>JAGIQG010000241.1:0-48080 GCA_024679065.1 Sphyrna mokarran
TTACAGGCTGCCCTAGGGTATTTCAGCCCAATCTGTCGAGGGGGACTACATGAATTTTTTGGGGCGGCTTTGTAACTCGAATGCACTTTGATGGTTCTCCCCGAACGCCAGCGTTACCCACCCTCCTCGGGATCCTCGAGGAAGTAGACAGGGCCGTCGCAAACATATTTGATCACGGAAAGGTAGGTGTCCTCATCGTGGTGTGAGAGATATTCATAATGTCCGTGAGAGATGTTCGCAGGAACACCGCAGTGTACTACAACAGGATGGGAGAGAGAGGGAGAGAGGGAGGTCAGCGAGGCACAGATCAGTAATGCATTTACTCCTTCAGCTCCCTCTCCACAGTGCGGCGCTCCCTCATCACTGACCCTCCCCACAGTGCGGTGCTCCCTCAGCACCGACCCTCGCCACAGTGCGGTGCTCCCTCAGCACTGAACCTCCCACAGTGCGGTGCTCCCTCAGCACTGACCCTCCCACACAGTGTGGCGCTCTCTCAGCACTGACCCTCCCCACAGTGCGGTGCTCCCTCAGCTCCGACCCTCCCACAGTACGGCGCTCCCTCAGCATCATCTCTCTGCACTGTGCAGCGCTCCCTCAGCATCGACCCTCCCCACAGAGCAGCGCTCCCTCAGCACCGACCCTCGCCACAGTGCGGTGCTCCCTCAGCACCAACCCACCCCACAGTGCGGCGCTCCCTCAGCACCAACCCTCCCACAGTGTGGCGCTTCCTTAGCACCGACCCTCCCACAGTGCCACGCTCCCTCAGCACTGACCCTGCCCACATTGCGGTGCTCCCTCAGCACTGACCCTCCCCACAGTGCGGCGCTCCCTCAGCACCAACCCTCCCGACAGTGCAGTGCTCCCTCAGCACTGACCCTCCTGCAGTGTGGCGCTCCCTCAGCACCGACCCTACCGCAGTGCGGTGCTCCCTCAGCCCTGACCCTCTCACAGTGCGGCTCTCCCTCAGCACTGACCCTCTCACAGTGCGGCTCTCCCTCAGCTCTCACACACCAACAGAATCCACCCTTACTCCAATACGCAGCAGGATATAACATAGAAAAACTACAGCACAAACAGGCCCTTCGGCCCACAGGTTGCACCGATCCTATCCCTACCTACTCAGGCCTGTCTATAATTCTCAATCCCATTAAATCCCATGTACTCATCCAGAAGTCTCTTAAAAGACCCCGGCAAGTTCGCCTCTACCACCACCGTCGATTCCGCTCACTCACCACCCTCTGAGTGAAAAACGTACCCCTAACATTTCCTCTGTACTTGTCCCCAGCACCTTAAACCCTGTGTCCTCTCGTAGCGACAATTATAGCCCTGGGAAATAGCCTCTGCCCTATCTATTCCTCTCAACATCTTATAAACCTCTATCAGGTCGCCTCTCAACTTTCGTCTCTCCAGTGAGAAGAGACCCAGCTCCCCTCAACCTATCCTCATAAGGTATGGCCCCCCAATCCAGGCAACTTCCTTGTAAACATCCTCTGAACTCTCTCAATAGCCTCTACATCCTTCCTCTAGTGAGGGGACCAGAACTGCGCACAGTGGGGTCTGACAAGGGACTTATAAAGTTGCAGCATTACCTCCCGACTCCTAAACTTAATCCCTCAATTAATGAAGGCCAGAACGCTTTCTTGACCACATCCTCCAACTGCGAGGCAGATTTACGACTCCTACGGACTCAGTCCCCAAGATGCTTCTGCTCCTCGACACTGCCAAGAGTCCTACCCTCGATATTGTACTCCTTCGTCCCATTGGTCCTGCCAAAATAGACCACCGCACATTTATCCGCGTCGAAGTCCATCTGCCACTTCTCCGCCCAGTCTTGCATCCTGTCTATGTCCCGCTGCAACTTCCGACATCCCTCCAGACCATCCACGACACCCCCGACCTTCGGCGAACTTACTAATCCATCCCTCCCCTTCCTCATCCAGGTCACTTACGAAAAGCAGGGGTCCCGGAACAGATCCCGGGACACTCCACTGATTACCGACCTCCACGCAGAACAAGACCCATCCGCAACCACCCTCTGCCTTCTGCGGGCAAGATGGTTCCAGATCCACAAGCTCAAAGCCCCTTGGATCACATGCCCACACACCTTCTCCAGAAGCCTGGCAATGGGGTTCCTTATCGAAATAATGAAGTCCATATAAACCACATCCACCGCTCTTCCTTCATCAATGTGTTTAGCCACATCTTCAGAGGACTCGACCAGGGGCGGATGGCAAGATTTGAAACAGCCGTGCTATTTTTGATCACCCTCGACCTCTCCAAATCCTACCTCTAAGGGTCTTCTCCATCAACCTACTGAGGTAAGACCCACCGCTCTACAATTTCCAGCACTATCTCTAAGATTCCCTCTCTTGAATAAAGCAACAAGATCCACAAATCCTCGAAAACCTTTCCCGTCTCCTTCGGCGACGCAAAGATCATCGCTGGGGTCGGGGGGTGCCCTGCAATCCCTTCCCTCGCCTCACACACAAACCAGAGGTACATCCCATCTGGTCCCGGCGACTTATCCAACCTGATCCTCCTCAACGGCTCCAACACGTGCTCTTCCGTAACGCCCGCACGCTCGATCTTTGCACTCCGCCGCAAAGCTGCATCACAACCTCCCAAATCTCTTTCCCCACCGTGATTATCGAGGCAAAGTATTCGTTCAGCACGTCTGCTGATTCCGCCCGTACTCCTGCCCCTTCACGTTTTGTAGGTCCGACCCCTTCACGCCTCATCCTTCCGCTCTTCGTGTCTCTGTGGAACGCCTGGGGGTTCTCCTTAACCTTACCCGCCAAGGTCTTCTCGTGATCCCTTCCGGCCCTCCTCACTTCCCCCCCTGAAGTTCCTTCCCGCTAGTCGCGCACTCTCCCAGATCACTAACGCCTCTGAGCTCCCAGAATCTTTTGGAAGCTTTCCCTCTCGTGCACCGCAGTTCCCGTAACCTACCAAACCCCCCCCACCGAGTCTCAACGGACGGTTGTTCCTCCGACCGCCAGACAAACATTCCTTGAAAATCCGCCGCATTTCTTCTGCACCTCTCCCTGAGAAAACCTACTCCCAATTCACACCTCGAATTTCCTGCCTTCGTATTACCCCAGCTACAAACTTCCCAAGCTCGCTCCGATTTCTATCGGACGCCAGTGTGAGGGAGGCAGAGTTATGATCGTTATCCCCAAAATGCTCCCCCCACCACCACCCAAGCCAGAGAGATCCGACACTTGTCCACGTTTGTTCCCCAAATACCGAGAGTCCAGAGAGGCCTGAATACAACACATTGCAAACACACTCACCGTCCTTGTGCATGAGATCCTCAATCACCTCATCAGCTGTTTAAAAACAGAATGAAATAAAACCCTGTGAGAATCAGATCCAAAATCCAACATTGACTGGTAGGTATCATCCACAGTGCGGCGCTCCCACAGCACCGACCCTCCCCACAGTGCGGCGCTCTCTCAGCACCGACCCTCCCACAGTGCGGCGCTCACTCAGCACCGACCCTCACACAGTGCTGGCGCCCCTCAGCACCGACCCTCCCACAGTGCGGCGCTCCCTCAGCACCGACCCTCCCCACAGTGCGGCGCTCCCTCAGCACCGACCCTCCCCACAGTGCGGCACTCCCTCAGCACCGACCCTCCCCACAGTGCGGCGCTCCCTCAGCACCGACCCTCCTCAGTGCGGCACTCCGCCAGGACTCTAAATCCAACATAATCCAAACTTATTCCGATACACATCAGGATCTCTACAGAGCCCAGAATAAAAAATATTGCAAATACTCACGGGAATGATGCCCTCTGGGATCCACAATGGCCCCTTCACGATAAAACAAATTAAAACATCCTGAGAAACTGTTCCAGGAACGACCATATCCTGGTAACAAACAATACAGTGTGTCGCTCCCTCAGCACCGACCCTCCCACAGTGCGGCGCTCCCTCAGCACCGACCCTCCCCACAGTGCGGCACTCCCTCAGCTCTGACCCTCCCCACAGTGCGGCACTCCCTCAGCACCGACCCTCCCCG
Organism: Sphyrna mokarran; assembly: GCA_024679065.1. Classification (NCBI taxonomy): domain Eukaryota; kingdom Metazoa; phylum Chordata; class Chondrichthyes; order Carcharhiniformes; family Carcharhinidae; genus Sphyrna; species Sphyrna mokarran. The sequence continues at coordinate 4,022 of JAGIQG010000241.1, forward strand.
CAGTGCGGCGCTCCCTCTGCTCTGACCCTCCCCACAGTGTGGCGCTCCCTCAGCACCGACCCTCCCCACAGTGCGGCGCTCCCTCAGCACCGACCCTCCCGCACGTGCGGCGGCTGCTCCCTCAGCACCGACCCTCCCCAGTGCGGCTCTCCCTCAGCACTACCCTCTCCACAGTGCGGCGCTCCCTCAGCACCGACCCTCCCCACAGTGCGGCGCTCCCTCAGCCAACCGACCCTCCCCACAGGCGACATCCCTCGCAGGCAGAATTGTGTTTTGACTCACCCGCAAGTCCGTTGTGTTTTAATATGAGGACCAGACAGAGCAACATCAAACGGACGAGGAAAATCCTGCCGGGATGAAAAACGGAACGGATCTATCATTCGGAATGAAGCGATGTCTTAGTGGACTCAGAACAGAGAACAGTATCGCAGAGAGAAGAGGCCCTTCGGCCCTACAAGCCTGTGCTGCTCAGTGGTCCAACGAGACCATCCGTTTGCATCCACATCCCCCCCATTCCCAATCCGCTCACGTGACTCTCTGGGTAAGTCTGAAATTATCCCCGTGTGTCCCTACTTGGCAGCGCATTCCCACCCTCCCCCCACCACCCTCTGTGTAAAATACACCCCCCCCTGATATCGGAGTTAAACCTGGCCCCCCTCCCCTTGAACCCGTGACCCCCTCGCGTTCGCCATCTCTGACCTGGAAAAAGGCTTCCCACTGTCCACCCGATCTGTAGCCTTCGCAGTTTTATACCCCTCTACACTGTCCCCCCATCAAACACTCCCAGGACAGGTACAGCACGGGGTTAGATACAGAGTAAAGTTCCCTCTACACTGTCCCCCATCAAACACTCCCAGGACAGGTACAGCACGGGGTTAGATACAGAGTAAAGCTCCCTCTACACTGTCCCCCATCAAACACTCCCAGGACAGGTTCAGCACGGAGTTAGATACAGAGTAAAGCTCCCCGTTGCCTACTCTCTCCCCATGTTGACGCTTGGGTTTGTCCGTCCGTGGGTGATTGCAGTTGTCCCTGGCGGAGATGGCCGTGCGCTGGGCTCAGAGCTTCGTAACCGTGTGCTGACCCCGTCGCGCCTCACCCTCTCTTCACACCCCCCCCTCCTTTATATACCCACCCCGGCGGCTGCATCTGTAACTTTCCATCTCCGCTCTCTTTCCCGTCAGTCTCCACCCCCCCGCCACCCCCCCTGCTCCGCTCTCTTTCCCGTCAGTCTCCACCCCCCCCACCCCCCCTGCTTCCGCTCTCTTTCCCGTCAGTCTTCCACCCCCCGCCACCCCCCCCTGCTCCGCTCGCTTTCCGTCAGTCTCCACCCCACCGCCACCCCCCCTGCTCCGCTCTCTTTCCCGTCAGTCTCCACTCCCCCCCCCTCCCCCCCCCCCCCCCCCCCCACACACACACACACACACACACACACACACACACCGAGGTCACTTCTTATCAATCGACCAACGTCCGCCCCTGTCCCCGGAACCGTGGCCAGCGAGCTCGGGAATGGAACCATTCCCCCCTCCCCACTCACACAACTTTACTTCACTGTCAATACTGTCGCTGTACACCCCCCCCACCCCCTTCTCTCCCTGTTTATCATTTCATTCATTGTCCAACGCCGAGAACACAGAACACCACAGCACAAACAGGCCCTTTGGCCCACGGCTTGCGCCGATCCTATCCCTACCTACCAGGCCATAGAACTATATGTAACTCCGAATCCCATGTAGGAATAACAGGCATATGAAATATAGGGTTAATGGAAGGACCCTAAATAGTGTTGTCGAGCAGAGGGATCTTGGGGTACAAGTACAAAGCTCTTTGAAAGTTGGCACCCAGGTTGATAAAGTTGTTAAGAAGGCGTACGGTGTGTTAGCTTTTATTGGTAGAGGGATTGAATTTAGGAGCCGTGAGGTTATGTTACAACTGTACAAAACTCTGGTGCGGCCGCACTTGGAGTATTGCGTACAGTTCTGGTCGCCGCATTATAAGAAAGATGTGGAAGCATTGGAAAGGGTGCAGAGGAGGTTTACCAGGATGTTGCCTGGTATGGTGGGAAGGCCTTATGAGGAAAGGCTGAGGGACCTGAGGTTATTTTCATTAGAGAGAAGAAGGTTACGCGGTGACCTAATTGAGGCGTATAAGATGATCAAGGGATTGGATAGGGTGGATAGTGAGAGCCTTTTTCCTCGGATGGTGATGACCAACACGAGGGGACATAACTTTAAATTAAGAGGTGGTAGTTATAGGACGGATGTCAGAGGCAGGTTCTTCACACAGAGGGTGGTGAGAGCGTGGAATGCCCTGCCTGCAGCAGTTGTGGACTCGCCTACTTTGGGGGCATTCAAATGTTCGGTGGATAGGCACATGGATGATATTGGAATAGTTTAGGTTAGAGGGTCCGCTGGCCGGGGAAACATCGAGGGCCGAAGGGCCTGTACTGCGCTGTAATGTTCTATGTTCTATTTTCTAAACCCACCACCCCCCAACCCCCCACCTCGCCGTCGCCGGAGGAAGGATGCGAGAGAGAGAGAGAGAGAGAGAGAGATAGAGAGACGGCATGCTTTGCACTGAGGACTTTTATTAAAACATCTGCCGCATGATGGGGTCAGCACCCCCCATCGCCACGTACAACTCTCTGCCCGTCCGCTTGTCAAATCTTTGTCCCCCTCCCCTCCCCCCCACCACTGCCCCTCGCAACCGTAATGTCTCCACTCTTCCCCCCCACCCCCCGCCACCACAGGTTCTTTTCAGGAGGGAGAGAGGGTTAGGAAGTGGGTAGGGAGTGGGTCCCCACTCTCTGTTGAGAGGGAGACGGGAGAAGGAAGTGGGTAGGGAGGGAGGGGGGGGTCCTCACTCTTTCTTGGGAGGGAGATGGGTGTTGGAAGTGGGTCGGGGAGGGGGGTCCCCACAGTTTGTTGAGAGGGAGGCAGGAAGAAGATTTTGGTGGAGATTGGTGTTGGGTGAGAGGGGTGGATACCCCCCCAACCCCAGCTGTGGGAGGGAGTGTGGGGGGGGTGTGGTGCACACGAGGAGGTCCAGGAGCTATCAAACCCCCACAGAGTGTGTGGGTGCGCTTGCGGGTGAGATAGTTCACCAGGGTAGGGATACGTTGATGGATCAATGAACGGCGTCGGGAAGCCGGATGGGGTGGGGAAGGGATTCCCACAGTTTTTGGGACGCTTGGAGAGGGGAGTGGTAGGGGGCGCGGTTTCGGTTGGATGGGTCCCACGGTTGTGCGAAAGGTTGGGGGGTGGGAGGAAGGAGCGTGTGGAATGAATCCCACCCACGCGGGAATGGGCCAAAGAACTCTCTTACGTGTGAGGGATTGGAGAGTTGGGGGGATTGGTGGTGGTTGGGTTGGCGTACAGGGGAGGGAGAAGGGGATCCCACGATTGCAGAGGGGGGTGTCTTTGGGGTAAGTGCGGGGGAGACAAGCAAGGATGTTGAGGCACTTTCGGGGGTGGGGGGGGCAACTGAGAGTTAGCCACGCCTGTAACAAGATGGGCCAAAGATTGGGGTTTGGATGAAGGTTGGGGGGGAGGTTTCTTGGGAATGGAAGGATTGGTGGGGGGGGTGCGGAAACCAGGGTGGGGTGGGTGGGGGGGCTAGGGAAGTGCCGGAAGCACCCTCCCCGACACACATCCCCACCCTCCCTCCCTCCCTCTCTCCCTCTCACGGGGCCCTCACGTCCACCACAATCTCAATGGTTGGCGATGACCTCCTTGATCCAATCCACGTAGTCAAAGACGTTGGTGTAGACGGCGTAGGTCTGGGCGCGGCAGGCCTCGTCGTAGGAGAGGACTCCGGCCGCGTACTCCACGCCCGCCTCCTCCAGCACGAAGGGGGCGCCCCGGTCCCCCCGGCACACGTTCTCGCCCAGCGCCGTGCGCTCCGTGCAGAAGAGGTCGGGCGCCCCCTCGGCGAAGAGCCCCGGGTGCCCGGCCAGCAGCTGGTGAAGGCACTCGCTGGTGTTGCTCACCCCCAGCTCCACGTAGAGCAGGTGGGTGGCGGGCACCAGATCGGCGCCCACCCCCCAGCCCGCCAGGTGGCCCACCTTGCCCTGGGAGACCAGCTGGTGGGCGGGCAGGCAGATGGGCATGATGTGGTTGGAGAAAGTGATGTTCTCCTGGAGCTTGACCAGCGCCAGGTCGCTGCGGTAGACCACGGCATCCTTGGGGCGCGAGTGGTAGAAGATGCTTTCGATGTGCACCTCGTGGGCACTGTCCATCTCCCGCGCATCCTCGATGCCCACGTAGGCGTGGAAGTTGGCCTTGATGTCGGCCTCCTGGCGCCCCTCGCCCTGCAGGGCGTGGGCACTGGTCAGCATCCACTGGTGGTCAATCAGGGCACCGTCGATAATCTCGCCGTCGGTCCCGCGCAGCAGCATGCTCCAGGGGGAGGCACCGTTGATCACCATCTGGCCACCCACCACCCGCTGGTGAGTTTCCAAGTGAACCACGGGACGTCCGCACTCAACAGAAAGAGAGAGAGAGAGAGAGAACATCAGACTGATCCCTCACAGAGAGAGAGAGAGAGAGAACATCAGACTGATCCCTCACCGAGAGAGAGAGAGAGAGAACATCAGACTGATCCCTCACCGAGAGAGAGAGAGAGAACATCAGACTGATCCCTCACCGAGAGAGAGAGAGAGAACATCAGACTGATCCCTCACCGAGAGAGAGAGAGAGAGAGAGAACATCAGACTGATCCCTCACCAAGAGAGAGAGAGAGAACATCAGACTGATCCCTCACCGAGAGAGAGAGAGAGAGAGAGAGAGAGAGAACATCAGACTGATCCTCACCGAGAGAGAGAGAGAGAGAAACATCAGACTGATCCCTCACCGAGAGAGAGAGAGAGAGAGAGAGAACAGAGACAGAACAGAGAGAGAGAGAGAGAGAGAGAGAGAAATGAGACAGAAAGAGAGACAGAGAGAGAGAGGTAGAGGGAGAGAGAGAGAGACAGAGAGAGAGAGAGAGAGACAGAGATAGAGAGACAGAGAGAGAGAGAGAGAGACAGACAGAGACAGAGAGAGAGAGACAGACAGAGAGACAGACAGAGAGAGACAGACAGAGAGAGACAGACAGAGAGAGCGAGCGAGCGAGAGAGAGACTCTGTGTTTAACAGGGCTCTCTGATGGAAAGCAGACGGAGTGAACATGATTCTGTACCTGGTTCACATGTGGGAACGTGGTAATCCAAATCAGTATTTCTCCATTTACCCTCGATAGTACACACATAAACACCTAAACAGCACAACATGGGTTAGAACGCAGCACGGGAACTTAAATCAGCCCCCAGAACCACCCACACTGCCCCCAGAGACCATCACCCACTCAACACTCACCCTCCCCACAGTGCGGCGCTCCCTCAGCACCGACCCTCCCCACAGTGCGGCGCTCCCTCAGCACCGACCCTCCCCACAGTGCGGCGCTCCCTCAGCACCGACCCTCCCCACAGTGCGGCGCTCCCTCAGCACCGACCCTCCCACAGTGCGGCGCTTCCTCAGCACTGACCCTCCCACAGTGCGGCGCTTCCTCAGCACCGACCCTCCCACAGTGCGGCTCTCCCTCAGCACTGACCCTCCCACAGTGCGGCTCTCCCTCATAGAACATAGAACATTACAGCACAGAACACGCCCTTCGGCCTTCGATGTTGCGCCGACCAATATAAAAAGCAATGCCCCTCCAAACTAAACCATTTCCTTCTCTTCCATATACTTATCAACTAACCTCTTAAACGCCACCAAACTTGGCGCATCTACAACTGCTGCAGGCAGGGCATTCCACTCCCGAACCACGCTTTGGGTAAAGAACCTACCTCTGATATCCGTCCTATAACTATCACCCTTTAATTTAAAGCTGTGTCCCCTCGTGCTAGCTTTTTCCATCCTAGGAAAAAGGCTATCACTGTCCACCCTATCTAAACCTCTAATCATCTTATATGTTTCGATTAGGTCCCCTCTTAGCCGCCCCCTTTCTAATGAAAACAACCTCAAATCCCTCAGCCTCTCTTCATAAGACCTGCCCTCCATACCAGGCAACATCCTGGTAAACCTCCTCTGTACCCTCTCCAATGCCTCACATCTTTCTTATAATGTGGGGACCAGAACTGCACACAATACTCCAAGTGCGGCCGCACTAGAGTTTTGTACAGTTGCAACATGACGTTGCGGCTCCGAAATTCAATCCCCCTACCAATAAAAGCTAAGACTCCATATGCCTTCTGAACAACCTTATCGACTTGACTGCCTACTTTCAGGGATCTATGCACATATACACCAAGATCCCTCTGTTCATCAACACTATTAAGATCCTACCATTAGCCCTATACTCTACACATTTATTATTCCTGCCAAAGTGCATTACCTCACACTTTTCCACATTAAACTCCATTGCCACCTCTCAGCCCAGCTCTGCAACTTGTCCAAGTCTCTCTGCAAACTATAACACCCCTCTTCACTATCTACCACTCCTCCGACTTTGGTGTCATCCGCAATTTTACTAATCCATCCTTCAATACCCTCATCCAGATCATTTATAAAAATTACAAACAGCAGGGGCCCCAAAACAGACCCCTGAGGTACAACACTTGTCACCGAACTCCACGATGAATATCTCCCATCAACCACCACCCTCTGTCTTCTATCTGACAGCCAATTCCTAACCCAATTTGCTAAATCACCCTCTATCCCATACATCTGCATTTTCTGCAGAAGTCTTCCATGGGCCACCTTATCCAACGCCTTACTAAAGTCCATATATACCACATCAACCGCCTTACCCCCATCCACCTCTATGGTCACTTTTTCAAAAAACTCAATGAGGTTAGTAAGGCACGACCTACCCTTCACAAAACCATGCTGACTATACCCAATCAATTCATTTCTCTCTAAATAACTATAAATCCTATCCCTAATAATTCTCTCCAATACTTTGCCCACAACAGAAGTAAGACCCACTGGCCTATAATTCCCTGGAAAGTCTCTCGTCCCCTTCTTGACCAATGGGACAACATTCGCTATCCTCCAGTCATCCGGAACCACACCCGTAACCAACGATGACCTGAAGATCAGAGCCAGAGGCTCAGCAATCGCCTCTCTTGCCTCCCAGAGAATCCTAGGGTAAATCCCGTCCGGCCCAGGGGACTTATCCAACTTCAAACCCTCGAGAATATCCAGCACATCTTCCCTATGTACTTCGATACTTTCCAGTTTGCAACCCTGTACCTCAGTGTTCTCCATAACTACATTTACATCAGTACTGACCCTCCCACAGTGCGGTGCTCCCTCAGCACCGACCCTCCCACAGTGTGGCGCTCACTCAGCACTGACCCTCCCGCCATGCGGCGCTCCCTCAGCATCGACCCTCCCCACAGTGCGGCGCTCCCTCAGCACCGACCCTCCCACAGTGCGGCGTTCCCTCAGCACCAACCCTCCCCACAGTGCGGTGCTCCCTCAGCACCGACCCTCCCCACAGTGCGGCGCTCCCTCAGCACGGACCCTCCCCACAGTGCGGCGCTCACTCAGCACTGTCTGTGGACAGATTTACAGAACCCACCCTCATCGCTGAAGTCTCTCTCGTGATAGTTTGCGTCACAGGTATATTTGATCGCAGACAGGTAGGAAGTCACCCCGTGTGTGGTCACATATTCAAAATGCCCGTGTTCGATATCCGCCGGAACTCCACACGAGACTAAGAGACAGAAAGTCAGGGAAAAAGAATTCCTCAGTCTGGGGAACTGAGATCGAACCAACGTAGGATTCAAACAGACCCTTCTGCCCTTCCAATTCCTGCTCTCCCCTTCAAGTGGACGTTGCTTCAGAGAATTTTAATCCCAGCCCCACAATCTCGCCGCTCCCCATGTAATGTTTCAATGTTTGTTGTCAGTCGGGACAGGGAGACGGGAACTGTGCTCCGAGTGTGGGTCTAACCGAGGGGGACAGGGAGACGGGAACTGTGCTCCGAGTGTGGATCTAACCGAGGGGGATTGGGAGACGGGAACTGTGCTCCGAGTGTGGGTCTAACCGAGGGGGACAGGGAGACGGGAACTGTGCTCCGAGTGTGGATCTAACCGAGGGGGATAGGGAGACGGGAACTGTGCTCCGAGTGTGGTCTAACCGAGGGGGATAGGGAGACGGGAACTGTGCTCCGAGTGTGGATCTAACCGAGGTGGATAGGGAGACGGGAACTGTGCTCCGAGTGTGGGTCTAACCGAGGGCGATAGGGAGACGGGAACTGTGTTCCGAGTGTGGGTCTAACCTAGGGGGATAGGGAGACGGGAACTGTGCTCCGAGTGTGGGTCTAACCGAGGGGGATAGGGAGACGGGAACTGTGCTCCGAGTGTGGGTCTAACCGAGGGCGATCGGGAGACTGTGTGTTCCTGAAATTTCTGTGTCCGTTTTACCTTTGTGACATTCTGGTAAATGGTACTTCAATTTTGCGTTCTTCCACTTGTTGTTTTCCGTGCAAACGTACACGGCTGGAGGGAATCGGGGGAGACAGAGAGAGGGACAGAGACAGAGACAGAGTTAGAACAAATCCCGGATCATTAGCCGCATTTCCCCAGAGCATCGCAGTGTCACACCCCCAGTCCCCGTCTACCCCTCTGACTCTACTTCATCGTTCTAACCCCTTCACCCACCCCACCCCACCCCACCCCACCCGGGGCTGGGAGAACAACGAGGGAGATGGGGGAGAGAGGCAGGGAGAGCGGGGAAGAGGGGGAGAGGGCGCGGGGAGAGTGAGGGAGACGGGGAGAGTGAGGGAGAGGGGGAGAGGGGCAGGGGGAGTGAGGGAGACAGGGAGAGGGGCGGGTTGAGCAAGGGAGAGGCGGACAGAGGCAGGAGGAGCGAGGGAGAGTGGGGAGAGAGTTGTGGGAGCGAGGGAGACAGGAAGAGAGTCGGGGCGAGCAAGGGAGAGGGGGAGAGGGCGGAGAGAGTGAGGGAGACGGTGGGGAGGGCAGGGGGAGTGAGGGAGATGGGAAGAGGGTGGGGGGATGGGGGATGAGCCTCAGATTTGCAACAACTGATATTGGATCTCTTCAAATTGCTCTCAAACCCGTTCCAAAATTGCCGAATATTATGATCACTCTTTCCTGCATCCCCCAACTTGGCAAGGTCACTAACCATCTCAATTTCAGACAACAGCACTGGGTGAGAAATACTCTCCTCCTGGTCGCGTCCTCGGTAAAATGGAGCAGAAGTTTACCCTGCCCTGAAGCTGCATCACTTGGCCTGGAAACCGGTCGGTCAAATTTACCGGGGGCACTCCTCACAGCGTTCCTTCTCGCGCAGGTTTTGCTGTTTCTCCGACATGTTCACCCTTTCCTGGCTGGTGTTCCTCCCCTCTTGCCATCACTCTCTCAAAACAAAAACCCGATCGCTCGGGGACCCTCAGCCCCGCTCGCGATTCCCTCAGTTAACCCAGCGAACACAAACCTGGTCACCTTGTAACCATAATCGAGATGGACAGATTTGGGCGGGGGGAGGGGGGTGTACATTCGACACAGCTCATTCAGAGAAAGATAAGAACAGCGCGACATCGAAAGTTCGGTGAGCGTTGGGTGGATTTTACTGGTTATTGCAACACTGCCCGCATCACCGACCTCCAGCAACATCAGGTTACAAGCTGCCCTAGGGTATTTCAGCCCAATCTGTCGAGGGGGACGACATGATTTTTTTGGGGTGGCTTTGTAACTCGAATGCACTTTGATGGTTCTCCCCGGACGCTAGCGTTACCCACCCTCCTCGGGATCCTCGAGGAAGTAGACAGGGCCGTCACAAACATATTTGATCACGGAAAGGTAGGTGTCCTCATCGTGGTGTGAGAGATATTCATAATGTCCGTGAGAGATGTTCGCAGGAACGCCACAGTGTACTACAACAGGATGGGAGAGAGAGGGAGAGAGGGAGGTCAGCGAGGCACAGATCAGTAATGCATTTCGTCCTTCAGCTCCCTCCCCACAGTGCCGTGCTCCCTCAGCACCAACCCTCCCCACAGTGCGGTGCCCCCTCAGCACCGACCCTCCCCACAGTGCGGCGCTCCCTCAGCACCGACCCTCCCGCAGTGTTGCGCTCCTTCAGCACCGACCCTCCCCACAGTGCGGCGCTCCCTCAGCACCGACCCTCCCCACAGTGCAGTGCTCCCTCAGCACCGACCCTCCCCACAGTGCGGCGCTCCCTCAGCACCGACCCTCCCACACAGTGCAGCGCTCCCTCAGCACCGACCCTCCCCACAGTGCGGTGCTCCCTCAGCACTGACCCTCTCACAGTGTGGCTCTCCCTCAGCACCGACCCTCCCACAGTGCGGCTCTCCCTCAGCACTGACCCTCTCACAGTGCGGCTCTCCCTCAGCACCGACCCTCCCACAGTGCGGTGCTCCCTCAGCACCGACCCTCTCACAGTGCGGTGCTCCCTCAGCACTGACCCTCTCACAGTGCGGCTCTCCCTCAGCACTCACACACCAACAGAATCCACCCTTATTCCAATACGCAGCAGGATATAACATAGAAAAACTACAGCACAAACAGGCCCTTCGGCCCACAAGTTGCGCCGATCCTATCCCTACCTGCTCAGGCCTGTCTATAATTCTCAATCCCATTAAATCCCATGTACTCATCCAGAAGTCTCTCAAAAGACCCCGGCAAGTTCGCCTCTACCACCACCGTCGATTCCGCTCACTCACCACCCTCTGAGTGAAAAACGTACCCCTAACATTTCCTCTGTACTTGTCCCCCAGCACCTTACACCCTGTGTCCTCTCGTAGCGACAATTACAGCCCTGGGAAATAGCCTCTGCCCTATCTATTCCTCTCAACATCTTATAAACCTCTATCAGGTCACCTCTCAACCTTCGTCTCTCCAGTGAGAAGAGACCCAGCTCCCCTCAACCTATCCTCATAAGGTATGGCCCCCCAATCCAGGCAACATCCTTGTAAATATCCTCTGAACTCTCTCAGTACCCTCTACATCCTTCCTATAGTGAGGAGACCAGAACTGCGCACAGTGGGGTCTGACAAGGGTCTTATAAATTTGCAGCATTACCTCCCGACTCCTAAACTCAATCCCTCGATTAATGAAGGCCAGAACGCTTTCTTGACCACATCCTCCACCTGCGGGGCCGATTTAAGAGTCCTACGGACCCGGACCCCAAGACCCTTCTGCTCCTCGACACTGCAAAGAGTCCTACCCTCGATATTGTACTCCTTCGTCCCATTGGTCCTGCCAAAATAGACCACCGCACATTTATCCGCGTCGAAGTCCATCTGCCACTTCTCCGCCCAGTCTTGCATCCTGTCTATGTCCCGCTGCAACTTCCGACATCCCTCCAGACCATCCACGACACCCACGACCTTCGGCGAACTTACTAATCCATCCCTCCCCTTCCTCATCCAGGTCACTTACGAAAAGCAGGGGTCCCGGAACAGATCCCGGGACACTCCACTGATTACCGACCTCCACGCAGAACAAGACCCATCCACAACCACTCTCTGCCTTCTGCGAGCAAGCCGGTTCCAGATCCACAAGGTCAAAGCCCCTTGGATCACATGCCCTCTCACCTTCTCCAGAAGCCTGGCAATGGGGGACCTTATTGAAATAATGAAGTCCATATCAACCACATCCACCGCTCTTCCTTCATCAATGTGTTTAGCCACATCTTCAGAGGACTCGACCAGGGGCGGAAGGCAAGATTTGAAACAGCCGTGCTATTTTTGATCACCCTCGACCTCTCCAAATCCTGCCTCTAAGGATCTTCTCCATCAACCTACTGAGGTAAGACCCACCCTTCTACAATTTTCAGCACTATCTCTAAGATTCCCTCTCTTGAATAAAGGAACAAGATCCACAAATCCTCGGGAACATTTCCCGTCTCCTTCGGCGATGCAAAGATCATCGCCGGTGGGGTGGGGGTCTGCAATCCCTTCCCTCGCCTCGCACACGAACCAGAGGTACATCCCATCTGGTCCTGGCGACTTATCCAACCTGATGCTCCTCAACGGCTCCAACACGTGCTCTTCCGTAACGCCCGCACGCTCGATCTTTGCACTCCGCCGCAAAGCTGCATCACAACCTCCCAGATCTCTTTCCCCACCGTGATTACCGAGGCCAAGTATTCGTTCAGCACGTCTGCTGATTCCGCCCGTACTCCTGCCCCTTCACGTTTTGTAGGTCCGACCTCTTCACGCCTCATCCTTCCGCTCTTCGTGTCTCTGTGGAACGCCTGGGGGTTCTCCTTAACCTTACCCGCCAAGGTCTTCTCGTGATCCCTTCCGGCCCACCTCACTTTCCCCCCCTGAAGTTCCTTCCCGCTAGTCGCGCACTCTCCCAGATCACTAACGCCTCTGAGCTCCCGGAATCTTTTGGAAGCTTTCCCTCTCATGCACCGCAGTTCCCGTAACCTACCAAATACCCCCACCCCGCATTTAAACGGACGGTTGTTCCTCCGAGCGCCAGACAAACATTCCTTGAAAATCCGCCACATTTCTTCCGCACGTCTCCCTGAGAAAACCTCCTCCCAATTCACACCTCGAATTTCCTGCCTTCGTATTACCCCAGCTACAAACTTCCCAAGCTCGCTCCGATTTCTATCGAACGCCAGTGTGAGGGAGGCAGAGTTATGATCGCTATCCCCAAAATGCTCCCCCCACCACCACCCAAGCAAGAGAGATCCGACACTTGTCCACGTTCATTCCCCAAATACCGAGAGTCCAGAGAGGCCAGAATACAACACATTGCAAACACACTCACCGTCCTTGTGCATGAGATCCTCAATCACCTCATCAGCTGGTTAAAAACAGAATGAAATAAAACCCTGTGAGAATCAGATCCAAAATCCAACATTGACTGGTAGGTATCATCCACAGTGCGGCGCTCCCACAGCACCGACCCCCCCACAGTGCGGCGCTCCCTCAGCACCGACCCTCCCCACAGTGCGGCGCTCCCTCAGCACCGACCCTCCCAACACGACCCCCCAGTGCGGCGCTCCCTCAGCACTGACCCTCCCACAGTGCGGCGCTCCCACAGCACCGACCCTCCCCACAGTGCGGCGCTCCCTCAGCACTGACCCTCCCACAGTGCGGGGCTCCCTTAGCACCGACCCTCCCGCAGTGCGGCGCTCCCTCAGCACCGATCCTCCCGCAGTGCGGTGCTCTCTCAGCACCGACCCTCACACAGTGCGGTGCTCCCTCAGCACCGACCCGCCCACAGCACCGGCCCTCCCCACAGTGCGGCGCTCTCTCAGCACTGTCCCTCCCACAGTGCGGCGCTCCCACCGCACCGGCCCGCCCCACATTGCGGCGCTCTCTCAGCACTGACCCTCCCACAGTGCGGCGCTCTCTCAGCACTGACCCTCCCACAGTGCGGCGCTCCCTCAGCACTGACCCTCCCCACAGTGCGGCTCTCTCTCAGCACCAACCCTCCCACAGTGCGGCGCTCTCTCTGCACCGACCCTCCCTCAGTGCGGCGCTCTCTCAGCACCGACCCTCCCCACAGTCAGGCGCTCCCTCAGCACCGACCCTCCCCAACAGTGCGCGCCTCCCCCTCAGCACCCGACCTCCCACAGTGCGGCGCTCTCTCAGCACCGACCCTCCTCACAGTGCGGTGCTCCCTCAGCACCGACCCTCCCACAGTGCGGCGCTCTCTCAGCACCGACCCTTCCCACAGTGCGGCGCTCCCTCAGCACCGACCCTCCCACAGTGCGGCGCTCTCTCAGCACCGACCCTCCTCACAGTGCGGTGCTCCCACAGCACCGACCCTCCCACAGTGCGGTGCTCCCACAGCACCGACCCTTCCCACAGTGCGGTGCTCCCTCAGCACCGACCCTTCCCACAGTGCGGCGCTCCATCAGCACTGACCCTCCCACAGTGCGGCACTCACTCAGGACTGTAAATCCAACATAATCCAAACTTATTCCGATACACATCAGGATCTCTACAGAGCCCAGAATAAAAAATATTGCAAATACTCACAGGAATGATGCCCTCTGGGTTCAAAAGCGCCCCCTTCACGATAAAACAAAGTAAAACATTCTGAGAAAATGTTCCAGGATCGAACATATCCTGGTAACAAACAATACAGTGCAGCACTCCCTCAGCACCGACCCTCCCCACAGTGAGGCACTCCCTCAGCACTGACCCTCCCCACAGTGAGGCACTCCCTCAGCACCGACCCTCCTCACATTGCGGCGCTCCCTCAGCATCTACCCTCCCCACAGTGCGGCGCTCCCTCAGCACCGACCCTCCCCACAGTGCGGCGCTCCCTCAGCACCGACCCTCCCCACAGTGCGGCGCTCCCTCAGCACCGACCCTCCCCACAGTGCGGCGCTCCCTCAGCACTGACCCTCCCCACAGTGCGGCGCTCCCTCAGCACCGACCCTCCCCACAGTGCGGCGCTCCCTCAGCACCGACCCTCCCCACAGTGCGGCGCTCCCTCAGCACCGACCCTCCCCACTGCGGCGCTCCCTCAGCACCGACCCTCCCACAGTGCGGCGCTCCCTCAGCACCGACCCTCCCCACAGTGTGGCGCTCCCTCAGCACCGACCCTCCCCACAGTGTGGCGCTCCCTCAGCACCGACCCTCTCCACAGTGCGGCGCTCCCTCAGCACCACCCTCCCCACAGTGGCGCTCCCTCAGCACCGACCCTCCCCACAGTGTGGCGCTCCCTCAGCACCGACCCTCCCCACAGTGCGCTCCCTCAGCACCGACCCTCCCCACAGTGTGGCGCCCCTCAGCACCGACCCTCCCCACAGTGTGGCGCTCCCTCAGCACTGACCCTCCCCACAGTGTGGCGCACCCTCAGCACCGACCCTCTCCACAGTGTGGCGCTCCCTCATCACCGGCCCTCCCACACAGTGTGGCGCTCCCTCAGGACTGTAAATCCAACATAATCCAAACTTATTCCGATACACATCAGGATCTCTACAGAGCCCAGAATAACAAATATTGCAAATACTCACAGGAATGACTGTCACTGTACTCAGGATGGTCCGCTTCAAAATAAAACAAAATCAAACATTCTTAGAAACTGTTCCAGGATCGACCATATCCTGGTAACAAACAATACAGTGTGTCGCTCACTCTGCACTGACCCTCCCACAGTGTGTCGCTCACTCAGCACTGACCCTCCCACAGTGTGTCGCTCACTCTGCACTGACCCTCCCACAGTGTGTCGCTCACTCTGCACTGACCCTCCCACAGTGCGGAGCTCCCTCAGCACCAACCCTCTACAGTGCGGCGCTCCATCAGCCCTGACCCTCCCCACAGTGCGGCACTCCCTAAGCACCGACCCCAACAGTGCGGCGCTCCCAGCAGCAACCATACCACATTGTGTCGCTCTCTCAGCACCGACCCTCCCCACCGCGCGGCGCTCCCTCAGCACTGACCATCCCACAGTGTGTCGCTCCCTCAGCACCGACCCTCCCCTCAGTGCAGAGCTCCCTGAGCACCGACCCTCCCTCAGTGCGGAGGTCCCTCAGCACCGACCCTCCCACTGTACGGCGCTCCATCAGCACTGACCAAACCACAGTGGGGCTCTGCCTCAGCACCGACCCTCCCTGCAGTGCCCGCCCTCTCTCTCCGAACTACCCACCCAATGTAATCCACCGTCACTACGATAAACTTTGGCATCTTCTCAGAGTCCTGAATTACAAACTTATCAAACTCACCCACCATGAACATGATCTGTTTGCAAAAATGATTGAAATTAAACATTGTTAGAACCATATTTTGCAACTACCAAAACCTAAGGAATAACTCTCACAGTGCGGCGCTCCCTCAGCACTGACCCTCCCGCCGTGCGGCACTCCCACAGTTCCGACCCCCCCACATTGCGGCGCTCCAACAGCACTGAGCATCTCACAGTGTGTCGCTCCCTCAGCACTGAGCATCTCACAGTGTGTCGCTCCCTCAGCACCGACCCTCCCCACAGTGCGGCGCTCCCTCAGCACAGACCCTCCCCACAGTGCGGCGCTCCATCAGCACCGACCCTCACAACAGTGCGGCGCTCCCTCAGCACCGACCCTCCCCACAGTGCGGAGCTCCCTCAGCACCGACCCTCCACAGTGCAGAGCTCTCTCAGCACCGACCCTCCCACAGTGCGGCGCTCCCTCAGCACCGACCCTCCCACAGTGCGGCGCTCCCTCAGCACCGACCCTCCCACAGTGCGGCGCTCCCTCAGCACCGACCCTCCCACAGTGCGGCGCTCCCTCAGCACCGACCCTCCCCACAGTGCGGCGCCTCCCTCAGCACCGACCCTCCCCACAGTGCGGCGCTCCCTCAGCACCGACCCTCCCCACAGTGCGGAGCTCCCTCAGCACCGACCCTCCCCACAGTGCGGCGCTCCCTCAGCAACGACCTCCCACAGTGTGGAGCTCCCTCAGCACCGACCCTCCACAGTGTGGTGCTCCCACACCACTGACTCTTCCCACAGTGCGGAGCTCCTCAGCACGGACCCTCCCACAGTGCGGAGCTCCCTCAGCACCGACCCTCCCCACAGTGCGGAGCTCCCTCAGCACCGACCCTCCCCACAGTGCGGAGCTCCCTCAGCACCGACCCTCCCCACAGTGCGGAGCTCCCTCAGCACCGACCCTCCCCACAGTGCGGAGCTCCCTCAGCACCGACCCTCCCCACAGTGCGGAGCTCCCTCAGCACCGACCATCCTCACACTGCGGAGCTCCCTCAGCACCGACCCTCCCCACAGAGCGGTGCTCCCTCAGGACTGTAAATCCAACATAATCCAAACTTATTCCGATACACATCAGGATCTCTACAGAGCCCAGAATAAAAAATATTGCAAATACTCACGGGAATGATACCCTCTGGAGACAGTACGTTCCGCTTCAAAATAAAACAAAATCAAACATTCTTAGAAACTGTTCCAGGATCGACCATATCCTGGTAACAAACAATACAGTGTGTCGCTCCATCAGCACCGACCCTCCCCACAGTGTGTCGCTCACTCTGCACTGACCCTCCCCACAGTGTGTCGCTCACTCTGCACTGACCCTCCCCACAGTGTGTCGCTCACTCTGCACTGACACTCCCCACAGTGTGTCGCTCACTCTGCACTGACCCTCCCCACAGTGTGTCGCTCACTCTGCACTGACCCTCCCCACAGTGTGTCGCTCACTCTGCACTGACCCTCCCCACAGTGCGGCACTCACTCTGCACTGACCCTCCAGACATTGTGACGCTCAGTTTGCACCGACCTTCCCACAGTGTGTCGCTTCCTCAACACCGACCCTCCCACAGTGCGGAGCTCCCTCAGCACCGACCCTCCCCACAGTGCGGAGCTCCCTCAGCACCGACCCTCCACAGTGCAGAGCTCTCTCAGAACCGACCCTCCCACAGTGCGGCGCTCCCTCAGCACCGACCCTCCCGCAGTGCGGCGCTCCCTCAGCACCGATGCTCCCACAGTGCGGCTCTCGCTCAGTACCGACCCTCTCACAGTGTGGCGCTCCCTCAGCACTGACCCTCCCGCCGTGCGGCGCTCCCACAGTTCTGACCCCCCCACATTGCGGCGCTCCCACAGCACTGAGCATCTCACAGTGTGTCGCTCCCTCAGCACTGAGCATCTCACAGTGTGTCGCTCCCTCAGCACCGACCCTCCCCACAGTGCGGCGCTCCCTCAGCACAGACCCTCCCCACAGTGTGGCGCTCCATCAGCACCGACCCTCACAACAGTGCGGCGCTCCCTCAGCACTGACCCTCCCACAGAGCGGCGCTCCCTCTGGAATGTAAATCCAACATAATCCAAACTTATTCCGATACACATCAGCATCTCTACAGAGCCCAGAATAACAAATATTGCAAATACTCACAGGAAAGACTCTGACTGACCTCAGGATGGTCCGCTTCAAGATAAAACAAAATCAAACATTCTTAGAAACTGTTCCAGGATCGACCATATCCTGGTAACAAACAATACAGTGTGTCGCTCACTCAGCACCAACCCTCCCCACAGTGCGGCGCTCACTCAGCACTGACCCTCCCCACAGTGCGGCGCTCCCTCAGCACTGACCCTCCCCACAGTGTGTCGCTCCCTCAGCACCGACCCTCCCACAGTGCGGTGCTCCCTCAGCACGAACCTTCCCACAGTGCGGTGCTCCCTCAGCACTGACCCTCCCCACAGTGTGTCGCTCCATCAGCACCGACACTCCCACAGTGCGGCGCTCCCTCAGCACCGACCCCGCAACAGTGCAGCGCCCCCTCAGCACCGACCCTCCCCACAGTGCGGCGCTCCCTCAGCACCGACCCTCCCCACAGTGCGGCGCTCCCTCAGCACCGACCCTCCCCACAGTGCGGCGCTCCCTCAGCACCGACCCTCCCCACAGTGCGGCGCTCCCTCAGCACCGACCCTCCCCACAGGGCGGCGCTCCCTCAGCACCGACCCTCCCCACAGTGCGGAACTCCCTCAGCACTGAACCTCCCACACTGCGGCGCTCCCTCAGCACTGACCCTCCCACAGTGCGGCTCTCCCTCAGCACTGACCCTCCCACAGTGCGGCGCTCCCTCAGCACTGACCCTCCCACAGTGCGGCTCTCCCTCAGTACCGACCCTCCCCACAGTGCAGCACTCCCTCAGCACCGACCCTCCCCACAGTGCGGTGCTCCCTCAGCACCGACCCTCCCCACAGTGCGGCGCTCCCTCAGCATAGACATTCCCCACAGTGCGGCACTCCCTCAGCACCAACCCTCCTCACACTGCGGCATGCCCTCAGCACCCACCTTCCCACATTGCGGCGCTCCATCAGCACTGACCCTCCCCACAGTGCGGCGCTCCCTCAGGACTGTAAATCCAACATAATCCAAACTTATTCCGATATACATCAGGATTTCTACAGAGCCCAGAGTTAAAAATATTGCAAATTATCACGGGCACGATGCACATTGGACTCAGTACGTTCCCCTTCAAGATAAAACAAAATCAAACATTCTGAGAAACTGTTCCAGGATCGACCATATCCTGGTAACAAACAATACAGTGTGTCGCTCACTCTGCACTGACCCTCCCCACAGTGTGTCGCTCACTCTGCACTGACCCTCCCACAGTGTGTCGCTCACTCTGCACTGACCCTCCCACAGTGTGTCGCTCACTCTGCACTGACCCTCCCACAGTGCGGTGCTCCCTCTGCACTGACCCTCCCCACAGTGTGTCGCTCACTCTGCACTGACCCTCCCACAGTGTGTCGCTCACTCTGCACTGACCCTCCCACAGTGTGGTGCTCACTCTGCACTGACCCTCCCACAGTGTGTCGCTCACTCTGCACCGACCCTCCCACAGTGCGGTGCTCACTCTGCACTGACCCTCCCACAGTGTGTCGCTCACTCTGCACCGACCCTCCCACAGTGTGGTGCTCACTCTGCACTGACCCTCCCACAGTGCGGTGCTCACTCTGCACTGACCCTCCCACAGTGTGTCGCTCACTCTGCACCGACCCTCCCACAGTGCGGTTCTCACTCTGCACTGACCCTCCCACAGTGTGTCGCTCACTCTGCACTGACCCTCCCACAGTGTGTCGCTCACTCTGCACTGACCCTCCCACAGTGTGTCGCTCACTCTGCACTGACCCTCCCACAGTGTGTCGCTCACTCTGCACTGACCCTCCCACAGTGTGTCGCTCACTCTGCACCGACCCTCCCACAGTGTGGTGCTCACTCTGCACTGACCCTCCCACAGTGTGTCGCTCACTCTGCACCGACCCTCCCACAGTGTGGTGCTCACTCTGCACTGACCCTCCCACAGTGTGTCGCTCACTCTGCACTGACCCTCCCACAGTGTGTCGCTCACTCTGCACTGACCCTCCCACAGTGTGTCGCTCACTCTGCACTGACCCTCCCACAGTGTGTCGCTCACTCTGCACTGACCCTCCCACAGTGCGGTGCTCACTCTGCACTGACCCTCCCACAGTGTGTCGCTCACTCTGCACCGACTCTCCCACAGTGCGGTGCTCACTCTGCACTGACCCTCCCACAGTGTGTCGCTCACTCTGCACTGACCCTCCCACAGTGTGTCGCTCACTCTGCACTGAGCCTCCCACAGTGTGTCGGTCCCTCAGCAACGACCCTCCCCACAGTGTGGCGCTCCCTCAGCACCGACCCTCCTCACAGTGCGGCGCTCCCTCAGGCCCGACCCTCCACACAGTGTGTCGCTCCCTTAGCACCGACCCTCCCCACAGTGTGTCGCTCCCTTCGCACCGAGCCTCCCCACAGTGTGTCGCTCCCTTAGCACCGACCCTCCCCACAGTGTGTCGCTCCCTCAACACCGACCCGCCCCACAGTGCGGCGCTCCCTCAGCACTGACCCTCCCCACAGTGCGACGCTCCCTCAGCACCGCCCCTCACCACAGTGTGGCGCTCCCTCAGCACCGATCCTCCCCACAGTGCGGCGCTCCCTCAGCACCGACCCTCCCACAGTGTGGAGCTCCCTCAGCACCGACACTCAGACAGTGCGGAGCTCCCTCAGCACCGACAATCAGACAGTGCGGAGCTCCCTCAGCACCGACCCTCAGACAGTGCGGAGCTCCCTCAGCACCGATCCTCCCACAGTGCGGAGCTCCCTCAGCACCGACCCTCAGACAGTGCGGAGCTCCCTCAGCACCGACACTCAGACAGTGCGGAGCTCCCACACCACTGACTGTTCCCACAGTGCGGCGCTCCCTCAGCACTGTCCATCCCACAGTGTGTCTCTGCCTCAGCACCGACCCTCCCACAGTGCGGTGCTCTCTCAGCACCGACCCTCCCCATAGTGCGGCGCTCCCTCAGCACCGATCCTCCCCACAGTGCGGTGCTCCCTCAGCCCCGACCCTCCCCACAGTGCGGCGCTCCCTCAACAATGACCCTCCCACAGTGTGTTGCTCCCTCAGCACCGACCTTCCACACAGTGCGGCGCTCCCTCATCCCCGACCCTCCCCACAGTGCGACGCTCCGTCAGCACCGACCCTCCCACAGTGTGTCGCTCCCTCAGCACCGGCCCTCCCCACAGTGTGGCGCTCCCTCAGCACAGACCCTCCCCACAGTGTGGCGCTCCCTCAGCACCGACCCTCCACACTGTGCGGTGCTCCCTCATCACCGAACCTCCTCACCGTGCGGCGCTCCCTCAGCAACGACCCTCCTCACAGTGCGGCGCTCCCTCAGCACTGACCCTCCCCACAGTGCTGCACCCCCTCAGCACCGACCCTCCCGCAGTGCAGCACTCCTTCAGCACCGACCCTCCCGCAGTGCAGCACTCCCTCAGCACCGACCCCCCACAGTGCAGCACTCCCTCAGCACCGACCCCCCAACAGTGCAGCACTCCTCAGCACCGACCCTCCCCAGTGCGGCTCTCCCTCAGCACTCACCCTCTCCACAGTGCGGCGCTCCCTCAGCACCGACCCCCCAACAGTGCAGCACTCCCTCAGCACCGACCCTCCCGCAGTGCAGCACTCCCTCCGCACCAACCATCCCGCAGTCCAGCACTCCGTCAGCACCAACCCCCCAACGGTGCAGCACTCCCTCAGTACCGACCCTCTCCTTAGTGCGGTGCTCTCTCATCACCGACCCTCTCCACAGTGTGGCGCTCCCTCATCACCGACCCTCCCCACAGTGCGGTGCTCCCTCATCACCGACCCTCCCCACAGTGCGGTGCTCCCTCATCACCGACCCTCTCCACAGTGTGGCGCTCCCTTTTCACCAACCCTCCCCACAGTGCGGTGCTCCCTAATCACCGACCCTCCCCACAGTGTGGTGCTCCCTCATCACCGACCCTCCCCACAGTGCGGTGCTCCCTCATCACCGACCCTCCCCACAGTGCGGTGCTCCCTCATCACCGACCCTCTCCACAGTGTGGCGCTCCCTTTTCACCGACCCTCCCCACAGTGCGGTGCTCCCTCAGCACCGACCCTCCCCACAGTGCGGCGCTCCCTCAGCAGCACCGACCCTCCCACAGTGCGGCGCTCCCTCAGCACCGACCCTCCCCACACTGCGGCGCTCCCTCAGAACCGACCCCCCACAGTGCGGCGCTCCCTCAGCACCGACCCTCCCCACACTGCGGCGCTCCCTCAGAACCGAACTCCCACAGTGCGGCACTCCCTCAGCACCGACCCTCCCACACTGCGGCGCTCCATCAGCAACGACCCCCCCACAGTGTGGCGCTCCCTCAGCACCGACCCTCCCGCAGTGAGGCGCTCCCTCAGAACGACCTCCCCACAGTGTGGCTCTCCCTCAGCACCGACCCCCCAACAGTGCAGCACTCCCTCAGCACCGACCCTCCCCACAGTGCAGCACTCCCTCAGCACCGACCCTCCCACAGTGTGGCGCTCCCTCAGCACCGACCCTCCCACAGTGCGGCGCTCCCTCAGCACCGACCCTCCCCACAGTGCAGCACTCCCTAACACCGACCCTCCCCACAGTGCGGCACTCCCTAAGCACCGACCCTCCCCACAGTGCGGAGCTCCCTCAGCACCGACCCTCCCCACAGGGCGGCGCTCCCTCAGCATCGACCCTCCCCACAGTGCGGCACTCCCTCAGCACCGACCCTCCCACAGTGCGGCACTCCATCAGCACCGACCCTCCCACAGTGCGGCTCTCCCTCAGCACCGACCCTCCCCACAGTGCGGCGCTCCCTCAGCATCGACCTTCCCGCAGTGCAGCACTCCTTCAGCATCGACCCTCCCCACAGTGCGGCGCTCCCTCAGCACCGACCCTCCCACAGTGCAGCTCTCCCTCAGCACCGACCCTCCCCACAGTGCGGCGCTCCCTCAGCACCGACCCTCCCCACAGTGCGGCACTCCCTCGGCACCGACCCTCCCCACAGTGCGGCGCTCCCTCAGCACCGACCCTCCCCACAGTGTGGCGCTCCCTCAGCACCGACCCTCCCCACAGTGCGGCACTCCCTCAGCACCGACCCTCCCACAGTGCAGCTCTCCCTCAGCACCGACACTCCCCACAGGGCGGCACTCCCTCGGCAGAGACAGAATTGTGTTTTGACTCACCCGCAAGTCCGTTGTGTATTAATATGAGGACCAGACAGAGCAACATCAAACGGACGAGGAAAATCCTGCCGGGATGAAAAACGGAACGGATCTATCATTCGGAATGAAGCGATGTCTTAGTGGACTCAGAACAGAGAACAGTATCGCAGGGAGAAGAGGCCCTTCGGCCCTACAAGCCTGTGCTGCTCAGTGGTCCAACGAGACCATCCGTTTGCATCCACATCCCCCCCATTCCCAATCCGCTCACGTGACTCTCTGGGTAACTCTGAAATTATCCCCGTGTGTCCCTACTTGGCAGCGCATTCCCACCCTCCCCCCACCACCCTCTGTGTAAAATACACCCCCCCTGATATCGGAGTTAAACCTGGCCCCCCTCCCCTTGAAGCCGTGACCCCCTCGCGTTCGCCATCTCTGACCTGGAAAAAGACTTCCCTCTGTCCACCCAATCTGTAGCCTTCGCAGTTTTATACCCCTCGATTAGGTCTCCCCTCTTTCTCCGCTGTTCCACTGAGAACATCCCCAGTTTCCCCAAACTCTCCTCATTGTCAGGAGCTTCCGTAACAGGACAACATCCTGGTAAACCTCCTCTGCAACTCCATCCAAAGCCCCCACACCCCTGGCAGCAGCGTCAATCCCAGCTTAGATCCAGACTCAAGCTCCCTCTACACTGTCCCCCCATCAAACACTCCCAGGACAGGTACAGCATGGGTTTAGATACAGAGTAAAGCTCCCTCGACACTGTCCCCCCTTCAAACACTCCCAGGACAGGTACAGCACGGGGTTAGATACAGAATAAAGCTCCCTCTACACTGTCCCCCCCATCAAACACTCCCAGGACAGGGACAGCACAGGGTTTGATACACAGTAAAGATCCCTCTACACTGTCCCCCCATCAAACACTCCCAGGACAGGGACAGCACGGGGTTAGATACAGAATAAAGCTCCATCTACACTGTCCCCCCCATCAAACACTCCCAGGACAGGGACAGCACAGGGTTAGATACAGAGTAAAGCTCCCTCTTCACTGTCCCCCCATGAAACATTGATGAGGACTTGTCTGTTGAGGTAGTATGGGCTGAGATTACAAACAGGAAAGGAGAGTTCACCCTGTTGGGAGTCTTTTATAGAGCTCCTAAAAGTTCTAGAGAGGTAGAGGAAAGGATTGCCAAGTCAATTCTGATCAGGAGTGAAAGTAATAGGGTAATTGTTATGGGGGACTTTAACTTTACTAATATTGATTCGAATAGCTATAGCTCGAGCTCGTTAGAGGGGTCAGTTTTTGTACAAAGTGTGCAGGAAGGGTTTTTTTTTAAAGAGCAACACAGCACGGGAAACAGGCCCTTCGGCCCAACGAGCCCGCGCCGCCGTCATAACTATATAGTAGCAAATCCATTATCCTATTATATTATTCCTATATAATAATATATATTATTCCTAATATGGAAAACTCTCACTATAGGGACAATTTGTTTCCCAATCAGCCTAAGAGCGAATTTTTGGGTTGTGGGAGGAAACCGGAGTGCCCGGAGAAAACCCACGCCACCACGGGGAGAACGTGCAAACTCCCGCAGACACCGGCTCAATTGCAAGTGTCTGCGCAGCCACGTCGATAGTCTCTGAGCTGTCATGGTGAAAAAAAAAACACTATTTTTTTTTTTGCAGGATTAATATTCAGTTATTTATTTAATCCCCACCGTGACCCAAAACAAATCATGGTATTACACTGAGCTCCTATCTCACACAAACACAAACTCATGATGGCAAGGGCTAGCACAACAAGAGTCCTTATACCAGCTTCGTATGCAAGCTACACACTTTTTGTTGTATGTAAAAAGGCTGGGGCAGCATTTTCAAATGCCAACAGAACTATCACCATTTTTTTGTAAGGCACAATCAAAAATCAGGCAGAACCACAATTTTGTTGCAATATAAATATTATCAATTCAGCCTGCACCCAAAAGTGCATTTACAATCCTGCAAATCTGATCAAAAATGAAAGTTTGCCCTTCCCCCCAAAATAAAAAAACTCAGTTCAGAATACAGAGAAAATGAACATGGACTCTGAACTGCTCCTGCTGCCAATGGTTACTTGGCTCATTATTCACACAGCGTTTGCTTTCTTTTAAAAAGTTGCCCAACATCCTGGCAATTTCCAAATCATTCAGGATAGTCTGGGATAAATAATAATAGTTTGCAATGTACGTTTCAGTTTATCCTGAGCTGTTTCGAGTCTACTGAAAACTCTGCTGGAGAAAAGACCACCCAAATTTGCAGCATATTTTTTGCCTTTGTAGCCATAATAGATATTTGGGGAAACTGGCAATATTTTGTAAAACAGGATACAAAAAAGGCAGAAACTAACTTCGAATAATCTATACAGTTTAAAATGGTTTAATTCAGGACCCCACAACCCCATCAATCTCCAGGTCTGTCCAATCAGCCCCAAGTACCTATAATGCTGTCTCAAATGAACCGTAACAACTGACAGTTGAGTGAATGCACCAAGACTTGAGGCAACCGACTGCAATGCAAGCAAAAGAGGTCAATCTCCAGCTTCATTCTCCTCATTGGTGCTGCCAGTGGTGGCACAAAGTGCAGATTGGGAAGCCACCTTCTTCTTCTCCCTCCTCTTTTGGTTCCTTCGGCTAACAGAGCTTTAAAGTAGGGCCTTTAGTTCAGGATCCTTCACATCCAATTCAGCCTTGTAGAGCTCATTTTCAAACATCCCACTGGTGATTCTCATTGGACAATTGGGCATGAGTTTTTTGACTCAGTATGTAGATAGGCCAACTCGAGGTGAGGCTACATCGGATTTGGTGCTGGGCAATGAGCCAGACCGGGTGTTAGGCTTGGAAGTTGGTGAACATTTTGGTGATAGTGACCACAATTCGGTTACGTTCACCTTAGTGATGGACAGGGATAGGCATGAAGCTGGGGGCTGTAGTTATAGCTGGGGGAAGGGGAATTATGAGGCCATCAGGAGAGAATTAGGGTGCATAGATTGGACTAGGAAACTACAGGGACTGGGAACATCTGGAATGTGGAGCTTATTCAAGGAGCAGCTGCTGCGAGTCCTTGATAAGTATGTCCTGTCGACAGGGGGAATGGTCGAGTAGAGACCTTGGTGTAGCGAAAAAATTTGATTTGCTGATTTAGAAGGGAAGAAGAGCTTACGTCAGGATGAGCTTGAAGGCTTCGGTTAGTGCAATGATAGCTCTAGATTAGCCAGGAGGGAGATAAAAGTGAATTGAGGAGAGCTAAGAGAGGACACGAGAAGACTTTGGCTGTAGGATTAAGTAGAAATCCGAAAGCTTTCTTGATATGTTAAGATAGAAGATTGGGTTAGGACAATATTAGGGCTCAGTCATAGACAGCTGGGAAGTTGTGCGTGGAGCCTGAGAGATGCTGAGGCCTGAATAAATATTTTCTCTTTCGGTAATTCACGCAGGGTGTGTAAATGTAGTTTTGGAGAATACTGAGGTACAGGGTTAGCACACTGAAGTATCGAAGTAGATAGGGAGGACGGCTCGCTATCTCGAGGGTTTTTAGTTGGATAAGTCCCCCTGGGCCGACGGATTTGCCCTAGGATTCTCTGGAAGGGCAAGAGAGGCTTTGCAGAGCCTCTGGCTCTGATCTTCAGGTCGTCGTTGGTTACGGGTGTGGATTCCGGAGGACTGGAGGATGCGAATGTTGGTCCCCGTTTGTTCAAGAGAGAGAGAGAGAGAGAACATCAGACTGATCCCTCACCGAGAGAGAGAGAGAGAGAACATCAGACTGATCCCTCACCGAGAGAGAGAGAGAGAGAGAGAACATCAGACTGATCCCTCACCGAGAGAGAGAGAGAGAGAGAACATCAGACTGATCACTCACCGAGAGAGAGAGAGAGAGAGAGAGAGAACATCAGACTGATCCCTCACCGAGAGAGAGAGAGAGTGAGAACATCAGACTGATCACTCACCGAGAGAGAGAGAGAGAGAGAACATCAGACTGATCCCTCACCGAGAGAGAGAGAGAGAGAGAACATCAGACTGATCACTCACCGAGAGAGAGAGAGAACATCAGACTGATCCCTCACCGAGAGAGAGAGAGAGATACAGAGAGAGAGACAGAGAGAGAGAGATAGAGAGACAGAGACAGAGAGAGAGGGAAGGAGACAGAGAGAGTGAGAAAGAGAGAGACAGAGAGATGGGGAGAGAGAGATAGACAGAAAGAGACAGAGACAGAGATGTAGAGGGAGAGAGAGAGAGATAGAGAGAGAGAGAGAGAGACAGAGAGAGAGAGAGAGAGACAGAGAGAGAGAGAGAGAAAGACAGAGAGAGGGAGAGACAGAGAAACAGACAGAGAGAGAGACAGACAGAGAGAGCGAGCGAGCGAGAGAGAGACTCTGTGTTTAACAGGGCTCTCTGATGGAAAGCAGATGGTGTGAACATGATTCTGTACCTGGTTCACATGTGGGAACGTGGTAATCCAAATCAGTATTTCTCCATTTACCCTCGATAGTACACACATAAACACCTAAACAGCACAACATGGGTTAGAACGCAGCACGGGAACTTAAATCAGCCCCCAGAAGAACCACACTGCCCCCAGAGACCATCACCCACTCAACACTCACCCTCCCCACAGTGTGGCGCTCCCTCAGCACCGACCCTCTCCACAGTGCGGCACTCCCTCAGCACCGACCTCCCCACAGTGCGGCGCTCCCTCAGCACCGACCCTCCCACACAGTGCGGCACTCCCTCAGCCCCGACCCTCCCACACAGTGCGGCGCTCCCTCAGCACCGACCCTCCCACTCAGTGCGGCGCTCCCTCAGCACCGACCCTCCCACAGTGCGGCGCTCCCTCAGCACCGACCCTCCCACAGTGCGGCGCTCCCTCAGCACCGACCCTCCCACAGTGCGGCGCTCCCTCAGCACCGACCCTCCCACAGTGCGGCGCTCCCTCAGCACGACCCTCCCCACAGTGCGGCGCTCCCTACACGACTCCCCACAGTGCGGCGCCCCAGCACCGACCCTCCCACAGTGCGGCGCTCCCTCATAGAACATAGAACATTACAGCACAGAACAGGCCCTTCGGCCTTCGATGTTGCGCCGACCAATATAAAAAGCAATGCCCCTCCAAACTAAACCATTCCCTTCTCTTCCATATACTTATCAACTAACCTCTTAAACGCCACCAAACTTGGCGCATCTACAACTGCTGCAGGCAGGGCATTCCACTCCCGAACCACCCTTTGGGTAAAGAACCTACCTCTGATATCCGTCCTATAACTATCACCCCTTAATTTAAAGCTGTGTCCCCTCGTGCTAGCTTTCTCCATCCTAGGAAAAAGGCTATCACTGTCCACCCTATCTAAACCTCTAATCATCTTATATGTTTCGATAAGGTCCCCTCTTAGCCGCCTCCTTTCTAACGAAAACAACCTCAAATCCCTCAGCCTCTCTTCATAAGACCTGCCCTCCATACCAGGCAACATCCTGGTAAACCTCCTCTGTACCCTCTCCAATGCCTCCACATCTTTCTTATAATGTGGGGACCAGAACTGCACACAATACTCCAAGTGCGGCCGCACTAGAGTTTTGTACAGTTGCAACATGACGTTGCGGCTCCGAAATTCAATCCCCCTACCAATAAAAGCTAAGACTCCATATGCCTTCTTAACAACCTTATCGACTTGACTGCCTACTTTCAGGGATCTATGCACATATACACCAAGATCCCTCTGTTCATCAAGACTACTAAGAATCCTACCATTAGCCCTATACTCTACACATTTATTATTCCTGCCATAGTGCATTACCTCACACTTTTCCACATTAAACTCCATTTGCCACCTCTCGGCCCAGCTCTGCAACTTGTCCAAGTCTCTCTGCAAACTATAACACCCCTCTTCACTATCTACCACTCCACCGACTTTAGTGTCATCTGCAAATTTACTAATCCATCCTTCAATACCCTCATCCAGATCATTTATAAAAATTACAAACAGCAGGGGCCCCAAAACAGACCCCTGAGGTACACCACTTGTCACCGAACTCCACGATGAATATCTCCCATCAACCACCACCCTCTGTCTTCTATCTGCTAGCCAATTCCTAACCCAATTAGCTAAATCACCCTCTATCCCATACATCTGCATTTTCTGCAGAAGTCTTCCATGGGCCACCTTATCAAACGCCTTACTAAAGTCCATATATACCACATCAACCGCCTTACCCCCATCCACCTCTTTGGTCACTTTTTCAAAAAACTCAATGAGGTTAGTAAGGCACGACCTACCCTTCACAAAACCATGCTGACTATCCCCAATCAATTCATTTCTCTCTAAATAACTATAAATCCTATCCCTAATAATTCTCTCCAATACTTTGCCCACAACAGAAGTAAGACTCACTGGCCTATAATTCCCTGGAAGGTCTCTCTTCCCCTTCTTGAACAATGGGACCACATTCGCTATCCTCCAGTCCTCCGGAACCACACCCGTAACCAACGACGACCTGAAGATCAGAGCCAGAGGCTCTGCAATCGCCTCTCTTGCCTCCCAGAGAATCCTAGGGTAAATCCCGTCCGGCCCAGGGGACTTATCCAACTTCAAACCCTCGAGAATATCTAGCACATCCTCCCCTATCTACTACAATACTTTCCAGTTTGCAACCCTGTACCTCAGTGTTCTCCATAACTACATTTACATCAGTACTGACCCTCCCACAGTGCGGTGCTCACTCAGCACCGACCCTCCCACAGTGTGGCGCTCACTCAGCACCGACCCTCCCGCCATGCGGCGCTCCCTCAGCATCGACCCTCCCCACAGTGCGGTGCTCCCTCAGCACCGACCCTCCCACAGTGTGGCGCTCACTCAGCACCGACCCTCCCACAGTGCGGCGCTCACTCAGCACTGACCCTCCCGCCATGCGGCGCTCCCTCAGCATCGACCCTCCCCACAGTGCGGTGCTCCCTCAGCACCGACCCTCCCCACAGTGCGGCGCTCCCTCAGCACCGACCCTCCCCACAGTGCGGCGCTCCCTCAGCACCGACCCTCCCCACAGTGCGGCGCTCCTCAGCACTGTCTGTGGACAGATTTACAGAACCCACCCTCATCGCTGAAGTCTCTCTCGTGATAGTTTGCGTCACAGGTATATTTGATCGCAGACAGGTAGGAAGTCACCCCGTGTGTGGTCACATATTCAAAATGCCCGTGTTCGATATCCGCCGGAACTCCACACGAGACTAAGAGACAGAAAGTCAGGGAAAAAGAATTCCTCAGTCTGGGGAACTGAGATCGAACCAACGTAGGATTCAAACAGACCCTTCTGCCCTTCCAATTCCTGCTCTCCCCTTCAAGTGGACGTTGCTTCAGAGAATTTTAATCCCAGCCCCACAATCTCGCCGCTCCCCATGTAATGTTTCAATGTTTGTTGTCAGTCGGGACAGGGAGACGGGAACTGTGCTCCGAGTTTGGGTCTAACCGAGGGGGATAGGGAGACGGAAACAGTGCTCTGAGTGTGGGTCTAACCGAGGGGGATAGGGAGACGGGAACTGTGCTCCGAGTGTGGGTCTAACCGAGGGGGACAGGGAGACGGGAACTGTGATCCGAGTGTGGATCTAACCGAGGGGGATAGGGAGACGGGAACTGTGCTCCGAGTGTGGATCTAACCGAGGGGGATAGGGAGACGGGAACTGTGCTCCGAGTGTGGGTCTAACCGAGGGGGACAGGGAGACGGGAACTGTGATCCCGAGTGTGGATCTAACCGAGGGGGATAGGGAGACGGGAACTGTGCTCCGAGTGTGGATCTAACCGAGGGGGATAGGGAGACGGGAACTGTGCTCCGAGTGTGGGTCTAACCGAGGGCGATAGGGAGACGGGAACTGTGTTCCGAGTGTGGGTCTAACCTAGGGGGATAGGGAGACGGGAACTGTGCTCCGAGTGTGGGTCTAACCGAGGGCGATGGGGAGACTGTGTGTTCCTGAAATTTCTGTGTCCGTTTTACCTTTGTGACATTCTGGTAAATGGTACTTCAATTTTGCGTTCTTCCACTTGTTGTTTTCCGTGCAAACGTACACGGCTGGAGGGAATCGGGGGAGACAGAGAGAGGGAGAGAGACAGAGACAGAGTTAGAACAAATCCCGGATCATTAGCCGCATTTCCCCAGAGCATCGCAGTGTCACACCCCCAGTCCCCGTCTACCCCTCTGACTCTACTTCATCGTTCTAACCCCTTCACCCACCCCACCCCACCCCACCCCACCCGGGGCTGGGAGAACAACGAGGGAGATGGGGGAGAGAGGCAGGGAGAGCGGGGAAGAGGGGGAGAGGGCGCGGGGAGAGTGAGGGAGACGGGGAGAGTGAGGGAGAGGGGGAGAGGGGCAGGGGGAGTGAGGGAGACAGGGAGAGGGGCGGGTTGAGCAAGGGAGAGGGGGACAGAGGCAGGAGGAGCGAGGGAGAGTGGGGAGAGAGTTGTGGGAGCGAGGGAGACAGGAAGAGAGTCGGGGCGAGCAAGGGAGAGGGGGAGAGGGCGGAGAGAGTGAGGGAGACGGTGGGGAGGGCAGGGGGAGTGAGGGAGATGGGAAGAGGGTGGGGGGATGGGGGATGAGCCTCAGATTTGCAACAACTGATATTGGATCTCTTCAAATTGCTCTCAAACCCGTTCCAAAATTGCCGAATATTATGATCACTCTTTCCTGCATCCCCCAACTTGGCAAGGTCACTAACCATCTCAATTTCAGACAACAGCACTGGGTGAGAAATATTCTCCTCCTGGTCGCGTCCTTGGTAAAATGGAGCAGTAG
Organism: Sphyrna mokarran; assembly: GCA_024679065.1. Classification (NCBI taxonomy): domain Eukaryota; kingdom Metazoa; phylum Chordata; class Chondrichthyes; order Carcharhiniformes; family Carcharhinidae; genus Sphyrna; species Sphyrna mokarran. The sequence goes on from JAGIQG010000241.1 coordinate 35,781, forward strand.
TTTACCCTGCCCTGAAGCTGCATCACTTGGCCTGGAAACCGGTCAGTCAAATTTACCGTGGGCACTCCTCACAGCGTTCCTTCTCGCGCAGGTTTTGCTGTTTCTCCGACATGTTCACCCTTTCCTGGCTGGTGTTCCTCCCCTCTTGCCATCACTCTCTCAAAACAAAAACCCGATCGCTCGGGGACCCTCAGCCCCGCTCGCGATTCCCTCAGTTAACCCATCGAACACAAACCTGGTCACCTTGTAACCATAATCGAGATGGACAGATTTGGGCGGGGGGAGGGGGGTGTACATTCGACACAGCTCATTCAGAGAAAGATAAGAACAGCGCGACATCGAAAGTTCGGTGAGCGTTGGGTGGATTTTACTGGTTATTGCAACACTGCCCGCATCACCGACCTCCAGCAACATCAGGTTACAAGCTGCCCTAGGGTATTTCAGCCCAATCTGTCGAGGGGGACGACATGATTTTTTTGGGGTGGCTTTGTAACTCGAATGCACTTTGATGGTTCTCCCCGGACGCTAGCGTTACCCACCCTCCTCGGGATCCTCGAGGAAGTAGACAGGGCCGTCACAAACATATTTGATCACGGAAAGGTAGGTGTCCTCATCGTGGTGTGAGAGATATTCATAATGTCCGTGAGAGATGTTCGCAGGAACGCCACAGTGTACTACAACAGGATGGGAGAGAGAGGGAGAGAGGGAGGTCAGCGAGGCACAGATCAGTAATGCATTTAGTCCTTCAGCTCCCTCCCCACAGTGCCGTGCTCCCTCAGCACCAACCCTCCCCACAGTGCGGTGCCCCCTCAGCACCGACCCTCCCCACAGTGCGGCGCTCCCTCAGCACCGACCCTCCCGCAGTGTTGCGCTCCTTCAGCACCGACCCTCCCCACAGTGCGGCGCTCCCTCAGCACCGACCCTCCCCACAGTGCAGTGCTCCCTCAGCACCGACCCTCCCCACAGTGCGGCGCTCCCTCAGCACTGACCTTCTCACAGTGCGGCTCTCCCTCAGCACCGACCCTCCCACACAGTGCAGCGCTCCCTCAGCACCGACCCTCCCGACAGTGCGGTGCTCCCTCAGCATTGACCCTCTCACAGTGTGGCTCTCCCTCAGCACTGACCCTCCCACATTGCGGCTCTCCCTCAGCACTGACCCTCTCACAGTGCGGCTCTCCCTCAGCACCGACCCTCCCACAGTGCGGTGCTCCCTCAGCACCGACCCTCTCACAGTGCGGTGCTCCCTCAGCACTGACCCTCTCACAGTGCGGCTCTCCCTCAGCACTCACACACCAACAGAATCCACCCTTATTCCAATACGCAGCAGGATATAACATAGAAAAACTACAGCACAAACAGGCCCTTCGGCCCACAAGTTGCGCCGATCCTATCCCTACCTGCTCAGGCCTGTCTATAATTCTCAATCCCATTAAATCCCATGTACTCATCCAGAAGTCTCTCAAAAGACCCCGGCAAGTTCGCCTCTACCACCACCGTCGATTCCGCTCACTCACCACCCTCTGAGTGAAAAACGTACCCCTAACATTTCCTCTGTACTTGTCCCCCAGCACCTTACACCCTGTGTCCTCTCGTAGCGACAATTACAGCCCTGGGAAATAGCCTCTGCCCTATCTATTCCTCTCAACATCTTATAAACCTCTATCAGGTCACCTCTCAACCTTCGTCTCTCCAGTGAGAAGAGACCCAGCTCCCCTCAACCTATCCTCATAAGGTATGGCCCCCCAATCCAGGCAACATCCTTGTAAATATCCTCTGAACTCTCTCAATACCCTCTACATCCTTCCTATAGTGAGGAGACCAGAACTGCGCACAGTGGGGTCTGACAAGGGTCTTATAAATTTGCAGCATTACCTCCCGACTCCTAAACTCAATCCCTCGATTAATGAAGGCCAGAACGCTTTCTTGACCACATCCTCCACCTGCGGGGCCGATTTAAGAGTCCTACGGACCCGGACCCCAAGACCCTTCTGCTCCTCGACACTGCCAAGAGTCCTACCCTCGATATTGTACTCCTTCGTCCCATTGGTCCTGCCAAAATAGACCACCGCACATTTATCCGCGTCGAAGTCCATCTGCCACTTCTCCGCCCAGTCTTGCATCCTGTCTATGTCCCGCTGCAACTTCCGACATCCCTCCAGACCATCCACGACACCCCCGACCTTCGGCGAACTTACTAATCCATCCCTCCCCTTCCTCATCCAGGTCACTTACGAAAAGCAGGGGTCCCGGAACAGATCCCGGGACACTCCACTGATTACCGACCTCCACGCAGAACAAGACCCATCCACAACCACTCTCTGCCTTCTGCGAGCAAGCCGGTTCCAGATCCACAAGGTCAAAGCCCCTTGGATCACATGCCCTCTCACCTTCTCTAGAAGCCTGGCAATGGGGGACCTTATTGAAATAATGAAGTCCATATAAACCACATCCACCGCTCTTCCTTCATCAATGTGTTTAGCCACATCTTCAGAGGACTCGACCAGGGGCGGAAGGCAAGATTTGAAACAGCCGTGCTATTTTTGATCACCCTCGACCTCTCCAAATCCTGCCTCTAAGGATCTTCTCCATCAACCTACTGAGGTAAGACCCACCCTTCTACAATTTTCAGCACTATCTCTAAGATTCCCTCTCTTGAATAAAGGAACAAGATCCACAAATCCTCGGGAACATTTCCCGTCTCCTTCGGCGATGCAAAGATCATCGCCGGTGGGGTGGGGGTCTGCAATCCCTTCCCTCGCCTCGCACACGAACCAGAGGTACATCCCATCTGGTCCTGGCGACTTATCCAACCTGATGCTCCTCAACGGCTCCAACACGTGCTCTTCCGTAACGCCCGCACGCTCGATCTTTGCACTCCGCCGCAAAGCTGCATCACAACCTCCCAGATCTCTTTCCCCACCGTGATTACCGAGGCCAAGTATTCGTTCAGCACGTCTGCTGATTCCGCCCGTACTCCTGCCCCTTCACGTTTTGTAGGTCCGACCTCTTCACGCCTCATCCTTCCGCTCTTCGTGTCTCTGTGGAACGCCTGGGGGTTCTCCTTAACCTTACCCGCCAAGGTCTTCTCGTGATCCCTTCCGGCCCACCTCACTTTCCCCCCCTGAAGTTCCTTCCCGCTAGTCGCGCACTCTCCCAGATCACTAACGCCTCTGAGCTCCCGGAATCTTTTGGAAGCTTTCCCTCTCATGCACCGCAGTTCCCGTAACCTACCAAATACCCCCACCCCGCATTTAAACGGACGGTTGTTCCTCCGAGCGCCAGACAAACATTCCTTGAAAATCCGCCACATTTCTTCCGCACGTCTCCCTGAGAAAACCTCCTCCCAATTCACACCTCGAATTTCCTGCCTTCGTATTACCCCAGCTACAAACTTCCCAAGCTCGCTCCGATTTCTATCGAACGCCAGTGTGAGGGAGGCAGAGTTATGATCGCTATCCCCAAAATGCTCCCCCCACCACCACCCAAGCCAGAGAGATCCGACACTTGTCCACGTTCATTCCCCAAATACCGAGAGTCCAGAGAGGCCAGAATACAACACATTGCAAACACACTCACCGTCCTTGTGCATGAGATCCTCAATCACCTCATCAGCTGGTTAAAAACAGAATGAAATAAAACCCTGTGAGAATCAGATCCAAAATCCAACATTGACTGGTAGGTATCATCCACAGTGCGGCGCTCCCTCAGCACCGACCCTCCCCACAGTGCGGCGCTCCCTCAGCACCGACCCTCCCCACAGTGCGGCGCTCCCTCAGCACCGACCCTCCCACAGTGCGGCGCTCCCTCAGCACTGACCCTCCCACAGTGCGGCGCTCCCTCGCACCGACCCTCCCAGGCACCGACCCCACAGTGCGGCGCTCTCTCAGCACTGACCCTCCCAACAGTGCGGCGCTCCCACAGCACGACCCTCCACAGTGCGGCGCTCCCACGGCACCGACCCTCCCAAGGCGCGCTCCCTCAGCACCGACCCTCCCAAGGCACCGACCCCCCTTCAGTGCGGTGCTCTCTCAGCACTGACCCTCCCCACAGTGCGGCGCTCCCACGGCACCGACCCTCCCACAGTGCGGCGCTCCCACGGCACCGACCCTCCCCACAGTGCGGCGTTCCCTCAGCACCGACCCTCTCAAAGTGCGGCGCTCCCACAGCACCGACCCTCCCCACAGTGCGGCGCTCCCTCAGCACCTACCCTCCCCACAGTGCGGTGCTCCCTCAGCACCGACCCTCCCCACAGTGCGGCGCTCCCTCAGCACTGACCCTCCCACAGTGCGGGGCTCCCTTAGCACCGACCCTCCCGCAGTGCGGCGCTCCCTCAGCACCGATCCTCCCGCAGTGCGGTGCTCTCTCAGCACCGACCCTCACACAGTGCGGTGCTCCCTCAGCACCGACCCGCCCACAGCACCGGCCCTCCCCACAGTGCGGCGCTCTCTCAGCACTGTCCCTCCCACAGTGCGGCGCTCCCACCGCACCGGCCCTCCCCACATTGCGGCGCTCTCTCAGCACTGACCCTCCCACAGTGCGGCGCTCCCTCAGCACTGACCTCCCACAGTGCGGCGCTCCCTCAGCACTGACCCTCCCCACAGTGCGGCTCTCTCTCAGCACCGACCCTCCCACAGTGCGGCGCTCTCTCAGCACCGACCCTCCCTAGTGCGGCGCTCTCTCAGCACCGACCCTCCCCACAGTGCGGCTCCCTCAGCACCGACCCTTCCCACAGTGCGGCGCTCCCTCAGCACCGACCCTCCCACAGTGCGGCGCTCCCTCAGCACCGACCCTCCCACAGTGCGGCGCTCCCTCAGCACCGACCCTCCCACAGTGCGGCGCTCTCTCAGCACCGACCCTTCCCACAGTGCGGCGCTCCCTCAGCACCGACCCTCCCACAGTGCGGCGCTCTCTCAGCACCGACCCTCCTCACAGTGCGGTGCTCCCACAGCACCTCAGCACTGACCCTCCCCACAGTGCGGCGCTCCCTCAGCACCGACCCTCCCCACAGTGCGGCGCTCCCTCAGCACCGACCCTCCCCACAGTGCGGCGCTCCCTCAGCACCGACCCTCCCCACAGTGCGGCGCTCCCTCAGCACCGACCCTCCCCACAGTGCGGCGCTCCCTCAGCACCGACCCTCCCCACAGTGCGGCGCTCCCTCAGCACCGACCCTCCCCACAGTGTGGCGCACCCTCAGCACCGACCCTCCCACAGTGTGGCGCACCCTCAGCACCGACCCCCTCACAGTGTGGCGCTCCCTCAGCCCGACCCTCCCCACAGTGTGGCGCACCCTCAGCACCGACCCTCTCCACAGTGTGGCGCACCCTCAGCACCGACCCTCTCACAGTTGGCGCTCCCTCAGCACCGACCCTCCCCACAGTGTGGCGCTCCCTCAGCACTGACCCTCCCCACAGTGTGGCGCTCCCTCAGCACTGACCCTCCCCACAGTGCAGCGCACCCTCAGCACCGACCCTCTCCACAGTGTGGCGCTCCCTCAGCACCCCTCCCCACATTGTGGCGCTCCCTCAGCACTGACCCTCCCCACAGTGTGGCGCACCCTCAGCACCGACCCTTCCACAGTGTGGCGCTCCCTCATCACCGGCCCTCCCACAAGTGTGGCGCTCCCTCAGGACTGTAAATCCAACATAATCCAAACTTATTCCGATACACATCAGGATCTCTACAGAGCCCAGAATAACAAATATTGCAAATACTCACAGGAATGACTGTCACTGTACTCAGGATGGTCCGCTTCAAAATAAAACAAAATCAAACATTCTTAGAAACTGTTCCAGGATCGACCATATCCTGGTAACAAACAATACAGTGTGTCGCTCACTCTGCACTGACCCTCCCACAGTGTGTCGCTCACTCTGCTGACCCTCCCACAGTGTGTCGCTCACTCTGCACTGACCCTCCCACAGTGTGTCGCTCACTCTGCACTGACCCTCCCCACAGTGCGGGGCTCCTCTCAGCACAACCCTCTCACAGTGCGGCGCTCCATCAGCCCTGACCCTCCCCACAGTGCGGCACTCCCTAAGCACCGACCCCCAACAGTGCGGCGCTCCTCAGCAGCAACCATACCACATTGTGTCGCTCTCTCAGCACCGACCCTCCCCACCGCGCGGCGCTCCCTCAGCACTGACCATCCCACAGTGTGTCGCTCCCTCAGCACCGACCCTCCCCTCAGTGCAGAGCTCCCTGAGCACCGACCCTCCCTCAGTGCGGAGGTCCCTCAGCACCGACCCTCCCACTGTACGGCGCTCCATCAGCACTGACCAAACCACAGTGGGGCTCTGCCTCAGCACCGACCCTCCCTGCAGTGCCCGCCCTCTCTCTCCGAACTACCCACCCAATGTAATCCACCGTCACTACGATAAACTTTGGCATCTTCTCAGAGTCCTGAATTACAAACTTATCAAACTCACCCACCATGAACATGATCTGTTTGCAAAAATGATTGAAATTAAACATTGTTAGAACCATATTTTGCAACTACCAAAACCTAAGGAATAACTCTCACAGTGCGGCGCTCCCTCAGCACTGACCCTCCCGCCGTGCGGCACTCCCACAGTTCCGACCCCCCCACATTGCGGCGCTCCAACAGCACTGAGCATCTCACAGTGTGTCGCTCCCTCAGCACTGAGCATCTCACAGTGTGTCGCTCCCTCAGCACCGACCCTCCCCACAGTGCGGCGCTCCCTCAGCACAGACCCTCCCCACAGTGCGGCGCTCCATCAGCACCGACCCTCACAACAGTGCGGCGCTCCCTCAGCACCGACCCTCCCCACAGTGCGGAGCTCCCTCAGCACCGACCCTCCACAGTGCAGAGCTCTCTCAGAACCGACCCTCCCACAGTGCGGCGCTCCCTCAGCACCGACCCTCCCGCAGTGCGGCGCTCCCTCAGCACCGATCCTCCCACAGTGCGGCGCTCCCTCAGCACCGACCCTCCCACAGTGCGGCGCTCCCTCAGCACCGACCCTCCCGCCGTGCGGCGCTCCCTCAGCACCGACCCCCCCACAGTGCGGCGCTCCCTCAGCACCGACCCTCCCACAGTGCGGCGCTCCCTCAGCACCGACCCTCCCACAGTGCGGCGCTCCCTCAGCACCGACCCTCCCCACAGTGCGGCGCTCCCTCAGCACCGACCCTCCCCACAGTGTGGCGCTCCCTCAGCACCGACCCTCCCCACAGTGCGGCGCTCCCTCAGCACCGACCCACCCCCCCCCAGTGGGGAGCTCCCTCAGCACCGACCCTCCCCACAGTGCGGAGCTCCCTCAGCACCGACCCTCCCCACAGTGCGGAGCTCCCTCAGCACCGACCCTCCCCACAGTGCGGAGCTCCCTCAGCACCGACCCTCCCCACAGTGCGGAGCTCCCTCAGCACCGACCCTCCCCACAGTGCGGAGCTCCCTCAGCACCGACCCTCCCCACAGTGCGGAGCTCCCTCAGCACCGACCATCCTCACACTGCGGAGCTCCCTCAGCACCGACCCTCCCCACAGAGCGGTGCTCCCTCAGGACTGTAAATCCAACATAATCCAAACTTATTCCGATACACATCAGGATCTCTACAGAGCCCAGAATAAAAAATATTGCAAATACTCACGGGAATGATACCCTCTGGAGACAGTATGTTCCGCTTCAAAATAAAACAAAATCAAACATTCTTAGAAACTGTTCCAGGATCGACCATATCCTGGTAACAAAGAATACAGTGTGTCGCTCCATCAGCACCGACCCTCCCCACAGTGTGTCGCTCACTCTGCACTGACCCTCCCCACAGTGTGTCGCTCACTCTGCACTGACCCTCCCCACAGTGTGTCGCTCACTCTGCACTGACACTCCCCACAGTGTGTCGCTCACTCTGCACTGACCCTCCCCACAGTGTGTCGCTCACTCTGCACTGACCCTCCCCACAGTGTGTCGCTCACTCTGCACTGACCCTCCCCACAGTGCGGCACTCACTCTGCACTGACCCTTCAGACATTGTGACGCTCAGTTTGCACCGACCTTCCCACAGTGTGTCGCTTCCTCAACACCGACCCTCCCACAGTGCGGAGCTCCCTCAGCACCGACCCTCCCCACAGTGCGGAGCTCCCTCAGCACCGACCCTCCACAGTGCAGAGCTCTCTCAGAACCGACCCTCCCACAGTGCGGCGCTCCCTCAGCACCGACCCTCCCGCAGTGCGGCGCTCCCTCAGCACCGATGCTCCCACAGTGCGGCTCTCGCTCAGTACCGACCCTCTCACAGTGTGGCGCTCCCTCAGCACTGACCCTCCCGCCGTGCGGCGCTCCCACAGTTCTGACCCCCCCACATTGCGGCGCTCCCACAGCACTGAGCATCTCACAGTGTGTCGCTCCCTCAGCACTGAGCATCTCACAGTGTGTCGCTCCCTCAGCACCGACCCTCCCCACAGTGCGGCGCTCCCTCAGCACAGACCCTCCCCACAGTGTGGCGCTCCATCAGCACCGACCCTCACAACAGTGCGGCGCTCCCTCAGCACTGACCCTCCCACAGAGCGGCGCTCCCTCTGGAATGTAAATCCAACATAATCCAAACTTATTCCGATACACATCAGCATCTCTACAGAGCCCAGAATAACAAATATTGCAAATACTCACAGGAAAGACTCTGACTGACCTCAGGATGGTCCGCTTCAAGATAAAACAAAATCAAACATTCTTAGAAACTGTTCCAGGATCGACCATATCCTGGTAACAAACAATACAGTGTGTCGCTCACTCAGCACCAACCCTCCCCACAGTGCGGCGCTCACTCAGCACTGACCCTCCCCACAGTGCGGCGCTCCCTCAGCACTGACCCTCCCCACAGTGTGTCGCTCCCTCAGCACCGACCCTCCCACAGTGCGGTGCTCCCTCAGCACGAACCTTCCCACAGTGCGGTGCTCCCTCAGCACTGACCCTCCCCACAGTGTGTCGCTCCATCAGCACCGACACTCCCACAGTGCGGCGCTCCCTCAGCACCGACCCCGCAACAGTGCAGCGCCCCCTCAGCACCGACCCTCCCCACAGTGCGGCGCTCCCTCAGCACCGACCCTCCCCACAGTGCGGCGCTCCCTCAGCACCGACCCTCCCCACAGTGCGGCGCTCCCTCAGCACCGACCCTCCCCACAGTGCGGCGCTCCCTCAGCACCGACCCTCCCCACAGGGCGGCGCTCCCTCAGCACCGACCCTCCCCACAGTGCGGAACTCCCTCAGCACTGAACCTCCCACACTGCGGCGCTCCCTCAGCACTGACCCTCCCACAGTGCGGCTCCCTCAGCACTGACCCTCCCACAGTGCGGCGCTCCCTCAGCACTGACCCTCCCACAGTGCGGCTCTCCCTCAGCACCGACCCTCCCCACAGTGCAGCACTCCCTCAGCACCGACCCTCCCCACAGTGCGGTGCTCCCTCAGCACCGACCCTCCCCACAGTGCGGCGCTCCCTCAGCATAGACATTCCCCACAGTGCGGCACTCCCTCAGCACCAACCCTCCTCACACTGCGGCATGCCCTCAGCACCCACCTTCCCACATTGCGGCGCTCCATCAGCACTGACCCTCCCCACAGTGCGGCGCTCCCTCAGGACTGTAAATCCAACATAATCCAAACTTATTCCGATATACATCAGGATCTCTACAGAGCCCAGAGTTAAAAATATTGCAAATTATCACGGGCACGATGCACATTGGACTCAGTACGTTCCCCTTCAAGATAAAACAAAATCAAACATTCTTAGAAACTGTTCCAGGATCGACCATATCCTGGTAACAAACAATACAGTGTGTCGCTCACTCTGCACTGACCCTCCCACAGTGTGTCGCTCACTCTGCACTGACCCTCCCACAGTGTGTCGCTCACTCTGCACTGACCCTCCCACAGTGTGTCGCTCACTCTGCACTGACCCTCCCACAGTGTGTCGCTCACTCTGCACTGACCCTCCCACAGTGTGTCGCTCACTCTGCACTGACCCTCCCACAGTGTGTCGCTCACTCTGCACCGACCCTCCCACAGTGTGGTCTCACTCTGCACTGACCCTCCCACAGTGTGTCGCTCACTCTGCACTGACCCTCCCACAGTGTGTGCTCACTCTGCACTGACCCTCCCACAGTGTGTGTCACTCTGCTGACCTCCACAGTGTGTCGCTCACTCGCACTGACCCTCCACAGTGTGTCGCTATCTGACTGACCTACAGTGTGTCTCTCGCACTGACCAGTGTGGCTCACTCTGCACTGACCCTCCCACAGTGTGTCGCTCACTCTGCACTGACCCTCCCACAGTGTGTCGCTCACTCTGCACTGACCCTCCCACAGTGTGTCGCTCACTCTGCACCGACCCTCCCACAGTGTGGTGCTCACTCTGCACTGACCCTCCCACAGTGTGTCGCTCACTCTGCACCGACCCTCCCACAGTGCGGTGCTCACTCTGCACTGACCCTCCCACAGTGTGTCGCTCACTCTGCACCGACCCTCCCACAGTGTGGTGCTCACTCTGCACTGACCCTCCCACAGTGTGTCGCTCACTCTGCACTGACCCTCCCACAGTGTGTCGCTCACTCTGCACTGACCCTCCCACAGTGTGGTGCTCACTCTGCACTGACCCTCCCACAGTGTGTCGCTCACTCTGCACCGACCCTCCCACAGTGTGGTGCTCACTCTGCACTGACCCTCCCACAGTGTGTCGCTCACTCTGCACTGACCCTCCCACAGTGTGGTGCTCACTCTGCACTGACCCTCCCACAGTGTGTCGCTCACTCTGCACCGACCCTCCCACAGTGCGGTGCTCACTCTGCACTGACCCTCCCACAGTGTGTCGCTCACTCTGCACTGACCCTCCCACAGTGTGGTGCTCACTCTGCACTGACCCTCCCACAGTGTGTCGCTCACTCTGCACTGACCCTCCCACAGTGTGGTGCTCACTCTGCACTGACCCTCCCACAGTGTGTCGCTCACTCTGCACTGACCCTCCCACAGTGCGGTGCTCACTCTGCACTGACCCTCCCACAGTGTGTCGCTCACTCTGCACCGACTCTCCCACAGTGCGGTTCTCACTCTGCACTGACCCTCCCACAGTGTGTCGCTCACTCTGCACTGACCCTCCCACAGTGTGTCGCTCACTCTGCACTGAGCCTCCCACAGTGTGTCGGTCCCTCAGCAACGACCCTCCCCACAGTGTGGCGCTCCCTCAGCACCGACCCTCCTCACAGTGCGGCGCTCCCTCAGGCCCGACCCTCCACACAGTGTGTCGCTCCCTTAGCACCGACCCTCCCCACAGTGTGTCGCTCCCTTCGCACCGAGCCTCCCCACAGTGTGTCGCTCCCTTAGCACCGACCCTCCCCACAGTGTGTCGCTCCCTCAACACCGACCCGCCCCACAGTGCGGCGCTCCCTCAGCACTGACCCTCCCCACAGTGCGACGCTCCCTCAGCACCGCCCCTCACCACAGTGTGGCGCTCCCTCAGCACCGATCCTCCCCACAGTGCGGCGCTCCCTCAGCACCGACCCTCCCACAGTGTGGAGCTCCCTCAGCACCGACACTCAGACAGTGCGGAGCTCCCTCAGCACCGACAATCAGACAGTGCGGAGCTCCCTCAGCACCGACCCTCAGACAGTGCGGAGCTCCCTCAGCACCGATCCTCCCACAGTGCGGAGCTCCCTCAGCACCGACCCTCAGACAGTGCGGAGCTCCCTCAGCACCGACACTCAGACAGTGCGGAGCTCCCACACCACTGACTGTTCCCACAGTGCGGCGCTCCCTCAGCACTGTCCATCCCACAGTGTGTCTCTGCCTCAGCACCGACCCTCCCACAGTGCGGTGCTCTCTCAGCACCGACCCTCCCCATAGTGCGGCGCTCCCTCAGCACCGATCCTCCCCACAGTGCGGTGCTCCCTCAGCCCCGACCCTCCCCACAGTGCGGCGCTCCCTCAACAATGACCCTCCCACAGTGTGTTGCTCCCTCAGCACCGACCTTCCACACAGTGCGGCGCTCCCTCATCCCCGACCCTCCCCACAGTGCGACGCTCCGTCAGCACCGACCCTCCCACAGTGTGTCGCTCCCTCAGCACCGGCCCTCCCCACAGTGTGGCGCTCCCTCAGCACAGACCCTCCCCACAGTGTGGCGCTCCCTCAGCACCGACCCTCCACACTGTGCGGTGCTCCCTCATCACCGAACCTCCTCACCGTGCGGCGCTCCCTCAGCAACGACCCTCCTCACAGTGCGGCGCTCCCTCAGCACTGACCCTCCCCACAGTGCTGCACCCCCTCAGCACCGACCCTCCCGCAGTGCAGCACTCCTTCAGCACCGAC
>JAGIQG010000242.1:0-10000 GCA_024679065.1 Sphyrna mokarran
CCGCAGTGCGGCGCTCCCTCGGCACTGACCCTCCCCACAGTGCGACGCTCCCTCAGCACCGACCCTCCCCACAGTGCGGCGCTCCCTCAGCACCGACCCTCCCACAGTGCGGCGCTCCCTCAGCACGGACCCTCCCCACAGTGCGGTGCTCCCTCAGCACCGACCCTCCCCACAGTGCGGCGCTCCCTCAGCACCGACCCTCCCACAGTGTGCTTCGCTCCCTCAGCAATGTCCCTCCACAGTGCGCGCTCCCTCAGCACCGACCCCTCCCCACAGTGCGGCGCTGTCCCTCAGCACCGGGGGGACCCTCCCCACGTGCGGTGCACCCTCAGCACCATGACCCTCCCCACAGTGCGGCGCTCCCTCAGCACTGACCCTCCCACATGCAGTGCTTCCCTCATCACCGGACCCTCCCCACAGTGCGGCGCTCCCTCAGCAACCGACCCTCCCCAGTTGTGGCGCTCCTCAGCACCGACCCTCCCACAGTGCAGCGCTCCCCAGCGCGACCCTCCCACATGGCGGCACTCCCTCAGCACCGACCCTCCCTCCGCACCGAACCCTCCCCACAGTGCAGCGCTCCCACAGCACACCGACCCTCCCCACAGTGCGGCGCTCCCTCAGCACCGACCCTCCCTCCGCCCGCCCTCCACAGTGCAGCGCTCCCACAGCACCGACCCTCCCCACAGTGCGGCGCTCCCTCAGCACCGACCCTCCCTCCGCACCGACCCTCCCCACGGTGCAGCACTCCCTCAGCAGCGACCCTCTCCACAGTGCAGCACTCCCTCAGCACCGACCCTCCACACAGTGCAGCACTCCCTCAGCACCGACCCTCCCACAGTGCGGCACTCCCTCAGAACTTACCCTCCCACACAGTGCGGCACTCCCTCAGCACTGACCCTCTCCACAGTGCGGTGCTCCCTCAGCACCGACCCTCTCAATGTGCGGCACTCCGCCAGGACTGTAAATCCAACATAATCCAAACTTATTCCGATACACATCAGGATCTCTACAGAGCCCAGAATAAAAAATATTGCAAATACTCACGGGAATGATGCCCTCTGGGATCCACAGGTCTCCCTTCACGATAAAACAAAACAAAACATTGTGAGAAACTGTTCCAGGATCGACCATATCTTGGTAACAAACAACACAGTGCGGCTCTCCCTAAGCATCAAGCCTCCCCACAGTGCAGCACTCCCTCAGCACCGACCCTCCCCACAGTGCAGCACTCCCTCAGCACCGACCCTCCCCACAGTGCAGCACTCCCTCAGCACCGACCCTCCCCACAGTGCGGCGTTCCTTCAGCACTGACCCTCCCCACAGTGCGGCGCTCCCTCAGCACCGACCCTCCCCGCAGTGCGGCGCTCCCTCAGCACCGACCCTCCCCACAGTGCGGCGCTCCCTCAGCACCAACCCTCCCCACAGTGCGGCTCTCCCTCAGCACCGACCCCCCAACAGTGCAGCACTCCCTCAGCACCGACCCTCCCACAGTGCGGCGCTCCCTCGGCAGGGACAGAATTGTGTTTTGACTCACCCGCAAGTCCGTTGTGTTTTAATATGAGGACCAGACAGAGCAACATCAAACGGACGAGGAAAATCCTGCCGGAATGAAAAACGGAACGGATCTATCATTCGGAATGAATCGATGTCTTAGTGGACTCAGAACAGAGAACAGTATCGCAGAGAGAAGAGGCCCTTCGGCCCTACAAGCCTGTGCTGCTCAGTGGTCCAACGAGACCATCCGTTTGCATCCACATCCCCCCCATTCCCAATCCGCTCACGTGACTCTCTGGGTAAGTCTGAAATTATCCCCGTGTGTCCCGACTTGGCAGCGCATTCCCACCCTCCCCCCACCACCCTCTGTGTAAAATACACCCCCCCTGATATCGGAGTTAAACCTGGCCCCCTCCCCTTGAACCCGTGACCCCCTCGCGTTCGCCATCTCTGACCTGGAAAAAGGCTTCCCTCTGTCCACCCGATCTGTAGCCTTCGCAGTTTTATACCCCTCGATTAGGTCTCCCCTCTTTCTCCGCTGTTCCACTGAGAACATCACCAGTTTCCCAATCTCTCCTCATTGTCAGGAGCTTCCGTAACAGGACAACATCCTGGTAAACCTCCTCTGCAACTCCATCCAAAGCCCCCACACCCCTGGCAGCAGCGTCAATCCCAGACTAGATCCAGACTCAAGCTCCCTCTACACTGTCCCCCCTTCAAACACTCCCAGGACAGGGACAGCACGGGGTTAGATACAGAGTAAAGCTCCATCTACACTGTCCCCCCCATCAAACACTCCCAGGACAGGGACAGCACGGGGTTAGATACAGAGTAAAGCTCCCTCTTCACTGTCCCCCCATGAAACATTGATGAGGACTTGTCTGTTGAGGTAGTATGGGCTGAGATTACAAACAGGAAAGGAGAGGTCACCCTGTTGGGAGTCTTTTATAGAGCTCCTAAAAGTTCTAGAGAGGTAGAGGAAAGGATTGCCAAGTCAATTCTGATCAGGAGTGAAAGTAATAGGGTAATTGTTATGGGGGACTTTAACTTAACTAATATTGATTCGAATAACTATAGCTCGAGCTCGTTAGAGGGGTCAGTTTTTGTACAAAGTGTGCAGGAAGGGTTTTTTTTTTTAAAGAGCAACACAGCACGGGAAACAGGCCCTTCGGCCCAACGAGCCCGCGCCGCCGTCATAACTATATAGTAGCAAATCCATTATCCTATTATATTATTCCTATATAATAATATATATATTATTCCTAATATGGAAAATTCTCACTATAGGGACAATTTGTTTCCCAATCATCCTAAGAGCGAATTTTTGGGTTGTGGGAGGAAACCGGAGTGCCCGGAGAAAACCCACGCCACCACGGGGAGAACGTGCAAACTCCCGCAGACACCGGCTCAATTGCAAGTGTCTGCGCAGCCACGTCGATAGTCTCTGAGCTGTCATGGTGAAAAAAAAAACACAATTTTTTTTTTTGCAGGATTAATATTCAGTTATTTATTTAATCCCCACCGTGACCCAAAACAAATCATGGTATTACACTGAGCTCCTATCTCACACAAACACAAACTCATGATGGCAAGGGCTAGCACAACAAGAGTCCTTATACCAGCTTCGTATGCAAGCTACACACTTTTTTTTGTATGTAAAAAGGTTGGGGCAGCATTTTCAAATGCCAACAGAACTATCACCATTTTTTGTAAGGCACAATCAAAAATCAGGCAGAACCACAATTTTGTTGCAATATAAATCTTATCAATTCAGCCTGCACCCAAAAGTGCATTTACAATCCTGCAAATCTGATCAAAAATGAAAGTTTGCCCTTCCCCCTAAAATAAAAAAACTCAGTTCAGAATACAGAGAAAATGAACATGGACTCTGAACTGCTCCTGCTGCCAATGGTTACTTGGCTCATTATTCACACAGCGTTTGCTTTCTTTTAAAAAGTTGCCCAACATCCTGGCAATTTCCAAATCATTCAGAATAGTCTGGGATAATTAATAATAGTTTGCAATGTACGTTTCAGTTTATCCTGAGCTGTTTCGAGTCTACTGAAAACTCTGCTGGAGAAAAGACCACCCAAATTTGCAGCATATTTTTTGCCTTTGTAGCCATAATAGATATTTGGGGAAACTGGCAATATTTTGTAAAACAGGATACAAAAAAAGGCAGAAACTAACTTCTAATAATCTATACAGTTTAAAATGGTTTAATTCAGGACCCCACAACCCCATCAATCTCCAGGTCTGTCCAATCAGCCCCAAGTACATATAATGCTGTCTCAAATGAACCGTAACAACTGACAGTTGAGTGAATGCACCAAGACTTGAGGCAACCGACTGCAATGCAAGCAAAAGAGGTCAATCTCCAGCTTCATTCTCCTCATTGGTGCTGCCAGTGGTGGCACAAAGTGCAGATTGGGAAGCCACCTTCTTCTTCTCCCTCCTCTTTTGGTTCCTTCGGCTAACAGAGCTTTAAAGTAGGGCCTTTAGTTCAGGATCCTTCACATCCAATTCAGACTTGTAGAGCTCATTTTCAAACATCCCACTGGTGATTCTCATTGGACAATTGGGCATGAGTTTTTTGACTCAGTATGTAGATAGGCCAACTCGAGGTGAGGCTACATCGGATTTGGTGCTGGGCAATGAGCCAGACCAGGTGTTAGGCTTGGAAGTTGGTGAACATTTTGGTGATAGTGACCACAATTCGGTTACGTTCACCTTAGTGCTGGATAGGGATAGGCATGAAGCTGGGGGCAGTAGTTATAGCTGGGGGAAGGTAATTATGAGGCCATCAGGAGAGAATTAGGGTGCATAGATTGGACTAGGAAGCTACAGGGACTGGGAACATCTGGAATGTGGAGCTTATTCAAGGAGCAGCTGCTGCGGGTCCTTGATAAGTATGTCCCTGTCAGGCAAGGGGGAAATGGTCGAGTAAGGGAACCATGGTGTACTAAAAAAGTTAATTCGCTGGTTAAAAGGAAAAAGGAGGCTTATGTCAGGATGAGGCTTGAAGGCTCAGTTAGTGCAATGGATAGCTATAGATTCGCCAGGAGGGAGCTAAAGAGTGAATTGAGAAGAGCTAAGAGGGGACACGAGAAGACTTTGGCTGATAGGATTAAGGAGAATCCTAAAGCTTTCTTTAGATATGTTAAGAACAGAAGATTGGTTAGGACAAGATTAGGGCCAGTCATAGACAGCAGTGGGAAGTTGTGCGTGGAGACTGAAGAGATTGGTGAGGCGCTGAATAAATATTTCTCTTCGGTATTCACGCAGGGTGATGTAAATGTAGTTGTGGAGAATACTGAGGTACAGGGTAGCAAACTGGAAGGTATCGAAGTAGATAGGGAGGATGTGCTCGATATTCTCGAGGGTTTGAAGTTGGATAAGTCCCCTGGGCCGGACGGGATTTGCCCTAGGATTCTCTGGAAGGCAAGAGAGGCGTTGCAGAGCCTCTGGCTCTGATCTTCAGGTCGTCGTTGGTTACGGGTGTGGTTCCGGAGGCCTGGAGGATAGCGAATGTGGTCCCGTTGTTCAAGAAGGGGAAGAGAGACCTTCCAGGGAATTATAGGCCAGTGAGTCTTACTTCTGTTGTGGGCAAAGTATTGGAGAGAATTATTAGGGATAGGATTTATAGTTATTTAGAGAGAAATGAATTGATTGGGTATAGTCAGCATGGTTTTGTGAAGGGTCGGTCGTGCCTTACTAACCTCATTGAGTTTTTTGAAAAAGTGACCATAGAGGTGGATGGGGGTAAGGCGGTTGATGTGGTATATATGGACTTTAGTAAGGCGTTTGATAAGGTGGCCCATGGAAGAATTCTGCAGAAAATGCAGATGTATGGGATAGAGGGTGATTTAGCTAATTGGGTTAGGAATTGGCTGTCAGATAGAAGACAGAGGGTAGTGGTTGATGGGAGATATTCATCGTGGAGTTCGGTGACAAGTGGTGTACCTCAGGAGTCTGTTTTGGGGCCCCTGCTGTTTGTAGTTTTTATAAATGATCTGCATGAGGGTATTGAAGGATGGATTAGTAAATTTGCAGATGACACTAAAGTCGGTGGTGTGGTAGATAGTGAAGAGGGGTGTTCTAGTTTGCAGAGGGACTTGGACAAGTTGCAGAGCTAGGTCGAGAGGTGGCAAATGGAGTTTAATGTGGAAAACTGTGAGGTAATGCACTATGGCAGGAATAATAAATGTGTAGAGTATAGGGCTAATGGTAGGATTCTTAGTAGTCTTGATGAACAGAGGGATCTTGGTGTGTATGTGCATAGATCCCTGAAAGTAGGCAGTCAAGTCGAGAAGGTTGTTAAGAAGGCATATGGAGTCTTAGCTTTTATTGGTAGGGGATTGAATTTAGGAGCCGCAGCATCATGTTGCAACTGTACAAAACTCTAGTGCGGCCGCACTTGGAGTATTGTGTGCAGTTCTGGTCCCCACATTTATAAGAAAGATGTGGAGGCATTGGAGAGGGTACAGAGGAGGTTTACCAGGATGTTGCCTGGTATGGAGGGCAGGTCTTATGAAGAGAGGCTGAGGGATTTGAGTTGTTTTCGTTAGAAAGGAGGAGGCTAAGAGGGGACCTGATCGAAACATATAAGATGATTAGAGGTTTAGATAGGGTGGACAGTGATAGCCTTTTTCCTAGGATGGAGAAAGCTAGCACGAGGAGACACTGCTTTAAATTAAGAGGTGATAGTTATAGGACGGATATCAGAGGTAGGTTCTTTACCCAGAGGATGGTTCGGGAGTGGAATGCCCTGCCTGCGGCAGTTGTAGATGCGTCACGTTTGGTGGCGTTTAAGAGGTTAGTTGATAAGTATATGGAAGAGAAGGGAATGGTTTAGTTTGGAGGGGCATTGTTTTTTATATTGGTCGGCGCAACATCGAAGGCCGAAGGGCCTGTTCTGTGCTGTAATGTTCCCTCTACACTGTCCCCCACATCAAACACTCCCAGGACGTGTACAGCATGGGGTTAGATACAGAGCAAAGCTCCCTCTACACTGTCCCCCCACCAAACACTCCCAGGACAGGTACAGCACGGGGTTAGATACAGAGTAAAGCTCCCTCTACACTGTCCCCCCTCAAACACTCCCAGAACAGGTACAGCACGGTGTTAAATACAGAGTAAAGCTCCCTCTACACTGTCCCCCCATCAAACACTCCCAGGACAGGTTCAGCACGGAGTTAGATACAGAGTAAAGCTCCCCGTTGCTTACTCTCTCCCCATGTTGACGCTTGTGTTTGTCCGTCCGTGGGTGATCGCAGTTGTCCCTGGCGGAGATGGCCGTGTGCTGGGCTCAGAGCTTCGTAACCGTGTGCTGACCCCGTCGCGCCTCACCCTCTCTTCACACCCCCCCCTCCTTTATATACCCACCCCAGCGGCTGCATCTGTAACTTTCCATCTCCGCTCTCTTTCCCGTCAGTCTCCACCCCCCCGCCACCCCCCCTGCTCCGCTCTCTTTCCCATCAGTCTCCACCCCCCCTGCTCCGCTCTCTTTCCCGTCAGTCTCCACCCCCCGCCACCCTCTGTTTATCATTTCATTCATTGTCCAATGCCGAGAACACAGAACACCACAGCACAAACAGGCCCTTTGGCCCACGGCTTGCGCCGATCCTATCCCTACCTACCAGGCCATAGAACTATATGTAACTCCGAATCCCATGTCGGAATAACAGGCATATGAAATATAGGGTTAATGGAAGGACCCTTCATAGTGTTGTCGAGCAGAGGGATCTTGGGGTACAAGTACAAAGCTCTTTGAAAGTTGGCACCCAGGTTGATAAAGTTGTTAAGAAGGCGTACGGTGTGTTAGCTTTTATTGGTAGAGGGATTGAATTTAGAAGCCGTGAGGTTATGTTACAACTGTACAAAGCTCTGGTGCGGCCGCACTTGGAGTATTGCGTACAGTTCGGGTCGCCGCATTATAAGAAAGATGTGGAAGCATTGGAAAGGGTGCAGAGGAGGTTTACCAGGATGTTGCCTGGTATGATGGGAAGGCCTTATGAGGAAAGGCTGAGGGACCTGAGGTTATTTTCATTAGAGAGAAGAAGGTTACGGGGTGACCTAATTGAGGCGTATCAGATGATCAAGGGATTGGATAGGGTGGATAGTGAGAGCCTTTTTCCTCGGATGGTGATGACCAACACGCGGGGACATAACTTTAAATTAAGAGGTGGTAGTTATAGGACGGATGTCAGAGGCAGGTTCTTTACACAGAGGGTGGTGAGAGCGTGGAATGCCCTGCATGCAGCAGTTGTGGACTCGCCTACTTTGGGGGCGTTCAAATGTTCGGTGGATAGGCACATGGATGATATTGGAATAGTTTAGGTTAGAGGGTCCCCTGGCCGGCGCAACATCGAGGGCCGAAGGGCCTGTACTGCGTTGTAATGTTCTATGTTCTATTTTCTAAACCCACCACCCCCCACCACCCACCTCGCCGTCACCGGAGGAAGGAAGCGAGAGAGAGAGAGAGAGAGAGACGGCATGCTTTGCACTGAGGCCTTTTAATAAAAAATTTCGCGCACGATGGGGTCAGCACCCCCCACCCCCACATACAACTCTCTGCCCATCCGTTTGTCAACTCTGTGACCCCCTCCCCTCCCCTCCACCACTGCCCGTCGCAACCGTAATCTCTCCACTCTTCCCAACCCCCCCGCCCCCCAACCACCGCAGGTTCTTTTCGGGAGGGAGAGAGGGGTAGGAAGTGGGTAGAGAGTGGGTTCCCACTCTCTGTTGAGAGGGAGACGGGAGTAGGAAGTGGGTAGGGAGGGGCTGGGGGGTCCCCACTCATTCTTGGGAGGGAGACGGGAGAAGGAAGTGGGTAGGGAGTGGGGAGGGTCCCCACTCTTTCTTGGGAGGGAGACGGGAGAAGGAAGTGGGTAGGGAGGAGGGGGATCGCCACTCTTTCTTGGGAGGGAGACGGGAGAAGGAAGTGGGTGGGGAGTGGGGTCCCCACAGTTTGTTGAGAGGGAGGCAGGAAGAAGAGTTTGGTGGAGATTGGTGTTGGGTGAGAGGGGTGGATCCCCCCCCAACCCCAGCTGTGGGAGGGAGTGTGGGGGGGGTGTGGTGCACACGAGGAGGTCCAGGAGCTATCAAACCCCCACAGAGTGTGTGGGTGCGCTTGCAGGTGAGATAGTTCACCGGGGTAGGGATACGTTGATGGATCAATGAACGGCGTCGGGAAGCCGGATGGGGTGGGGAAGGGATTCCCACAGTTTTTGGGACGCTTGGAGAGGGGAGTGGTGGGGGGCGCGGTTTCGGTTGGATGGGTCCCACGGATGTGCGAAAGGTTGGGGGGTGGGGGGATGGAGTGTGTGGAATGAATCCCATCTGCACGGGAATGGGCCAAAGAACTCTCTTGAGTGTGAGGGATTGGAGAGTTGGGTGGGGGGGAGGGGGTTGGTGGGGTTGGCGTACAGGGGAGGGCGAAGGGGATCCCACGATCGCGGTGGGGGGGTGTCTTTGGGGTAAATGGAGGGGGAGACAACAAGGATGTGGAGGCGGTTTTGGGGGAGGGAGCAACTGAGAGTTAGCCACGCCTGTAACAAGATGGGCCAAAGATTGGGGTTTGGATGAAGGTTGTGGGGGGGTTTCTTGGGAATGGAAGGATTGGGGGGGGTGTGCGGAAACCAGGGTGGGGTGGGTGGGGGGGCTAGGGAAGTGCCGGAAGCACCCTCCCCGACACACATCCCCACCCTCCCTCCCTCCCTCTCTTGCTCTCACGGGGCCCTCACGTCCACCACAATCTCAATGGTTGGCGATGACCTCCTTGATCCAATCCACGTAGTCAAAGACGTTGGTGTAGACGGCGTAGGTCTGGGCACGGCAGGCCTCGTCGTAGGAGAGGACTCCGGCCGCGTACACCACGCCCGCCTCCTCCAGCACGAAGGGGGCGCCCCGGTCCCCCCGGCACACGTTCTCGCCCAGCGCCGTGCGCTCCGTGCAGAAGAGGTCGGGCACCCCCTCGGCGAAGAGCCCCGGGTGCCCGGCCAGCAGCTGGTGAAGGCACTCGCTGGTGTTGCTCACCCCCAGTTCCACGTAGAGCAGGTGGGTGGCGGGCACCAGATCGGCGCCCACCCCCCAGCCCGCCAGGTGGCCCACCTTGCCCTGGGAGACCAGCTGGTGGGCGGGCAGGCAGATGGGCATGATGTGGTTGGAGAAAGTGATGTTCTCCTGGAGCTTGACCAGCGCCAGGTCGCTGCGGTAGACCACGGCATCCTTGGGGCGCGAGTGGTAGAAGATGCTTTCGATGTGCACCTCGTGGGCACTGTCCATCTCCCGCGCATCCTCAATGCCCACGTAGGCGTGGAAGTTGGCCTTGATGTCGGCCTCCTGGCGCCCCTCGCCCTGCAGGGCGTGGGCACTGGTCAGCATCCACTGGTGGTCAATCAGGGCACCGTCGATAATCGCGCCGTCGGTCCCGCGCAGCAGCATGCTCCAGGGGGAGGCACCGTTGATCACCATCTGGCCACCCACCACCCGCTGGTGAGTTTCC
>JAGIQG010000242.1:15000-22500 GCA_024679065.1 Sphyrna mokarran
AACCCGTTCCAAAATTGCCGAATATTATGATCACTCTTTCCTGCATCCCCCAACTTGGCAAGGTCACTAACCACCTCAATTTCAGCCAACAGCACTGGGTGAGAAATATTCTCCTCCTGGTCGCGTCCTCGGTAAAATGGAACAGAAGTTTACCCTGCCCTGAAGCTGCCTCACTTGTCCTGGAAACCGGTCGGTCAAATTTACCAGGGGCACTCCTCACAGCGTTCCTTCTTGCGCAGGTTTTGCTGTTTCTCCGACATGTTCACACTTTCCTGGCTGGCGTTCCTCCCCTCTTGCCATCACTCTCTCAAAACAAAAACCCGATCGCTCGGGGACCCTCAGCCCCGCTCGCGATTCCCTCAGTTAACCCATCGAACACAAACCTGGTCACCTTGTAACCGTAATCGGGATGGACAATTTGTGAGGGGAGGGGCGTGTACAATCGACACAGCTCATTCAGAGAAAGATAAGAACAGCACGACATCGAAAGTTCGGTGAGCGTTGGGTGGATTTTACTGGTTATTGCAACACTGCCCGCATCACCGACCTCCAGCAACATCAGGTTACAGGCTGCCCTAGGGTATTTCAGCCCAATCTGTAGAGGGGGACTACATGAATTTTTTGGGGCGGCTTTGTAACTCGAACGCACTTTGATGGTTCTCCCCGGACGCTAGCGTTACCCACCCTCCTCGGGATCCTCGAGGAAGTAGACAGGGCTGTCACAAACATATTTGATCACGGAAAGGTAGGTGTCCTCATCGTGGTGTGAGAGATATTCATAATGTCCGTGAGAGATGTTCGCAGGAACGCTGCAGTGTACTACAACAGGATGGGAGAGAGAGGGAGAGAGGGAGGTCAGCGAGGCACAGATCAGTAATGCATTTAGTCCTTCAGCTCCCTCTCCACAGTGCGGCGCTCCCTCAGCACCGACCCTCTCACAGTGCGGCGCTCCCTCAGCACCAACCCTCCCCACAGTGCGGTGCTCCCTCAGCACCGACCCTCCCACAGTGCGGCGCTCCCTCAGCACCGACCCTCTCACAGTGCGGCGCTCCCTCAGCACCAACCCTCCCCACAGTGCGGTGCTCCCTCAGCACCGATCCTCACATAGTGTGATGCTCCCTCAGCACCGACCCTCCCCACAGTGCGGTGCTCCCTCAGCACCGACCCTCCCACAGTGCGGTGCTCCCTCAGCACCGACCCTCCCACAGTGCGGTGCTCCCTCAGCACCAATCCTCCCATAGTGCGGTGCTCCCTCAGCACCAATCCTCCCACAGTGTGGTGCTCCCTTAGCAAGGACCCGCCCGCAGTGCGGCGTTCCATCAGCACCGACCCTCCCAAACAGTGCAGCGCTCCCTCAGCACCGACCCTCCCACACAGTGCAGCGCTCCCTCAGCACTGACCCTCCCGCAGTGTTGCGCTCCCTCAGCACCGACCCTCCCCACAGTGTGGTGCTCCCTCAGCACCGACCCTCCCCACAGTGCGGTGCTCCCTCAGCACCGATCCTCCCCACAGTGCGGCGCTCCCTCAGCACCGACCCTCCCCACAATGCGGTGCTCCCTCAGCACCGATCCTCCCCACAGTGCAGCGCTCCCTCAGCACTGACCCTCCCCACAGTGCGGTGCTCCCTCAGCACTGACCCTCTCACAGTGTGGCTCTCCCTCAGCACCGACCCTCCCACAGTCCGGCTCTCCCTCAGCACTTACCCTCTCACAGTGCGGCTCTCCCTCAGCACTCACACACCAACAGAATCCACCCTTACTCCAATATGCAGCAGGATATAACATAGAAAAACTACAGCACAAACAGGCCCTTCGGCCCACAAGTTGCACTGATCCTATCCCTACCTACTCAGGCCTGTCTATAATTCTCAATCCCATTAAAGCCCATGTACTCATCCAGAAGTCTCTCAAAAGACCCCGGCAAGTTTGCCTCTACCACCACCGTCGATTCCGCTCACTCACCACCCTCTGAGTGAAAACGTACCCCTAACATTTCCTCTGTACTTGTCCCCCAGCACCTTACACCCTGTGTCCTCTCGTAGCGACAATTACAGCCCTGGGAAATAGCCTCTGCCCTATCTATTCCTCTCAACATCTTATAAACCTCTATCAGGTCGCCTCTCAACCTTCGTCTCTCCAGTGAGAAGAGACCCAGCTCCCCTCAACCTATCCTCATAAGGTATGGCCCCCCAATCCAGACAACATCCTTGTAAATATCCTCTGAACTCTCTCAATAGCCTCTACATCCTTCCTCTAGTGAGGAGACCAGAACTGCGCACAGTGGGGTCTGACAAGGGTCTTATAAATTTGCAGCATTACCTCCCGACTCCTAAACTCAATCCCTCGATTAATGAAGGCCAGAACGCCTTCTTGACCACATCCTCCACCTGCGGGGCCGATTTAAGACTCCTACGGACCCGGACCCCAAGATGCTTCTGCTCCTCGACACTGCCAAGAGTCCTACCCTCGATATTGTACTCCTTCGTCTCATTGGTCCTGCCAAAATAGACCACCGCACATTTATCCGCGTCGAAGTCCATCTGCCACTTCTCCGCCCAGTCTTGCATCCTGTCTATGTCCCGCTGCAACTTCCGACATCCCTCCAGACCATCCACGACACCCCCGACCGTTGGCGAACTTACTAATCCATCCCTCCCCTTCCTCATCCAGGTCACTTACGAAAAGCAGGGGTCCCGGAACAGATCCCGGGACACTCCACTGATTACCGACCTCCACGCAGAACAAGACCCATCCGCAACCACTCTCTGCCTTCTGCGGGCAAGATGGTTCCAGATCCACAAGCTCAAAGCCCCTTGGATCACATGCCCACACACCTTCTCCAGAAGCCTGGCAATGGGGTTCCTTATCGAAATAATGAAGTCCATATAAACCACATCCACCGCTCTTCCTTCATCAATGTGTTTAGCCACATCTTCAGAGGACTCGACCAGGGGCGGAAGGCAAAATTTGAAACAGCCGTGCTATTTTTGATCACCCTCGACCTCTCCAAATCCTACCTCTAAGGGTCTTCTCCATCAACCTACTGAGGTAAGACCCACCACTCTACAATTTCCAGCACTATCTCTAAGATTCCCTCTCTTGAATAAAGCAACAAGATCCACAAATCCTCTAAAACCTTTCCCGTCTCCTTCGGCGACGCAAAGATCATCGCTGGGGTGGGGGGGTGCCCTGCAATCCCTTCCCTCGCCTCACACACAAACCTGGGGTACATCCCATCTGGTCCCTGCGACTTATCCAATCTGATGCTCCTCAACGGCTCCAACACGTGCTCTTCCGTAACGCCCGCACGCTCGATCTTTGCACTCAGCCGCAAAGCTGCATCACAACCTCCCAGATCTCTTTCCCCACCGTGATTATCGAGGCAAAGTATTCGTTCAGCACGTCTGCTGATTCCGCCCGTACTCCTGCCCCTTCACGTTTTGTAGGTCCGACCCCTTCACGCCTCATCCTTCGGCTCTTCGTGTCTCTGTGGAACGCCTGGGGGTTCTCCTTAACCTTACCCGCCAAGGTCTTCTCGTGATCCCTTCCGGCCCTCCTCAATTCCCCCACTGAAATTCCTTCCTGCTAGTCGCGCACTCCCCTAGATCACTAACGCCTCTGAGCTCCCGGAATCTTTTGGAAGCTTTCCCTCTCGTGCACCGCAGTTCCCGTAACCTACCAACCCCACCCCCACCGAGTCTCAACGGACTGTTGTTCCTCCGACCGCCGGATAAACATTCCTTGAAAATCCGCCGCATTTCTTCTGCACGTCTCCCTGAGAAAACCTACTCCCAATTCACACCTTGAATTTCCTGCCTTCGTATTACCCCAGCTACAAACTTCCCAAGCTCGCTCCGATTTCTATCGAATGCCAGAGTGAGGGAGGCAGAGTTATGATCGCTACCCCCAAAATGCTCCCCCCACCACCAACCAAGCCAGAGAGATCCGACACTTGTCCACGTTCATTCCCCAAATACCGAGAGTCCAGAGAGGCCAGAATACAACACATTGCAAACAAACTCACCGTCCTTGTGCATGAGATCCTCAATCACCTCATCAGCTGGTTAAAAACAGAATGAAATAAAACCCTGTGAGAATCTGATTCAAAATCCAACATTGACTGGTAGGTATCATCCACAGTGCGGCGCTCCCTCAGCACTGACCCTCCCCACAGTGCGGCGCTCTCTCAGCACTGACCCTCCCACAGTGCGGCGCTCCCTCATCACCGACCCTCCCACAGTGCGGCGCTCCCTCATCACCGACCCTCCCCACAGTGCGGCGCTCCCTCAGCACTGACCCTCCCACAGTGCGGCGCTCTCTCAGCACCGACCCTCCCCACAGTGCGGCACTCCCTCAGCACCGACCCTCCCCCCAGTGCGGCGCTCCCTCATCACCGACCCTCTCCACAGTGCAGTGCTCCCTCAGCACCGATCCTCTCAATGTGCGGCGCTCCGCCAGGACTCTAAATCCAACATAATCCAAACTTATTCCGATACACATCAGGATCTCCACAGAGCCCAGAATAAAAAATATTGCAAATACTCACGGGAATGATGCCCTCTGGGATCCACAATGCCCCTTCACGATAAAACAAATTAAAACATCCTGAGAAACTGTTCCAGGAATGCCCATATCCTGGTCACAAACAATACAGTGTGTCGCTCCCTCAGCACCGACCCTCCCCACAGTGCGGCACTCCCTCAGCTCTGACCCTCCCCACAGTGCGGCACTCCCTCAGCACCGACCCTCCCCGCAGTGCGGCGCTCCCTCTGCTCTGACCCTCCCCACAGTGTGGCGCTCCCTCAGCACCGACCCTCCCCACAGTGCGGCGCTCCCTCAGCACCGACCCTCCCACACTGCGGCTCTCCCTCAGCACCGACCCTCCCCAGTGCGGCTCTCCCTCAGCACTCACCCTCTCCACAGTGCGGCGCTCCCTCAGCACCGACCCCCCAACAGTGCAGCACTCCCTCAGCATCGACCCTCCCGCAGTGCAGCACTCCCTCAGCACTGACCCTCCCGCCGTGCCGAACTCCCTCAGCACCGACCCCCCAACAGTGCAGCAGTCCCTCAGCACCGACCCCCCAACAGTGCAGCACACCGTCAGCACCGACCCTCCCGCAGTGCAGCACTCCCTCCGCACCAACCATCCCGCAGTCCAGCACTCCGTAAGCACGACCGCCCAACAGTGCAGCACTCCCTCAGCATCGACCCTCCCCACAGTGCAGCGCTCCCTCAGCACCGACCCTCCCCACACTGTGGCGCTCCCTCAGCACCAACCCTCCCCACAGTGCGGCGCTCCCTCAGCACCGACCCTCCCCACAGTGCGGTGCTCCCTCAGCACCGACCCTCCCACAGTGCGGCACTCCCTCAGCACCGACCCTCCCCACAGTGCAGAGCTCCCTCGGCAGAGACAGAATTGTGTTTTGACTCACCCACAAGTCCGTTGTGTTTTAATATGAGGACCAGACAGAGCAACATCAATCGGACGAGGAAAATCCTGCCGGGATGAAAAACGGAACGGATCTATCATTCGGAATGAAGCGATGTCTTAGTGGACTCAGAACAGAGAACAGTATCGCAGAGAGAAGAGGCCCTTCGGCCCTACAAGCCTGTGCTGCTCAGTGGTCCAACGAGACCATCCGTTTGCATCCACATCCCCCCCATTCCCAATCCGCTCACGTGACTCTCTGGGTCAGTCTGAAATTATCCCCGTGTGTCCCTACTTGGCAGCGCATTCCCACCCTCCCCCCACCACCCTCTGTGTAAAATACACCCCCCCTGATATCGGAGTTAAACCTGGCCCCCCTCCCCTTGAACCCGTGACCCCCTCGCGTTCGCCATCTCTGACCTGGAAAAAGGCTTCCCACTGTCCACCCGATCTGTAGCCTTCGCAGTTTTATACCCCTCTACACTGTCCCCCCATCAAACACTCCCAGGACAGGTACAGCACGGGGTTAGATACAGAGTAAAGCTCCCTCTACACTGTCCCCCATCAAACACTCCCAGGACAGGGACAGCATGGGGTTAGATACAGAGTAAAGCTCCCTCTACACTGTCCCCCCATCAAACACTCCCAGGACAGGTACAGCATGGAGTTAGATACAGAGTAAAGCTCCCCGTTGCTTACTCTCTCCCCATGTTGACGCTTGTGTTTGTCCGTCCGCGGGTGATTGCAGTTGTCCCTGGCGGAGATGGCCGTGCGCTGGGCTCAGAGCTTCGTAACCGTGTGCTGACCCCGTCGCGCCTCACCCTCTCTTCACACCCCCCCCTCCTTTATATACCCACCCCGGCGGCTGCATCTGTAACATTCCATCTCCGCTCTCTTTCCCGTCAGTCTCCACCCCCCCGCCACCCCCCCTGCTCCGCTCTCTTTCCCGTCAGTCTCCACCCCCCGCCACCCTCTGTTTATCATTTCATTCATTGTCCAACGCCGAGAACACAGAACACCACAGCACAAACAGGCCCTTTGGCCCACGGCTTGCGCCGATCCTATCCCTACCTACCAGGCCATAGAACTATATGTAACTCCGAATCCCATGTAGTAATAACAGGCATATGAAATATAGGGTTAATGGAAGGACCCTAAATAGTGTTGTCGAGCAGAGGGATCTTGGGGTACAAGTACAAAGCTCTTTGAAAGTTGGCACCCAGGTTGATAAAGTTGTTAAGAAGGCGTACGGTGTGTTAGCTTTTATTGGTAGAGGGATTGAATTTAGGAGCCGTGAGGTTATGTTACAACTGTACAAAACTCTGGGGCGGCCGCACTTGGAGTATTGCGTACAGTTCTGGTCGCCCCATTATAAGAAAGATGTGGAAGCATTGGAAAGGGTGCAGAGGAGGTTTACCAGGATGTTGCCTGGTATGGTGGGAAGGCCTTATGAGGAAAGGCTGATGGACCTGAGGTTATTTTCATTAGAGAGAAGAAGGTTACGCGGTGACCTAATTGAGGCGTATCAGATGATCAAGGGATTGGATAGGGTGGATAGTGAGAGCCTTTTTCCTCAGATGGTGATGACCAACACGAGGGGACATAACTTTAAATTAAGAGGTGGTAGTTATAGGACAGATGTCAGAGGCAGGTTCTTTACGCAGAGGGTGGTGAGAGCGTGGAATGCCCTGCCTGCAGCAGTTGTGGACTCGCCTACTTTGGGGGCGTTCAAATGTTCGGTGGATAGGCACATGGATGATATTGGAATAGTTTAGGTTAGAGGGTCCGCTGGCCGGCGCAACATCGAGGGCCGAAGGGCCTGTACTGCGCTGTAATGTTCTATGTTCTATTTTCTAAACCCAACCCCCCCACCCCCCCACCTCGCCGTCGCCGGAGGAAGGAAGCGAGAGAGAGAGAGAGAGAGAGAGATGGCATGCTTTGCACTGAGGACTTTTATTAAAACATTTGCCGCATGATTGGGTCAGCACCCCCCACCCCCACGTACAACTCTCTGCCCGTCCGCTTGTCAACTCTTTGTCCCCCTCCCCTCCCCCCCACCACTGCCCCTCGCAA
>JAGIQG010000242.1:27500-48008 GCA_024679065.1 Sphyrna mokarran
TGTCAGTCGGGACAGGGAGACGGGAACTGTGCTCCGAGTGTGGGTCTAACCGAGGGGGATAGGGAGAGGGAACTGTGCTCCGAGTGTGGGTCTAACCGAGGGGGATAGGGAGACGGGAACTGTGCTCCGAGTGTGGGTCTAACCGAGGGGGATAGGGAGACGGGAACTGTGCTCCGAGTGTGGGTCTAACCGAGGGGGATAGGGAGACGGGAACTGTGCTCCGAGTGTGGGTCTAACCGAGGGGGATAGGGAGACGGGAACTGTGCTCCGAGTGTGGGTCTAACCGAGGGGGATAGGGAGACGGGAACTGTGCTCCGAGTGTGGGTCTAACCGAGGGTCATCGGGAGACTGTGTGTTCCTGAAATTTCTGTGTCCGTTTTACCTTTGTGACATTCTGGTAAATGGTACTTCAATTTTGCGTTCTTCCACTTGTTGTTTTCCGTGCAAACGTACACGGCTGGAGGGAATCGGGGGAGACAGAGAGAGGGAGAGAGACAGAGACAGAGTTAGAACAAATCCCGGATCATTAGCCGCATTTCCCCAGAGCATCGCAGTGTCACACCCCCACTCCCCGTCTACCCCTCCGACTCTACTTCATCGTTCTAACCCCTTCACCCACCCCACCCCACCCCACCCCACCCGGGGCTGGGAGAGCAACGAGGGAGATGGGGGAGAGGGGCAGGGAGAGCGGGGAAGAGGGGGAGAGGGCGAGGGGAGAGTGAGGGAGAGGGGAGAGTGAGGGAGAGGGGGAGAGGGGCAGGGGGAGCGAGGGAGATGGGGAGGGGGCGGGGGTAGCGAGGGAGATGGGGAGAGGGTGGGAGCAGCGAGGGAGATGGGGAGAGGACGGGGGGAGTGAGGGAGATGGGAAGACAGCAGGGGGAGCGAGGGAGATGGGGAGAGGGCAAGGGGAGAGGGGGAGTGAGATGAGGGAGAGGGGCGGCGGGGAGTGAGGAAGTTGGGTAGACAGCGGGCAGGCAGGCGAGGGAGATGGGAGAGGGCGAGGCGAGAGTGAAGGAAGATGGGGAGGGGGAAGGGGGTGGAGCGAGGGAGAGGGGCGGCGGGGAGTGAGGGAGTTGGGTAGACAGTGGGCGGAGTGAGGGAGATGGGAAGAGGGGCGAGGGGAGAGTGAGGGAGATGGGGGGGACGGGGGTGAGCGAGGGAGACGGAGGGGGAAATGGGGAGAGGGTGGGAGCAGCGAGGGAGACGGGGAGAGGGCAGGGAGGAGTGAGGGAGTTGGGCAGACGGCAGGGGGAGCGAGGGAGATGGGGAGAGGGCAAGGGGAGAGTGAGGGAAATGGGGAGAGGGCGGGGGCAGTGAGGGAGATGGGGACGGGGCAGGGGGTAGCGAGGGAGATGGGGAGAGGGCGAGGGTGGAGTGAGGGAGACGGGGAGAGGGCGGGGGAAGTGAGGGAGACGGGGAGAGGGCAGGGGGGAGAGATGGAGACGGGGAGAGGGCGGGGTGTGTGAGGGAGATGCTGAGAGGGGGCGGGTAGAGCGAGAGATACAAGGAGAGGGTGAAGAATGAAGATGAGGGGAAGAGGGTGGGGGGACCGAGGGAGAGGGGAAGAGGGTGGGGGGAACGAGGGAGAGGGGAAGAGGGTGGGGGGAACGAGGGAGAGGGGAAGAGGGTGGGGGGAATGAGGGAGAGGGGAAGAGGATGGGGGGGATGAAGGATGGGCCACAGAGTATGGGATTTACAACATCTGATTTTGGATCTCCTCAAATTCCTCTCAAACCTGTTCCAAAATTTCCGAATATTATGATCACTCTTTCCTGCATCCCCCAACTTGGCAAGGTCACTAACCACCTCAATTTCAACGAACAGCACTGGGTGAGAAATATTCTCCTCCTGGTCGCGTCTCGGTAAAATGGAGCAGAAGTTTACCCTGCCCTGAAGCTGCCTCACTTGGCCTGGAAACCGGTCGGTCAAATTTACCAGGGGCACTCCTCACAGCGTTCCTTCTTGCGCAGGTTTTGCTGTTTCTCCGATATGTTCACCCTTTCCTGGCTGGCGTTCCTCCCCTCTTGCCATCACTCTCTCAAAACAAAAACCCGATCGCTTGGGGGCCCTCAGCCCCGCTCGCGATTCCCTCAGTTAACCCAGCGAACACAAACCTGGTCACGTTGTTACCGTAATCGGGATGGACAGATTTGTTGGGGGGAGGGGGGTGTACAATCAACACAGCTCATTCAGAGAAGGATAAGAACAGCGCGACATCGAAAGTTCGGTGAGCGTTGGGTGGATTTTACTGGTTATTGCAACACTGCCTGCATCACCGACCTCCAGCAACATCAGGTTACAGGCTGCCCTAGGGTATTTCAGCCCAATCTGTAGAGGGGGACTACATGATTTTTTTGGGGCGGCTTTGTAACTCGATTGCACTTTGATGGTTCTCCCCGGACGCCAGCGTTACCCACCCTCCTCGGGATCCTCGAGGAAGTAGACAGGGCTGTCACAAACATATTTGATCACGGAAAGGTAGGTGTCCTCATCGTGGTGTGAGAGATATTCATAATGTCCGTGAGAGATGTTCGCAGGAACGCCGCAGTGTACTACAACAGGATGGGAGAGAGAGGGAGAGAGGGACGTCAGCGAGGCACAGATCAGTAATGCATTTACTCCTTCAGCTCCCTCTCCACAGTGGGGCGCTCCCTCAGCACCGACCCTCCCCACAGTGCGGTGCTCCCTCAGCACCGACACTCCCCACAGTGCGGTGCTCCCTCAGCACTGACCCTCCCACAGTGCGGTGCTCCCTCAGCACCGATACTCCCACAGTGCGGCGCTCCCTCAGCACCGACCCTCCCCACAGTGCGGCGGTCCCTCAGCACTGACCCTCCCACACAGTGCGGCGCTCCTTCAGCACCGACCCTTCCCGCATCGCGGCACTCCTTCAGCACCGACCCTCCCCGCATCGCGGCACTCCCTCAGCACCGACCCTCCCCGCATCGCGGCACTCCCTCAGCACCGACCCACCCCGCCGCGCGGCGCTCACTCGGCACCGACCCTTCCGACACAGTGCGGCGCTCCTTCAGCACCGACCCTCCCACAGTGCCGTGCTCCCTCATCACCGACCCTCCCCACAGTCTGGCGGTCCCTCAGCACCGACCCTCCTGCAGTGCCGTGCTCCCTCAGCACCGACCCTCCCCGCAGTGTGGTGCTCCCTCAGCACTGACCCTCCCCACAGTGCGGTGCTCCCTCAGCACTGACCCTCCCCACAGTGCGGCGCTCCCTCAGCACTGACCCTCCCGCAGTGCGGCTATCCCTCAGCACTGACCCTCTGACAGTGCGGTGCTCCCTCAGCACTGACCCTCTCACAGTGCGGTGCTCCCTCAGCACTGACCCTCTCACAGTGCGGCTCTCCCTCAGCACTGACCCTCTCACAATGCGGTGCTCCCTCAGCACCGACCCTCCCCACAGTTCGGCTCTCCCTCAGCACTGACCCTCCCCACAGTGCGGTGCTCCCTCAGCACTCACCCTCTCACAGTGCGGTGCTCCCTCAGCACTGACCCTCTCACAGTGCGGCTCTCCCTCAGCACTGACCCTCTCACAGTGCGGCTCTCCCTCAGCACTCACGCACCAACAGAATCCACCCTTACTCAAATATGCAGCAGGATATAACATAGAAAACCTACAGCACAAACAGGCCCTTCGGCCCACAGGTTGCACCGATCCTATCCCTACCTACCGGGCCTGTCTATAATTCTCAATCCCATTAAATCCCATGTACTCATCCAGAAGTCTCTCAAAAGACCCCGGGAAGTTCGCCTCTACCACCACCGTCGATTCCGCTCACTCACCACCCTCTGAGTGAAAAACGTACCCCTAACATTTCCTCTGTACTTGTCCCCCAGCACCTAAAACCCTGTGTCCTCTCGTAGCGACAATTACAGCCCTGGGAAATAGCCTCTGCCCTATCTATTCCTCTCAACATCTTATAAACCTCTATCAGGTCGCCTCTCAACCTTCGTCTCTCCAGTGAGAAAAGACCCAGCTCCCCTCAACCAATCCTCATAAGGTATGGCCCCCCAATCCAGGCAACTTCCTTGTAAATATCCCCTGAACTCTCTCAATACCCTCTACATCCTTCCTCTAGTGAGGGGACCAGAACTGCGTACAGTGGGGTCTGACAAGGGTCTTATAAAGTTGCAGCATTACCTCCCGACTCCTAAACTTACTCCCTCGATTAATGAAGGCCAGAACGCTTTCTTGACCACATCCTCCACCTGCGGGGCCGAATTAAGAGTCCTACGGACCCGGACCCCAAGATGCTTCTGCTCCTCGACACTGCCAAGAGTCCTACCCTCGATATTGTACTCCTTCGTCCCATTGGTCCTGCCAAAATAGACCACCGCACATTTATCCGCGTCGAAGTCCATCTGCCACTTCTCCGCCCAGTCTTGCATCCTGTCTATGTCCCGCTGCAACTTCCGACATCCCTCCAGACCATCCACGACACCCACGACCTTCGGCGAACTTACTAATCCATCCCTCCCCTTCCTCATCCAGGTCACTTACGAAAAGCAGGGGTCCCGGAACAGATCCCGGGACACTCCACTGATTACCGACCTCCACGCACAACAAGACCCATCCGCAACCACTCTCTGCCTAATGCGGGCAAGCCGGTTCCAGATCCACAAGGTCAAAGCCCCTTGGATCACATGCCCACTCACCTTCTCCAGAAGCCTGGCAATGGGGTTCCTTATCGAAATAATGAAGTCCATATAAACCACATCCAACGCTCTTCCTTCATCAATGTGTTTAGCCACATCTTCAGAGGACTCGACCAGGGGCGGAAGGCAAGATTTGAAACAGCCGTGCTATTTTTGATCACCCTCGACCTCTCCAAATCCTACCTGTAAGGATCTTCTCCATCAACCTACTGAGGTAAGACCCACCGCTCTACAATTTCCAGCACAATCTCTAAGATTCCCTCTCTTGAATAAAGGAACAAGATCCACAAATCCTCGGGAACATTTCCCGTCTCCTTCGGCGATGCAAAGATCATCACTGGGGGTGCCCTGCAATCCCTTCCCTCGCCTCACACCCAAACCAGAGGTACATCCCATCTGGTCCCAGCGACTTATCCAACCTGATGCTCCTCAACGGCTCCAACACGCGCTCTTCCGTAACGCCCGCACGCTCGATCTTTGCACTCGGCCGCAAACCTGCATCACAACCTCCCAGATCTCTTTCCCCACCGTGATTACCGAGGCAAAGTATTCGTTCAGCACGTCTGCTGATTCCGCCCGTACTCCTGCCCCTTCACGTTTTGTAGGTCCGACCCCTTCACGCCTCATCCTTCCGCTCTTCGTGTCTCTGTGGAACGCCTGGGGGTTCTCCTTAACCTTACCCGCCAAGATCTTCTCGTGATCCCTTCCGGCCCTCCTCACTTCCCCCCCTGAAGTTCCTTCCCGCTAGTCGCGCACTCCCCTAGATCACTAACGCCTCTGAGCTCCCGGAATCTTTTGGAAGCTTTCCCTCTCGTGCACCGCAGTTCCCGTAACCTACCAAACCCCCTCCCCGAGTCTCAACGGACGGTTGTTCCTCCGAGCGCCAGACAAACATTCCTTGAAAATCCGCCGCATTTCTTCCGCACGTCTCCCTGAGAAAACCTCCTCGCAATTCACACCTCGAATTTCATGCCTTCGTATTACCCCAGCTACAAACTTCCCAAGCTCGCTCCGATTTCTGTCGAACGCCAGTGTGAGGGAGGCAGAGTTATGATCGCTATCCCCAAAATGCTCCCTCCAAAACCACCCAAGCCAGAGAGATCCGACACTTGTCCACGTTCATTCCCCAAATACCGAGAGTCCAGAGAGGCCAGAATACAACACATTGCAAACACACTCACCGTCCTTGTGCATGAGATCCTCAATCACATCATCAGCTGGTTAAAAACAGAATGAAATAAAATCCTGTGAGAATCAGATCCAAAATCCAACATTGACTGGTAGGTATCATCCACAGTGCGGCGCTCCCACGGCACCGACCCTCCCCACAGTGCGGTGCTCCCACGGCACCGACCCTACCCGCAGTGCGGCGCTCCCTCAGCACCGACCCTCCCCACAGTGCGGCGCTCCCTCAGCACCGACCCTCCCCACAGTGCGGCGCTCCCTCAGCACCGACCCTCCCACAGTGCGGCGCTCCCTCAGCACCGACCCTCCCCACAGTGCGGCGCTCCCTCAGCACGACCCTCCCCACAGTGCGGCGCTCCCTCAGCACTGACCCTCCCCACAGTGCGGCGCTCCCTCAGCACCGACACTCCCCACAATGCGCCGCTCCCACGCGCACTGACCCTCCCCACAGTGCGGCGCTCCCTCAGCACCGACCCCCCCACAGTGCGGCGCTCCCTCAGCACCGACCCTCCCTCAGCACCGACCCTCCCACAGCACCGACCCTCCCACAGTGCGGCGCTCCCTCAGCACCGACCCTCCCGCAGTGCGGCGCTCCCACAGCACCGACACCCTCCCACAGTGCAGCGCTCTCTCAGCACCGACCCTCCCAACAGTGCGGCACTCCCTCAGCACCGACCCTTGCCACAGTGGCGGCGCTCTCTCAGCACTGACCCTCCCAACAGTGCGGCGCTCCCTCAGCACCGACCCTCCCCACATTGTGGCGCTCTCTCAGCACTGACCCTCCCAACAGTGCGGCACTCCCTCAGCACCGACCCTCCCCACAGTGCGGCGCTCCCTCAGCACTGACCCTCCCACAGTGCGGCGCTCCCTCAGCACTGACCCTCCCAAAGTGCGGCACTCCCTCAGCACTGACCCTCCCACAGTGCGGCACTCCACCAGGACTGTAAATCCAACATAATCCAAACTTATTCCGATACACATCAGGATCTCTACAGAGCCCAGAATAAAAAATATTGCAAATACTCACAGGAATGATGCCCTCTGGGTTCCAAAGTGTGCCCTTCACGATAAAACAAAATAAAACATTCTGAGAAACTGTTCCAGGATCGACCATATCCTGGTAACAAACAATACAGTGCAGCACTCCCTCAGCACCGACCCTCCCCACAGTGCGGCGCTCCATCAGCACCGACCCTCCCCACAGTGCAGCGCTCCCTCAGCACCGACCCTCCCCACAGTGCGGCGCTCCCTCAGCACCGACCCTCCCCACAGTGCGGCGCTCCCTTAGCACCGACCCTCCCATAGTGCGGCGTTCCCTCAGCACTGACCCTCCCCACAGTGCAGCGCTCCCTCAGCACTGACCCTCCCGCAGTGCGGCGCTCCCTCAGCACCGATCCTCCCACAGTGCGGCGCTCCCTCAGTACCGACCCTCCCCGCAGTGCGGCGCTCCCTCAGCACTGACCCTCCCCACAGTGCGGTGCTCCCTCAGCTCCGACCCTCTCCACAGTGCGGTGCTCCCTCATCACCGACACTCCCCACAGTGTGGCGCTCCCTCAGCACTGACCCTCTCAATGTGCGGCGCTCCCTCAGACTCGACCCTCCCGCAGTGCGGCACTCCCTGAGTTCCGACCCTCCCGCAGTGCAACTCTCCCTCAGAACCGACCCTTCCCACAGTGCGGCGCTCCCTCAGAACTGACCCACCCTGCAGTGCGGCTCTCCCTCAGAACCGACCCTCCCACAGTGCGGAGCTCCCTCAGCACCGACCCTCCCCACAGTGTGGTGCTCCCTCGGCACTGACCCTCCCACAGTACGGCTCTCCCTCAGCACCAACCCTCCCCACAGTGTGACGCTCCCTCAGTACCGGCCCTCTCCACAGTGTGGTGCTCCCTCGGCACTGACCCTCCCACAGTACGGCTCTCCCTCAGCACTCACCCTCCCACAGTGCAGTGCTCACTCTGCACCGACCCTCCCACCGTGTGGCCCTCCCTCAGCACCGACCCTCCCCACACTGCGGCGCACCCTCAGCACTGACCCTCCCACCGTGCGGCGCTCCCTCAGCTCCGACCCTCCCCACAGTGCGGCGCACCCTCAGCACCGACCCTCCCACCGTGTGGCGCTCCCTCAGCTCCGACCCTCCCCACAGTGCGGCGCACCCTCAGCACTGACCCTCCCACAGTGTGGCGCTCCCTCAGCACTGACCCTCCCACAGTGCGGCGCTCCCTCAGCACCTGACCCTCCCACAGTGCGGCGCTCCCTCAGCACCGACCCTCCCCACAGTGCGGAGCTCCCTCAACACCGAGCTCCCACAGTGCGGCGCTCCCTCAACACCGAGCCTCCCACAGTGCGGCGCTCCCTCAGCACTGACCCTCCCACAGTGCGACGCTCCCTCAGCTCCGACCCTCCCCACAGTGCGGCGCACCCTCAGCACCGACCCTCCCACAGTGTGGCGCTCCCTCAGCACTGACCCTCCCACAGTGCGGAGCTCCCTCAACACCGACCCTCCCACAGTGCGGCGCTCCCTCAACACCGACCCTCCCACAGTGCGGCGCTCCCTCAACACTGAGCCTCCCACAGTGCGGCGCTCCCTCAGCACCGACCCTCCACAGTGCGGCGCTCCCTCAGCACTGACCCTCCCACAGTGCGGCGCTCCCTCAGCACCGACCCTCCCACAGTGCGGCGCTCCCTCAGCACCGACCCTCCCACAGTGCGGCGCTCCCTCAGCACCGACCCTCCCACAGTGCGGCGCTCCCTCAGCACTGACCCTCCCACAGTGCGGCACTCCCTCAGCACTGACCCTCTCCACAGTGCGGCGCTCCCTCAGCACTGACCCTCCCACAGTGCGGCGCTCCCTCAGCACTGACCCTCCCACAGTGCGGCGCTCCCTCAGCCCCAACCCTCCCACAGTGTGACGCTCCCTGAGCACCGATCCCCCAACAGTGTGGCTCTCCCTCAGCACCGACTCTGCCACAGTGTGGCGCTCCTTAAGCAAAGACCCCCCAACAGTGTGGCTCTCCCTCGGCCCCGACCCTGTCACAGTGCAGCGCTCCCTCAGCACCGACCCTCCCCACATTGCGGCGCTCCCTCAGCACCGACCCTCCCACAGTGCGGCGCTCCCTCAGCCCCGACCCTCCCACATTGCGGCGCTCCCTCAGCACCGACCCTCCTCACAGTGCGGCGCTCCCTCAGCACCGACCCTCCTCACATTGCGGCGCTCCCTCAGCACCGACCCTCCTCACAGTGCGGCGCTCCCTCAGCACCGACCCTCCCACAGTGCGGAGCTCCCTCAGCACCAATCCTCCCACAGTGCAGAGCTCCCTCAGCACCAATCCTCCCACAGTGCGGAGCTCCCTCAACACCCACCCTCCCACAGTCCCGTGCTCCCTCAGCAATGACACACAGACAGTGTCGCGATCCCTCAGCACCGACTGTCCCACAGTGTGGCGCTCCCTCAGCACCGACCCTCCTCACAGTGCGTCGCTCCCTCAGCACCGACCCTCCTCACAGTGCGGCGCTCCCTCAGCACCGACCCTCCTCACAGTGCGGCGCACCCTCAGCACCGACCCTCCCCACAATACAGCGCTCCCTCAGCACCGACACTCCCGCAATGCGGAGCTCACTCAGCACCGAGCCTCCTCACAGTGCGGCGCTCCATCAGCACTGACCCTCCCACAGTGCGGCGCTCCCACTGCACTGACCCTCCCGCAGTACGGCGCTCCATCAGCACTGACCAAACCACAGTGGGGCTCTGCCTCAGCACCGACCCTCCCTGCAGTGCCCGCCCTCTCTCTCCGAACTACCCACCCAATGTAATCCACCGTCACTACGATAAACTTTGGCATCTTCTCAGAGTCCTGAATTACAAACTTATCAAACTCACTCTCCATGAACATGATCTGTTTGCAAAAATGATTGAAATTAAACATTGTTAGAACCATATTTTGCAACTACCAAAACCTAAGGAATAACTCCCACAGTGCGGCGCTCCCTCAGCACCGACCGTCCCCACAGTGCGGCGCTCCCTCAGCCCTGACCCTCCCGCAGTGCGGCGCTCGCTCAGCAACAAATCTCTGCACAGTGCGGTGCCCCCTCAGCACCGATCCTCACATAGTGCGGCGCTCCCTCAGCACTGACCCTCCCGCAGTGCAGCGCTCCCTCAGCTCCGACCCTCCCGCAGTGCAGCGCTCCCTCAGCTCCCCGACCCTCCGCCGACGCGAGCCGAACCCTCCCACAGTGCGGCGCTCCCTCAGCACCGACCCTCCCACAGTGCAGCGCTCCCTCAGCACTGACCCTCCCGCAGTGCAGCGCTCCCTCAGCTCCGACCCTCCCGCAGTGCGGCGTTCCCTCAGCACCAAATCTCCCCACAGTGCGGTGCTCCCTCAGCACCGACCCTCCCACAGTGCAGCGCTCCCTCAGCACTGACCCCTCCCGCAGTGCAGCGCTCCCTCAGGACTGACCCTCCCACACAGTGCAGCGCTCCCTCAGCACCGACCCTCCCGCAGTGCGGTGCTCCCTCGGCACCGACCCTCCCACAGTGCAGCTCTCCCTTAGCTCTGACCCTCTCACAGTGCGGCGCTCCCTCAGCACTGACCCTCTCACAGTGCGGCGCTCCCTCAGCACCGACCCTCTCACAGTGCGGCTCTACCTCAGCACTGACCCTCCCACAGTGCGGCGCTTCCTCAGCACCGACCCTCCCACAGTGCCACGCTCCCTCAGCACCAACCCTCCCCACAGTGCGGCGCTCCCTCAGCACTGACCCTCTCACAGTGCGGCGCTCCCTCAGCACTGACCCTCTCACAGTCCGGCTCTCCCTCAGCTCTCACAGACCAACAGAATCCACCCTTACTCCAATACGCAGCAGAATATAACATAGAAAAACTACAGCCTGTCTACAATTCTCAATCCCGTTAAATCCCATGTACTCATCCAGAAGTCTCTTAATAGACCCCGGCAAGTTCGCCTCTACCACCACCATCCATTCCGCTCACTCACCACCCTCTGAGTGAAAAACTTACCCCTAACATCTCCTCTGTACTTGTCCCCAGCAGCTTAAACCCTGTGTCCTCTCGTAGCGACAATTACAGCCCTGGGAAATAGCCTCTGCCCTATCTATTCCTCTCAACATCTTATAAACCTCTATCAGGTCGCCTCTCAACCTTCGTCTCTCCAGTGAGAAGAGACCCATCTCCCCTCAACCTATCCTCATAAGGTATGGCCCCTCAATCCAGGCAACATCCTTGTAAACATCCTCTGAACCCTCTCAATAGCCTCTACATCCTTCCTCTAGTGAGGAGACCAGAACTGCACACAGTGGGGTCTGACAAGGGTCTTATAAAGTTGCAGCATTACCTCCCGACTCCTAAACTTAATCCCTTGATTAATGAAGGCCAGAACGCTTTCTTGACCACATCCTCCACCTGCGGGGCCGATTTAAGAGTCCTACGGACCCGGACCCCAAGATCCTTCTGCTCCTCGACACTGCCAAGAGTCCTACCCTCGATATTGTACTCCTTCGTCCCATTGGTCCTGCCAAAATAGACCACCGCACATTTATCCGCGTCGAAGTCCATCTGCCACTTCTCCGCCCAGTCTTGTATCCTGTCTATGTCCCGCTGCAACTTCCGACATCCCTCCAGACCATCCACGACACCCCCGACCTTCGGCGAACTTACTAACCCATCCCTCCCCTTCTTCATCCAGGTCACTTACGAAAAGCAGGGGTCCCGGAACAGATCCCGGGACACTCCACTGATTACCGACCTCCACGCAGAACAAGACCCATCCGCAACCACTCTCTGCCTAATGCGGGCAAGCCGGTTCCAGATCCACAAGGTCAAAGCCCCTTGGATCTCATGCCCTCTCACCTTCTCCAGAAGCCTGGCAATGGGGGACCTTATCGAAATAATGAAGTCCATATAAACCACATCCACCGCTCTTCCTTCATCAATGTGTTTAGCCGCATCTTCAGAGGACTCGACCAGGGGCGGAAGGCAAGATTTGAAACAGCCGTGCTATTTTTGATCACCCTCGACCTCTCCAAATCCTACCTCTAAGGATCTTCTCCATCAACCTACTGAGGTAAGACCCACCGCTCTACAATTTCCAGCACTATCTCTAAGATTCCCTCTCTTGAATAAAGGAACAAGATCCACAAATCCTCGAAAAACTTTCCCGTCTCCTTCGGCGACGCAAAGATCATCGCTGGGGGTGCCCTGCAATCCCTTCCCTCGCCTCGCACACAAACCAGAGGTACATCCCATCTGGTCCCTGCGACTTATCCAACCTGATGCTCCTCAACGGCTCCAACACGTGCTCTTCCGTAACGCCCGCACGCTCGATCTTTGCACTCGGCCGCAAAGCTGCATCACAACCTCCCAGATCTCTTTCCCCACCGTGATTATCGAGGCAAAGTATTCGTTCAGCACGTCTGCTGATTCCGCCCGTACTCCTGCCCCTTCACGTTTTGTAGGTCCGACCCCTTCACGCCTCATCCTTCCGCTCTTCGTGTCTCTGTGGAACGCCTGGGGGTTCTCCTTAACCTTACCCGCCAAGGTCTTCTCGTGTTCCCTTCCGGCCCTCCTCACTTCCCCCGCTGAAGTTCCTTCCCGCTAGTCGCGCACTCTCCCAGATCACTAACGCCTCTGAGCTCCCGGAATCTTTTGGAAGCTTTCCCTCTCATGCACCACAGTTCCCGTAACCTACCAAACACCCCCACCCCGCATCTAAACGGACGGTTGTTCCTCCGAGCGCCAGAGAAACATTCCTTGAAAATCCGCCGCATTTTCTTCCGCACGTCTCCCTGAGAAAACCTCCTCCAAATTCACACCTCGAATTTCCTGCCTTCGTATTACCCCAGCTACAAACTTTCCAAGCTCGCTCCGATTTCTGTCGAACGCCAGTGTGAGGGAGGCAGAGTTATGATCGCTACCCCCAAAATGCTCCCCCCACCACCAACCAAGCCAGAGAGATCCGACACTTGTCCGCGTTCATTCCCCAAATACCGAGAGTCCAGAGAGGCCAGAATACAA
Organism: Sphyrna mokarran; assembly: GCA_024679065.1. NCBI lineage: Eukaryota > Metazoa > Chordata > Chondrichthyes > Carcharhiniformes > Carcharhinidae > Sphyrna > Sphyrna mokarran. The sequence continues at coordinate 40,381 of JAGIQG010000242.1, forward strand.
CACATTGCAAACACACTCACCGTCCTTGTGCATGAGATCCTCAATCACCTCATCAGCTGGTTAAAAACAGAATGAAATAAAACCCTTTGAGAATCAGATCCAAAATCCAACATTGACTGGTAGGTATCATCCACAGTGCGGCGCTCACTCAGCACTGACCCCCCGCACAGTGCGGCGCTCCCACAGCACCGACCCTCACACAGTGCGGCGCTCCCTCAACACCGACCCACCCACAGTGCGGCGCTCCCTCAGCACTGACCCTCCCACAGTGCGGCGCTCCCTCAGCACTGACCCTCCCACAGTGTGGCGCTCCCTCAGCACTGACCCTCCCACAGTGCGGCGCTCCCTCAGCAGACCCTCCCACAGTGCGGCGCTCCCTCAGCACCGACCCTCCCACAGTGCGGCGCTCCCTCAGCACCGACCCTCCCACAGTGCGGCGCTCCCTCAGCACTGACCCTCCCACAGTGCGGCGCTCCCTCAGCACCGACCCTCCCACAGTGCGGCGCTCCCTCAGCACCGACCCTCCCACAGTGCGGCGCTCCCTCAGCACCGACCCTCCCACAGTGCGGCGCTCCCTCAGCACCGACCCTCCTCAGCACCGACCCTCCCCACAGTGCAGCACTCCCTCAGCACGACCCTCCCACAGTGCAGCGCTCCCTCAGCACCGACCGTCCCTCAGCACCGACCCTCCCCACGTGCAGCGCTCCCTCAGCACCGACCCTCCTCAGCACCGACCCTCCCCACAGTGCAGCACTCCTCAGCACCGACCCTCCCCACAGTGCGGCGCTCCCTCAGCACCAACCTTCCCCACAGTGCAGCGCATCCTCAGCACCGACCCTCCCACAGTGCGGCACTCCCTCAGAACTGACCCTCCCACACAGTGTGGCACTCCCTCAGCACCGACCATCCCACAGTGCGGCACTCCCTCACCACTGACCCTCTCCACAGTGCGGCGCTCCCTCAGCTCCGACCCTCTCAATGTGCGGCACTCCCTCAGAACTGACCCTCCCACACAGTGTGGCACTCCCTCAGCACCGACCATCCCACAGTGCGGCACTCCCTCACCACTGACCCTCTCCACAGTGCGGCGCTCCCTCAGCTCCGACCCTCTCAATGTGCGGCACTCCGCCAGGACTGTAAATCCAACATAATCCAAACTTATTCCGATACACATCAGGATCTCTACAGAGCCCAGAATAAAAAATATTGCAAATACTCACGGGAATGATGCCCTCTGGGTTCCACAATGAACCCTTCACTATAAAACAAAATAAAACATTCTGAGAAACTGTTCCAGGATCGAACATATCCTGGTAACAAACAACACAGTGCAGCACTCCCTCAGCACCGACCCACCCACAGTGCGGCACTCCCTCAGCACTGACCCTCCCACAGTGAGGCGCTCACTCAGCACCGACCCTCCCACAGTGAGGCGCTCCCTCAGCACCGACCCTCCCCACAGTGCGGCACTCCCTCAGCACCGACCCTCCCACAGTGCGGCGCTCCCTCAGCACCGACCCTCCCACAGTGCGGCGCTCCCTCAGCACCGACCCTCCCCACAGTGCGGCACTCCCTCAGCACCGACCCTCCCGCAGTGCGGCGCTCCCTCAGCACCGACCCTCCCACAGTGCGGCGCTCCCTCAGCACTGACCCTCCCACAGTGCGGCGCTCCCTCAGCACTGACCCTCCCACAGTGCGGCGCTCCCTCAGCACCGACCCTCCCACAGTGCGGCGCTCCCTCAGCACCGACCCTCCCACAGTGTGGCGCTCCCTCAGCACCGACCCTCCCACAGTGCGGCGCTCCCTCAGCACCGACCCTCCCACAGTGCGGGCTCCCTCAGCACACCTCCCACAGTGCGCCCCCTCAGCACGACCCTCCCACAGTGCGGCCTCCCTCAGCACCGACCCTCCCACAGTGCGGCGCTCCCTCAGCACTGACCCTCCCACAGTGCGGCGCTCCCTCAGCACCGACCCTCCCACAGTGCGGCGCTCCCTCAGCACTGACCCTCCCACAGTGCGGCGCTCCCTCAGCACTGACCCTCCCACAGTGCGGCGCTCCCTCAGCACTGACCCTCCCACAGTGCGGCGCTCCCTCAGCACCGACCCTCCCACAGTGCGGCGCTCCCTCAGCACCGACCCTCCCACAGTGCGGCGCTCCCTCAGCACCGACCCTCCCACAGTGTGGCGCTCCCTCAGCACCGACCCTCCCCACAGTGCGGCGCTCCCTCAGCACCGACCCTCCCCACAGTGTGGCGCTCACTCAGCACCGACCCTCCCCACAGGGCGACGCTCCCTCGGCAGAGACAGAATTGTGTTTTGACTCACCCGCAAGTCCGTTGTGTATTAATATGAGGACCAGACAGAGCAACATCAAACGGACGAGGAAAATCCTGCCGGGATGAAAAACGGAACGAATCTATCATTCGGAATGAAGCGATGTCTTAGTGGACTCAGAACAGAGAACAGTATCGCAGAGAGAAGAGGCCCTTCGGCCCTACAAGCCTGTGCTGCTCAGTGGTCCAACGAGACCATCCGTTTGCATCCACATCCCCCCCATTCCCAATCCGCTCACGTGACTCTCTGGGTAAGTCTGAAATTATCCCCGTGTGTCCCTACTTGGCAGCGCATTCCCACCCTCCCCCCACCACCCTCTGTGTAAAATACACCCCCCCTGATATCGGAGTTAAACCTGGCCCCCTCCCCTTGAACCCGTGACCCCCTCGCGTTCGCCATCTCTGACCTGGAAAAAGGCTTCCCACTGTCCACCCGATCTGTAGCCTTCGCAGTTTTATACACCTCGATTAGGTCTCCCCTCTTTCTCCGCTGTTCCACTGGGAACATCACCAGTTTCCCCAATCTCTCCTCATTGCGAGGAGCCTCCGTAACAGGACAACATCCTGGTAAACCTCCTCTGCAACTCCATCCAAAGCCCCCACGCCCCTGGCAGCAGCGTCAATCCCAGCTTAGATCCAGACTGAAGCTCCCTCGACACTGTCCCCCCATCAAACACTCCCAGGACAGGTACAGCACGGGGTTAGATACAGAGTAAAGCTCCCTCTACACTGTCCCCCCATCAAACACTCCCAGGACAGGTACAGCACGGGGTTAGATACAGAGTAAAGCTCCCTCTACACTGTCCCCCCATCAAACACTCCCAGGACAGGTACAGCACGGGGTTAGATATGGTGTAAAGCTCCCTCTATACTGTCCGCCATCCCAGGAAAGGTACAGCACTGGGTTAGATACAGAGTAAAGCTCCATCTACACTGTCCCCCCATCAAACACTCCCAGGACATGTACAGCACGGCGTTAGATACAGTGTAAAGCTCCCTCTACACTGTCCCCCCATCAAACACTCCCAGGACTGGGACAGCACAGGGTTAGATATAGAGTAAAGCTCCCTCTACACGGTCCCCATATCAAACGCTCCCAGGACAGGTACAGCACGGGGCAAGATACAGAGTGAAGCTCCCTCTACACTGACCCCCATCAAACACTCCCAGGGCAGGTACAGCAGAGGGTTAGATACAGAGTAAAGCTCCTTGTACACTGCCCCTCCATCATACAATCCCAGGACAGGTACAGCAGGGGGTTAAATACAGATTAAACTCCCTCTACCCTGTCCCCCCATCAAACACTCCCAGGACAGGTATAGCACGGGGTTAGATACAGAGTAAAGCTCCCTCTACATTGTCCCCACATCAAACACTCCCAGGACTGGTAGGGCATGGGGTTAGATCCAGAGTAAAGCTCCCTCTACACTGTCCCCACATCAAACACTCCCAGGACAGGTACAGCATGGGTTTAGATACAGAGTAAAGCTCTTTCTACACTGTCCCCATATCAAACACTCCCAGGACAGGTACAGCATGGGGTTAGATACAGAGTAATGCTCCCTCTACACTGTTCCCCATCCCAGGACACGACAGCACGGGGATAGATTCAGAGTAAATCTCCATCTGCACTGTCCCCCCCATCAAACATTCCCAGGACAGGCACAGCACAGGGTTAGATACAGAGTAAATTCCCTCTACACTGTCCCCCATCAAACACTCCCAGGACAGGTACAGCACGGGGTTAGATACAGAGTAAAGTTCCCTCTACACTGTCCCCCCATCAAACACTCCCAGGACAGGTACAGCACAGGGTTAGATACAGAGTAAAGCTCCATCTACACTGTCTCCCCATCAAACACTCCCAGGACAGGTACAGCACAGGGTTAGATATGGTGTAAAGCTCCCTCTACACTGTCCGCCATCCCAGGAAAGGTACAGCACTGGGTTAGATACAGAGTAAAGCTCCCTCTACACTGTCACCCCATCAAACACTCCCAGGGCAGGTACAGCACGGGGCAAGATACAGAGTAAAGCTCCCTCTACACTGACCCCCATCAAACACTCCCAGGGCAGGTACAGCAGAGGGTTAGATACAGAGTAAAGCTCCCTGTACACTGCCCCTCCATCATACAATCCTAGGACAGGTACAGCACGGGGTTAAATACAGATTAAACTCCCTCTACCCTTTCCCCCCATCAAACACTCCCAGGACAGGTACAGCACGGCGTTAGATACTGAGTAAAGCTCCCTCTACACTGTCCCCCCATCGAACACTCCCAGGACAGGTACAGCACAGGGTTAGATACAGAGTAAAGCTCCCTCTACACTGTCCCCCCATCAAAAACTCCCAGGACATATACAGCACGGCGTTAGATACAGAGTAAAGCTCCCTCTACACAGTTCTCCAATCAAAAACTCCCAGGACAGGTACAGCACGGAGTTATATAGGGAGCAAAGCTCCGTCTACACTGTCCCCCATCAAACACTCCCAGGACAGGTACAACACGGGTTTAGATACAGAGTAAAGCTCCCTCTACACTGTTCCCCATCCCAGGACACGACAGCACAGGGATAGATTCAGAGTAAAGCTCCATCTGCCCTGTCCCCCCATCAAACACTCCCAGGACAGGTATAGCACGGGGTTAGATACAGAGTAAAGCTTCCTCTACACTGTCCCCCCATGAAACATTGATGAGGACTTGTCTGTTGAGGTAGTAGGGGCTGAGATTAGAAACAGGAAAGGAGAGGCCACCCTGTTGGGAGTCTTTTATAGACCTCCTAAAAGTTCTAGAGAGGTAGAGGAAAGGATTGCCAAGTCAATTCTGGTCAGGAGTGAAAGTAATAGGGTAATTGTTATGGGGGACTTTAACTTTACTAATATTGATTGGAATAGCTATAGCTCTAGCTCGTTAGAGGGGTCAGTTTTCGTACAAAGTGTGCAGGAAGGTTTTTTGACTCAGTATGTAGATAGGCCAACTAGAGGTGAGGCTACATTGGATTTGGTGCTGGGCAATGAGCCAGACCAGGTGTTAGGCTTGGAAGTTAGTGAACATTTTGGTGATAGTGACCACAATTCGGTTACGTTCACCTTAGTGATGGATAGGGATAGGCATGAAGCTGGGGGCAGTAGTTATAGCTGGGGGAAGGGTAATTATGAGGCCATCAGGAGAGAATTAGGGTGCATAGATTGGACTAGGAAACTACAGGGACTGGGAACATCTGGAATGTGGAGCTTATTCAAGGAGCAGCTGCTGCGAGTCCTTGATAAGTATGTCCCTGTCAGGCAAGGAGGAAATGGTCGAGTAAGAGAACCTTGGTGTACGAAAAAAGTTGATTTGCTGGTTAAAAGGAAAAAGGAGGCTTATGTCAGGATGAGGCTTGAAGGCTCGGTTAGTGCAATGGATAGCTATAGATTAGCCAGGAGGGAGCTAAAGAGTGAATTGAGGAGAGCTAAGAGGGGACACGAGAAGACTTTGGCTGATAGGATTAAGGAGAATCCTAAAGCTTTCTTTAGATATGTTAAGAATAGAAGATTGGTTAGGACAAGATTAGGGCCAGTCATAGACAGCAGTGGGAAGTTGTGCGTGGAGCCTGAAGAGATTGGAGAGGCACTGAATAAATATTTCTCTTCGGTATTCACGCAGGGTGATGTAAATGTAGTTATGGAGAACACTGAGGTACAGGGTTGCAAACTGGAAAGTATTGAAGTAGATAGGGAGGATGTGCTAGATATTCTCGAGGGTTTGAAGTTGGATAAGTCCCCTGGGCCGGACGGGATTTACCCTAGGATTCTCTGGGAGGCAAGAGAGGAGATTGCAGAGCCTCTGGCTCTGATCTTCAGGTCGTCGTTGGTTACGGGTGTGGTTCCGGAGGACTGGAGGATAGCGAATGTGGTCCCGTTGTTCAAGAAGGGGAAGAGAGACCTTCCAGGGAATTATAGGCCAGTGAGTCTTACTTCTGTTGTGGGCAAAGTATTGGAGAGAATTATTAGGGATAGGATTTATAGTTATTTAGAGAGAAATGAATTGATTGGGGATAGTCAGCATGGTTTTGTGAAGGGTAGGTCGTGCCTTACTAACCTCATTGAGTTTTTTGAAAAAGTGACCAAAGAGGTGGATGGGGGTAAGGCGGTTGATGTGGTATATATGGACTTTAGTAAGGCGTTTGATAAGGTGGCCCATGGAAGACTTCTGCAGAAAATGCAGATGTATGGGATAGAGGGTGATTTAGCTAATTGGATTAGGAATTGGCTGGCAGATAGAAGACAGAGGGTGGTGGTTGATGGGAGATATTCATCGTGGAGTTCGGTGACAAGTGGTGTACCTCAGGGGTCTGTTTTGGGGCCCCTGCTGTTTGTAATTTTTATAAATGATCTGGATGAGGGTATTGAAGGATGGATTAGTAAATTTGCAGATGACACTAAAGTCGGTGGAGTGGTAGATAGTGAAGAGGGGTGTTATAGTTTGCAGAGAGACTTGGACAAGTTGCAGAGCTGGGCCGAGAGGTGGCAAATGGAGTTTAATGTGGAAAAGTGTGAGGTAATGCACTATGGCAGGAATAATAAATGTGTAGAGTATAGGGCTAATGGTAGGATTCTTAGTAGTCTTGATGAACAGAGGGATCTTGGTGTGTATGTGCATAGATCCCTGAAAGTAGGCAGTCAAGTCGAGAAGGTTGTTAAGAAGGCATATGGAGTCTTAGCTTTTATTGGTAGGGGGATTGAATTTCGGAGCCGCAACGTCATGTTGCAACTGTACAAAACTCTAGTGCGGCCGCACTTGGAGTATTGTGTGCAGTTCTGGTCCCCACATTATAAGAAAGATGTGGAGGCATTGGAGAGGGTACAGAGGAGGTTTACCAGGATGTTGCCTGGTATGGAGGGCAGGTCTTATGAAGAGAGGCTGAGGGATTTGAGGTTGTTTTCGTTAGAAAGGAGGCGGCTAAGAGGGGACCTAATCGAAACATATAGATGATTAGAGGTTTAGATAGGGTGGACAGTGATAGCCTTTTTCCTAGGATGGAGAAAGCTAGCACGAGGGGACACAGCTTTAAATTAAGGGGTGATAGTTATAGGACGGATATCAGAGGTAGGTTCTTTACCCAAAGGGTGGTTCGGGAGTGGAATGCCCTGCCTGCAGCAGTTGTAGATGCGCCAAGTTTGGTGGCGTTTAAGAGGTTAGTTGATAAGTATATGGAAGAGAAGGGAATGGTTTAGTTTGGAGGGGCATTGCTTTTTATATTGGTCGGCGCAACATCGAAGGCCGAAGGGCCTGTTCTGTGCTGTAATGTTCT
>JAGIQG010000243.1:7500-15000 GCA_024679065.1 Sphyrna mokarran
CATGCTAAATTGCCCCTTAGTGTCCAAAGATCTGTAGGTTAGGGTAGATTGGCCATGCTAAATTGTCCCTCAGTGCCAAAGGTGTGTAGGTTAGGGTATATTGGCCATGCCAAATTGTCCCTCAGTGTCCAAAAATGTGCAGGTTAGGGCGGATTGGCCGTGCTAAATTGTCCCTTAGTGTCCAAAGATGTGCAGGTTAGGGTGGATTGGCAATGATACATTGTCTGTTAGTGACCAAACATGAGTAGGTTAGGGGGGATTGGCCAAGCTAAATTGCCCCTTAGTGACCAAAGATGTGTAGGATAGGGTAAATTGACCATGCTAAAGTGTTCCTTAGTGTCCAAAGATGTGTCGGTTAGGATGGATTGGCCATACTAAATTGCCCCTTAGTGACCAAAGATGTGTAAGTTAGGGTAAATTGACCATGCTAAATTGTCCCTTAGTGTCCAAAGATGTGTAGATTAGGATGGATTGGCCATGCTAAATTGCCCCTTCGTGTCCAAAGATGTGCAGGTTAGGGTGGATTGGCCATGCTAAATTGTCCCTTAGTGTCCAAAGATGTGCAGGTTAGGGTGGATTGGCCATGCTAAATTGTCCCTTAGTGTCCAAAGATGTGTAGGTTAGGATGGATTGGCCTTGCTAAATTGCCCCTTCGTGTCCAAAGATGTGTAGGTTAGGGTGGATTGGCCATGCTAAATTGTCCTAGTGTCTCTTCCATATACTTACCAATTAACCTCTTAAACGCCACCAAACGTGGCGCATCTACAACAGCTGCAGGCAGGGCATTCCACTCCCTAATCACTCTTTGAGTAAAGAACCTACATCTGATATCCGTCCTATAACTATAACCCCTTAATTTAAAGCTGTGTCCCCTCGTGCTAGCTTTTTCCATCCTAGGAAAAAGGCTATCACTGTCCACCCTATCTAAACCTCTAATCATCTTATATGCTTCAATAAGATCCCCTCTTAGCCGCCTCCTTTCTAACGAAAACAACCTCAAATCCTTCAACCTCTCTTCATAGGACCTGCAATGACCCTGTAGGTTAGGGTGGATGGCCATGCTAAATTGCCCCTTATGTCCAAGATGTGTATGTTAGGGTGGATTGGCCATGCTCAATTGTCCCTTAGTGTCCAAAGATGTGCAGGTTAGGGTGGATTGGCCGTGCTAAATTGTCCCTTAGTGTCCAAAGATGTGTATGTTAGGCTGGATTGGCCGTGCTAAATTGTCCCTTAGTGTCCAAAGATGTGTAGGTTAGGGTGGATTGGCCATGCTAAATTGTCCCTTAGTGTCCAAAGATGTGTAGGTTAGGGTGGATTGGCCATGCTAAATTGCCCCTTAGTGTCCAAAGATGTGCATGTTAGGGTGGATTGGCCATGCTCAATTGTCCCTTAGTGTCCAAAGATGTGCAGGTTAGGGTGGATTGGCCGTGCTAAATTGATCCTTAGTGTCCAAAGATGTGTAGGTTAGTCGGGATTGGCCATGCTAAATTGTCCCTTAGTGTCCAAAGATGTATAGGTTAGGGGGTATTGGCCATGTTAAATTAAATCTTAGCGTCGGGCGGACTTGCTGGCAAAATGTGTGGGGTTATGAGGATGGGTTGTGGGTGGGATTGTGGTCGGTGTAGACTCGATGGGCTGAATGGCCTCTTACTGCACTGTCGGATTCTATGAATTGTATGATGGGGATCTGATCTGGGTGGGTTGGCTGATTTACAAGGAACCTTGAACCTCTTCATCCACTTCCCACTTCATCCCTGCTGGTGCAGACAGGGGTATGTCCTCCCTGTACCGGTGAAGGAGAGAGGACACTCTGGGGAACAGAGGGATACAGAGAGAGGACACACTGGGAGGGAACAGAGAGAGGACACACTGGGGAACAGAGGGATACAGAGAGAGGACACACTGGGGAACAGAGGGATATGAGAGAGGACACACTGGGGAACAGAGGGATACAGAGAGAGGACACACTGGGGAACAGAGGGATACAGAGAGAGGACACACTGGGGAACAGAGGGATACAGAGAGAGGACACACTGGGGAACAGAGGGAATACAGAGAGAGGACACACTGGGGAACAGAGGGATACAGAGAGAGACTGGGGGATACAGAGAGAGGACACACTGGGGAACAGAGGGATACAGAGAGAGGACACACTGGGGAACAGAGGGATACAGAGAGAGCACACTGGGGAACAGAGGGATAAGGACAGAGAGAGAGCACACTGGGGAACAGAGGGATGAGGGAACACTGGGGACAGAGGGATACAGAGAGAGGACACGGGAACAGAGGGAACAGAGGGATACAGAGAGAGGACACACTGGGAACAGAGGGATACAGAGAGAGGACACCTGGGGAACAGAGGGATACAGAGAGAGGACACAACTGAACAGAGAGAGGACACCAGAGGGATACGACACACTGGGGAACAGAGGGATACAGAGAGGACACCTGGGGACAGAGGGATACAGAGAGAGGACACACTACAGAGGGATACAGAGAGAGGACACACTGGGGAACAGAGGGATACAGAGAGAGGACACACTGGGGAACAGAGGGATACAGAGAGAGGACACACTGGGGAACAGAGGGATACAGACACTGGGGAACAGAGGGATACAGAGAGAGGACACACTGGGGAACAGAGGGATACAGAGAGAGGACACACTGGGGAACAGAGGTACAGAGAGACACTGGGAACAGAGGGATACAGAGAGAGGACACACTGGGGAACAGAGGGATACAGAGAGAGGACACACTGGGGAACAGAGGGATACAGAGAGAGGACACACTGGGGAACAGAGGGATACAGAGAGAGGACACACTGGGGAACAGAGGGATACAGAGAGAGGACACACTGGGGAACAGAGGGATACAGAGAGAGGACACACTGGGGAACAGAGGGATATATTTATCGGCATTTCCTGTTGGGGAAGGAACACACCCAGTAGTGAGTGAATTTTGGAGGAGTGTATAACAAGCAAGTGAGACTCGTTGATCAGGAAATCTCTGTGTGTGTGTTTGTGCGCTGACAAATACTTTCCAAAGATAACGCCCGTAAACCTTTTGTGTGCTACCTGCGTGGCACTGACAGCTCAGTTCAAAGGTGCATCTGTGTGCTCACCCCGAGTGACAGGTCGGGGAAAGTCCTGTCGCCTTTTCCCCCTCCGGCACACACTTCCGGGGACACGCTCCTCCACTCGGATCTGTTGAAAACCAGCGAGGCATTTGAAGATACAACAAGTCAGAGCGGGAAGCTTACAGGTAAGAGACCAAGTGTGTCCAATTTCTCTTTGTGCTGCGGGATAGAGGCAGGGATTTCGGAAGTCAGGGAAAAGGAGAGACAGCAGAGAGGTGTGCGATGACAGAGTGAGGAACAGCAGCACGAGGCAAGGGGTAAAGCTCGCTGAGAATCAGGGCTACAGCACGGGGTTAGACACAGAGTAAAGCTCCCCCTTCACTGTCCCCCCATCCCAGGACAGGTACAGCACGGGTAGACACAGAGTAAAGCTCCCCCTCACTGTCCCCCCATCCCAGGACAGGTACAGCACGGGGTTAGATACAGAGTAAAGCTCCCTCTACACTGTCCCCCCATCCAGGACAGGTACAGCACGGGTTAGATACAGAGTAAAGCTCCCTCTACACTGTCCCCCCATCAAACACTCCCAGGACAGGTACAGCACGGGGTTAGATACAGAGTAAAGCTCCCTCTACACTGTCCCCCCATCAAACACTCCCAGGACAGGTACAGCACGGGGTTAGATACAGAGTAAAGCTCCCTCTACACTGTCCCCCCATCCCAGGACAGGTACAGCACGGGGTTAGATACAGAGTAAAGCTCCCTCTACACTGTCCCCCCATCAAACACTCCCAGGACAGGTACAGCACGGGGTTAGATACAGAGTAAAGCTCCCTCTACACTGTCCCCCCATCAAACACTCCCAGGACAGGTACAGCACGGGGTTAGATACAGAGTAAAGCTCCCTCTACACTGTCCCCCCATCAAACACTCCCAGGACAGGTACAGCACGGGGTTAGATACAGAGTAAAGCTCCCTCTACACTGTCCCTCCATCAAACACTCCCAGGACAGGTACAGCACGGGGTTAGATACAGAGTAAAGCTCCCTCTACACTGTCCCCCCATCAAACACTCCCAGGACAGGTACAGCACGGGGTTAGATACAGAGTAAAGCTCCCTCTACACTGTCCCACCATCAAACACTCCCAGGACAGGTACAGCACGGGGTTAGATACAGAGTAAAGCTCCCTGTACACTATCCCCCCATCAAGCACTCCCAGGACAGGTACAGCACGAGGTTAACAGGAACTATATCCTTGTCACTGAACTTTAATCTGAAATCTGACTCTCAACTCTGACTTCTGATGCTAATAGTAACTCTAACGCTAACATCTAACCTTAAACTTGATCTTGAACCTGGATACCTGACCCCTAATGTGACCCCAAACTACCGGCCAGCCCTTTAACCCTAACACCTAACCCCTACACTGTCCTCTAACCCTGACCCCTAACCCTAACCCTGACCTTTAACCATTATCCCTAACCATAATATTGATCCTGAACAGTGACCCTGAACCTCTAACCATAGCCCTGACCTTTAACCCTGACCCCTAACCCTAACCCTGTCGTCTCACTCTGACCCCTGACACCTAACACTGAACTTAACCCTGATTCTGAATCTTAACATTGAACCGGACACTGACCCTACACCACTGATCATATCCCTGACCTTTAACCCTGACCCCTAACCCTGACAGTGACCTCTAACTCTGACCTCTCACCCCTAACACTGACCCTTAACCATGGTCCCTAACCATAACATTTATCCCGAACACTGACCCTAAACCCCTAACCTTTAACCCTGACCTTTAACCCTGACACCCTAACATTAACACTGTCCTCTAACCCTGACCGCTAACCCTAACTCTGACCTCTACCTCTGACCTCTCACCCCTAACACTGACCCTTAACCATGATCCCTAACTATAACATTGATCCTGAACACTGTCCCTAAACTCCTCACCCATAACCCTGACCCCTAACCCTAACCCTGACCCCTAACCCTAACCCTGACCTTTAACCCTGACCCCTAGCCCTAACTCTGACCTCTAACTCTGACCCCTCACCCCTAACACTGACCCTTAACCATGGTCCCTAAATATAACATTAATCCCGAACACTGACCCTAAACCCCTAACCTTTAACCCTGACCTCTAACTCTGACCTCTAACCCTAACTCTGACCTCTAACCTCTCACCCCTAACACTGACCCTTAACCGTGATCCCTAACTATAACATTGATCCCGAACGCTGACCTTAAACCCCTAACCCTCAACCCTGACCCCTAACTCTATTATTGATCTCTAACCCTGACCTCTAACCCCTAACCCTGACCTTTAACCATGAAATCTAACCATAACATTGATCCCGAACACTGACCCTAAACCTCTGACCCATCACCCTGATCCCTAACCTTAACACTGTCCTCTAACCCTGACCCCTAACCCTAAACCTGTCCTCTAACCCTGACCTCTCACCCCCAACCCTAACCCTTGACCATAACTCTGAGCTCTAATCCTCACTGCTCACACGGTTCCTGAAATTCCACACTATAATCCCACCCCCCCCGTTTCAGTTTGATTTGTTTCTTGTTCCAGATTCTGGGAAATTCCAGGGATCCACTCGGGGCAGTCAGCCAATCGGAATACCAGGGAGCCACTCCCAGAGCCAACTGACCAATCGGATATCCAGCGAAGCCATGCAGAGAACCAATTGACCAATCGGATAACCAGGGAGCCACCCCCCGAGCCAACTGACCAATCAGAGTACCAGGGACCCACTCCCAGAGCCAACTGACCAATTGGATCACCAGGGAAGCCATACAGAGAGCCAACTGACCAATCGCATAACCAGGGACCCACTCCTTGAGCCAACTGACCAATCGGATAACCAGGGACCCACTCCCAGAGCCAACTGATCAATCAGATAACCAGGGAAGCCATACAGAGAGCCAACTGACCAATCGGGGAAAGTGGAATCTACAGAGCGAGCCAATTGACCAATCACATAACCGTCAGCCAGTGAGGCGACCAACCAATCAGATAACCCGGGAGCTGATTCCCAGAGCCAACCGACCAATCAGAAACCCAGGGCGAGCCAGCTGGGCCAATCAGAACAATGATCCAATGAACAGGACGACTCACTGGCTGAGCGACCAACCAATCAGCAGACCGAGCGGTCGGTTCACCTGTCCGTTGACCAATCGAGTGGCGAGTTGCCAGCCGGGGATTCCCGGGAGCCAATCGGGAGCAAACACGGGACAGGCCAGCCAGTGAGAAGGGGCCAGCCGCTGGCCTGACCTCGGAGAGGGGAGAGGCGGAATTGGGGAGATTGACCGCTGACCCCTGACTCCTTGACCCCACCGTCCTCTCATTGGCCAGCTCCGGCTCACTGGCCATCTCCGATCTCCGAGGGTAAAGGCCGAGGGAGGCGGCCAGTAACTGGGGCTAAAGATCTGTCCATTGGTCAGCGACATCCCCATCGATCCAGGATCTGGAATTCCGCAGGATCGGACCCTCAGGAGATGCCGGAACGGGGCTGAAAGCTGGGGGAGGGTCCCTTCTCTCTCTCCCTCTCCCTCCCGCTGCCAACATGTCGCGTCTCACAGCAAGGACCTGGAATATTCCGCAGTTGACGGTTCTCCCCCCCGCCCGGCCCTCTGCCAGGGACCCCCAGGACTCCGGCCTGTCCGACTGCGAGCTCTTGGACCCTGGGCCCCTGGGGCTGGTGGCGGCCCGCATCCAACTCTTCGACAGGAGAGAGCAGGACACCTCCGGCAGGACCCGCTCAGCACAGCCCCCGCTCCCCAACGAAGGGGCGTCTGCCAATCAGAAAGGCAGCAGGACGCTGGGATATCAGGTAGGAGATTCCGAGAAGGAATGGCCCAGAGAATCCCCATCCTCAATCCGACAGAGAGAGAGAGGGAGGGAGAGAGGGGGTGGGTGGAGAGAGAGATGGGGGGAGAGAGAGAGACAGAGACAAAGAGAGACAGAGAGAGAGACAGAGAGACAGAGAGACAGAGAAAGAGAGACAGAGAGAGATAAAGAGAGAGAGAGAGAGAGAGAGAGAGAGAGAGATAGAGATAGGGGGAGAGAGGAAAGAGAGAGAGAGGCAGGAAGAGAGAGAGAGAGGGAGAGAGAGACAGACAACAGACAGACAGAGAGGGAGAGAGATATAGAGACAGAGAGAGACAGGGAGAGAGAGGGAGAGGGAGAAAGAGGAGAAGAGAGAGAAAGAAGTAGAGGGAGGAGACAGAGAGAGAGATAGAAAGAGAGAGACAGAGAGAGAGAGGGTAGAGGAGAGAGAAAGGGGAAAGGGGGAGAGAGCGAGACAGACAAAGAGAGAGGGGGGGGGAAAGGGGGAGAGAGAGGAGAAGAGAGAGAGAAAGGAGAGATAGAGAGGTAGAGTGAGAGACAGAGACAGA
>JAGIQG010000243.1:20000-47789 GCA_024679065.1 Sphyrna mokarran
AATACGTGACCATCTCTCGATACCAGCCCCCCAATAATGCATTGCTGGGCTACGAACCGTTTGCGGATAACAGCCGGCGCACTCGCCTCAGCACCATATTCAATTCCACGCCTGTCAATAAGGTGAGACCAACTACACATCCATCGCTCCTCCCTGCCTCGCCTCTGGGCTCCGCCTTCTCTGAGCACTCCCAAAGACTCTGCACCCCAGCATCCGAACTCCCACCCCCCGGCTCTCACAGCGATCACAGAGAGGGGTGTTAAGCCTCTCACCCACCTCTTCCCGGTTACACACACACACATAGGGCAGTCCGTATCCCAATCACAGAGAGGGGTATTAACCCACTCACTCACCTCCTCCCAGTTACACACACACACACATAGGGCAGTCCGTATCCTGATCACAGAGAGGGGTATTAACCCACTCACTCACCTCCTCCCAGTTACACACACACACACACACACACACACATAGGGCAGCCCATATCCCGATCACAGAGAGGGGTATTAACCCACTCACTCACCTCCTCCCAGTTACACACACACACACACATAGGGCAGCCCGTATCCCGATCACAGAGAAGGGGTATTAACCACTCACTCACCTCCTCCCAGTTATACACACACACACACACACACACACACACCCACACACACACCACACACACACCACACACACACACAACACACACACACACACACACACACACACACACACACACACACACACACACGGCAGCCCGTATCCCCAATGGGAGGAAAAGGTATTAACCCTCTCACCCACCACTTCCCAGATACAGACACACACACACAGACACACACATATATAGGGTAGCCCGTATCCTGATTAGAAACCCACTCACTCACCACCTGCCAAATACACACACACGCATAGACACACACACACACACAACCACCCAGACGGGGCGCGTTGCCCGAGTGAGTTGAGAGGAGCTTTTCCCCGGCACTACCCTCCACGCCCAACTAGAGATAAGGGTGGTGCCGTCGAGCCTGGGGGAGGGGGCCAGGGTGAATTAGCTAATTGGGATCTCGTGTTGCTTTAGGGAAGAGTGATCATTATACCGTCAGGTTCAAGATGGTGATGTACCTGGACAAAGAGTGGTCCGCTGCTGGAGGCTGTTACACAGCAACAGGATGAGGCTATTCAGCCCCTCGGCCCTGCTGCTGGCCCGAAGCAGGGCTCGTTATTTTCTTTTGGGACGCGTTGAGTTTGAAAACCTTCTCATTTTCCCTGGCCAGGAAGCGGAGAAGCTGGAGGAGTTATACCAGAAACTCACAGGATTCAGCGTGTTCGGACTGCCCCGGCTCGCGGAGGAGCTCCGGGAGCTCTGGGAGATCCGGGAGGGGCAGGAATCCAGAATCTGCCTCCCGAGTTCCTGGAGAGATATCGTCAAAGGGCACGAGGTGAGAGGCTGCTCGACTGGGGGAGGCTGCACTATCGGCGGCGCACCCCCCTCTCGCCTGCCTGTTTAAAATTGTTTCAACTTTATTTATCAGTGTCACAAGTGAGGCTGACATTAACACCGTAATGAAGTCACTGGGAAAATCCTCTAGTCCCCCCACACTCCGGCGCCTGTCCGGGTGACACTGAGAGAGAATTTAGCATGGCCCAACGCACCCTAACCAGCACGTCTTTCAGATTTTAAACTCAAAACTTTAAACTTTAAAACTCTCTCTCTGTCTCTCTCTCTCTCTCTCTCTCTCTCTCTCCCTCTCTCTCTCTCTCTCTCTCTCTCTCTCTCTCTCTCTCTCTCTCTCTCCTCTCTGTCTCCTCTCTCTCTCTCTCTCTCTCTCTGTCTCTCTCTCTCTCCCTCTCTCTCTCTGTCTCTCTCTCTCTCTTCCCTCTCTGTCTCTCTCTCTCTCTCTCTCTCTCTCTGTCTCTCTCTCTCTCTCTCTCTCTCTGTCTCTCTCCTGTCTCTCTCCTTCTCTCTCTCTCTCTCTCTCTCTCTCTCCTCTCTCTCTCTGTCTCTCCTCTCTCTCTCTCTGTCTCTCTCTCTCTCTCTCTCTCTGTCTCTCTCTCTCTCTCTCTCTCCTCTCTGTCTCTCTCTCTCTCTCTCTGCCTTCGTCTCTATCTCTCCCTCTCTCTCTCTCTCTCTCTCTCTCTGTCTCTCTTCCCCCTCTCTCCTTTCTATCTCTCTCTGTTTCTCGCTGTTTTTCTCTCTTGTCTCTCTCTCACTCTCTCTCTCTGTCTCTCTCTCTCTCTCTGTCTCTCTCTCTCTGTCTCTCTCTCTCTCTCTCTCTCTTCTCTCTCTGTCTCTCTCTGTCTCTTCTCTCTGTCTCTCTCTCTGTCTCTCTCTCTCTGCTCTCTCTCTCCTCCTCTCTCTCTCTGTCTCTCTCTCTCTGTCTCCTCTCTCTGTTTCTCTCTCTCTCTCTCTCTCTGTCTCTCTCTCTCTGTCTCTCTCTCTCTCCTCTCTCTCCTCTCTCTCTCTGTCCTCTCTCTCTCACTTCTCTCTCTCTCTGTCCTCTCTTCCTCTCTCCTCTCTCTCTCTCCTTCTCTCTCTCTCTCTGTCTCTCTCTGTCTCTCTCTCTCTCTTCTCTCTCTCTGTCCTCTCTCTCTCTCTGTCTCTCTCTCTCTCTCTCTCTCTCTCTCTCTCTCTCTCTCTCTCTCTCTCTGTCTCTCTCTCTCTCTGTCTCTCTCTCTCTCTGGTCTCTCTCTCTGTCTCTGTCTCTCTCTGTCTCTCTCTCTCTCTCTCTCTCTCTCTCTCTCTCTCTCTCTCTCTCTCTCTCTCTCTCTCTCTCTCTCTCTCTCTCTCTCTCTCTCTCTCTCTCTCTCTCTCTCTGTTCAGGGATTAAATTCTCCTTTCCTTTTGCCACAGAAGATGTCTCGGAAACAGGCGCACCAACAGGAGGCCATTTGGGAATTGTTACACACCGAGGTTACCTACCTGCGAAAGCTGAAGATCATCACCGACGTGAGTCCTCACCGTGTCCCTACTGCTGGGGCACAGGGGAAAATTTACACCCAGGCTTCACCCCGGGCCTGTGGTCGGCCAACCCTCATCCTGTTCCGGTAGGCCCAGAAACAGGGAAAATTTACTCCCAGGCTTCACACCGGGCCTGTGTTCGGCCAACCCTCATCCTGTTCCAGTGGGCCCAGAAACAGGGAAAATTTACTCCCAGGTTTCACCCCGGGCCTGTGTTCGGCCAACCCTCATCCTGCTCCGAGAGGTCCACACACAGGGGAAATTTACTCCCAGGCTCCACACCGGGCCTGTGTTCGGCCAACCCTCATCCTGCTCCAGGATACCCACACACAGAGAAAATTTACTCCCAGGGTTCACACTGGGCCTGTGTTTGGTCAACCCTCATCCTGCTCCGAGAGGTCCACACACAGGGGATATTTACTCCCAGGCTTCACACCAGGCCTCTGTTTGATCAACCCACCTCCTGTCCCGTGAGGCCCACACGCAGGAGAAATTTAGTCCCAGGCTTCTCACTGGGCCTATGTTTAATTAACCCGGATCCTGCTCCGGTAAAAGCGGGGAGAAGAAGGGGAGTTGAAGCCCATACTTGGGGAAATTTAGTCCCAGGCTTTACATTGGGCCTGTGTTGGGTCAACCCGTCTCCATGAGGTCCGCACACAGGGGCCTGGAGAGGCCCAGGCTCCATTCCAGGCCTGTATTTGGTCGACTCTCATCCTATTCTGGGGGAACTGAGACCCACACACAGGGTAAATTTATTCCCAGGCTTTACTCTGGGGCTGTGTTTGGTCAACACTCCTCCACGAGGTCCACACATTGAGGCCTGGAGAAGCCCCAGGCTTCATGTGGGGCCTACGAAGACACAGTTTGGGTATTTTAGTGTCACTGAGGGTGGAGCTTTGGGCAGAATGGGAATCTTTTCTCGCTGCGTCTCTGTAAATTCTTTCGCTGACACTTTCTCCATCTCTCGCCTTCGTCCCACTCCCACAGCTCTTCATCTCCGGCCTTTTGAACCTTCAGTCCAGCGGCATCCTTCAGGAGGTGAGTGAACTGTCCATGTGTGTTATCCTGAGAGAGGGAGAGGGAGAGATCCAGAGAAGGAGAGAGAGAAATGGAGAGAGACAGAGAGAGAGAGAGAGAGAGGAAGGGGAAGAACATATGTCCCATTTAATTCCAAATATTTGGATTGTGGGAGGAATCCGGAGCATCCGCAGGAAATCCACGCAGACACGGGAGTGGGGAGAACTTACAGACAGTGACCCGAGCCAGGAATCGAACTCGGGTCTCTGGCACTGTGAGACAGCAGTGCTAACCCACTGTGTCACTGTGTACCCCCCCGGGAATCGAACCCGGGTCCCTGGCACTGTGAGACAGCAGTGCTAACCCACTGTGTCACCGTGTCCCCCCCGGGAATCGAACCCGGGTCCCTGGCACTGTGAGACAGCAGTGCTAACCCACTGTGTCACCGTGTCCCCCCCGGGAATCGAACCCGGGTCCCTGGCACTGTGAGACAGCAGTGCTAACCCACTGTGTCACCGTGCCTCCCGGGAATCGAACCCGGGTCCCTGGCGCTGTGAGACAGCAGTGCTAACCCACTGTGTCACCGTGCTCCCCAGGAATCGAACCCGTGTCCCTGGTGCTGTGAGACAGCAGTGCTAACCCACTGTGTCACCGTGCCCCCCGGGAATCGAACCCAGGTCCCTGGCGCTGTGAGACAGCAGTGCTAACCCACTGTGTCACCGTGCCCCCGGGAATCAAACCCGGGTCCCTGGCGCTGTGAGACAGCAGTGCTAACCCACTGTGTCACTGTGCCCCCGGGAATCGAACCCGGGTCCCTGGCGCTGTGAGACAGCAGTGCTAACCCACTGTGTCACCGTGCCCCCGGGAATCGAACCCGGGTCCCTGGCGCTGTGAGACAGCAGTGCTAACCCACTGTGTCACCGTGCCCCCGGGAATCGAACCCGGGTCCCTGGCGCTGTGAGACAGCAGTGCTAACCCACTGTGTCACCGTGCCCCCCCTGGGAATCGAACCCGGGTCCCTGGCGCTGTGAGACAGCAGTGCTAACCCACTGTGTCACCGTGTCCCCGCCCGGGAATCAAACCCGGGTCCCTGGCGCTGTGAGACAGCAGTGCTAACCCACTGTGTCACCGTGTCCCGCCCGGGAATCGAACCCGGGTCCCTGGCGCTGTGAGACAGCAGTGCTAACCCACTGTGTCACCGTGCCCCCCAGGAATCGAACCCGGGTCCCTGGCGCTGTGCGATAGCAGTGCTAACCCACCGTGTCACCGTGTAGGTGGAGAAGGTAGTCAAGAAGGTGTACGGCAATGCTTGCCTTCATCAGCCGGGGCGGGGGGGCACTGAGTTTAAACATTGGGCAAGTCACGTTGCAGCTGTATAAAACCTTAGCGAGGCGGCGCTTGGGAATATAGTGTTCGATTCTGGGTCTCCCGCACTACCAGAAGGATGTGGAGGCTTCGGAGAGGGTTACAGAAAAGTTTTCCCGGGATGTCGTTACCCCCTGGTACGGAGGGGCGTTAGCTACGGGGAGAGGTCGGAGAAAACTTGGTTTGTTCTCCCTGGAGGTTGAGGGGGGGGAGAGACCCTGATAGAAGTCTACAAGTTGATGAGTGGATAGTCAGAAGCTTTTTCTCCCCCAGGCGTGGAAGAGTGAATTACGCGGGGGGGGCACATGTTTAAGGGGCGAGGTTTAAAGGAGTTTTTTTTTACACAGAGGGAACTCGCTGCCGGGGGAGAGGGAGTGGAAGCGGATACGGGAGTGAGTGTTCGGGTCAAATCCAGGAAAAGGATGGGGATAGAGGGATACGGAAGGGTAGGCGGGGGTTTAGTTCATTTGGGGGTCGGCGCAGGAAGGGCCTGTTTCCGCGCTGGAATTATCCTTGGCCTTTGGTGAAATTTCTCTGTCCCTCTCCCTCCCCCTCCACCGTCCCGCAGGTCGAACCTCGTCGCATCTTCAGTAACATCGAGCAAATAATCCGCCTTCATCGGGAGGTCTGGCAAGAGGTTCTGGCCCCCGTGCTGGAGGAGGCTCAGATATCGGGGATGGCACTGGACCCCCTGCGTCTCTGTCAGGGTCTCCAAACGGTGAGGTGGGGGTGGAGGGCTGTGAGGGATGGGTGGGGTGCGGGGGTGTGGGAGTGGGGTGTGGGGTTGGGGGGCCGGGGGTGTGGGGGTGGGGGTGGTGGGGGTGTTGGTGGGGTTGGGGGGGGGTGGGGGGGTGGTGGGTGGTGGAGGGGGTGTCTGGTGGGGGGGGTGGGGGTTTCTCGGTTGTGGGGGTGGGGTTTTGGGGGTAGGGGTGGGGTGTGGGGGTATGGGGGTGGGCGGGGTGTGGGGGTGTAGGGGGGGTGTGGGGGCGTAGGGGTGGGGTGTGGGGGGCGGTGGCTGGGGTGTGGGGTGTGGGGGGGTGGGGGGGTGGGGTTGGAGGGTGTGTTGGGATATGAGGGTGGGTGGGGTGCGGGGGTGGGGGGGCTGGGGGAGTGGGTGGTGGGGGTGTTGGTGGGGTTGGGGGGGTGGTGGGTGGTGGAGGGGTGTCTGGTGGGGGGGTGGGGGTTTCTCGGTTGTGGGGGTGGGGTGTGGGGGTAGGGGTGGGGTGTGGGGTTTGGGGGTGGGGTTGGGGTGTGGGTGGGCGGGGTGTGGGGGGGGGTAGGGGGGGTGTGGGGGCGGGGGCTGGGGTGTGGGGTGTGGGGGGTGGGGGGTGGGGTTGGAGGGTGTGTTGGGATATGGGTGGGGGGGGTGGGGGTGGGGGCTGGGGGGGTGGGTGGTGGGGGTGTGGTGGGGTTGGGGGTGGGGGTGGAGGGGGTGTCTGGTGGGGGGGTGGGGGTTTCTCGGTTGTGGGGGTGGGGTGCGGGGGTAGGGGTGGGGTGTGGGGTTTGGGGGTATGGGGGTGGGTGGGGTGTAGGGTGTGGGGGTAGGGGTGGGGTGTGGGGCTTGGGGGTGGGGTGGGGGTGGGGGGGGGTGGGGGGGGGTGTAGGGGTGGGGTGTGGGGGGCGGGGGCTGGGGGGGTGTGGGGTGTGGGGGGGTGGGGGGTGGCTGGGAGTGGGTGAGGGTGGTGGTGGGGTGTGGGAGGTTAGGGTGGATGTGGGGTGAAATTGGGGGGGGGGGTGGGTGGTGGAGGGGTGGGGGGGGTTGGGGGGGGGGGGTGGGGGGTGGGGGTGGGGGGTGGGGGGGTGGCAAGGGAGTGGGACCTGCTATCTGAACCTTCTCTCTCTCTCTGTCTCTCTGCTCCATCACCCCCCCGTCCCCAGTTCCCAGAGCGGTTCCACGCCTACATCCATTACTGCCTCTCGGAAGCTCACTGCCTGCAGTATACCCACGTCACGCAGCAGAACAACAAACTGTTCGCCATGTACGTCAAGGTGAGCACTCAACGGGCAAGCCCTGCACCGGCGGCCATTCTAAACCAGGCCCTCGGCGAACCAATTACTCCCGGATAATCGTTCCCCCTCCTCTCCTCCCCCCGCCCAATCCTCCTTCTGTAAGCGGCCTCTGAGCAAGGAGCGGGGCCAGGAGCCTCGTGGCCTTCGCTTTTAGGCCTATTGATCTCGGAGGAGGGATTGGAGCCGTTCGGGACTGTCGATTTGGGCTCGTTGATTCAGAGAGGGAATAAAGGCCTCTTGGCCCTGCGTGTTTAGGCTTATTGACCTCAGTAAGAGGATTGCAGCCACTCGGGCCTGTAGATTTAGGCCTACTGACCCCCTGGGTGGGATTCAGGACCTCTTGGTCCTGTGGATTTAGTCTCATTGACCCCTGGGAGAATACTGGGGCCATTTGGGCATATAGATTTACGCTCACTAACCCCTCGGAGGGGATTGGGGCCTGTAGATTTAGGCTCAGTAAGCCTTATGAGAGGATTGGAGTGATTTGGGCTTGTAGATTTAGGCTCAGTAAGCCTTATGAGAGGATTGGAGTGATTTGGGCCTGTAGATTTAGGCTCAGTAAGCCTTATGAGAGGATTGGAGTGATTTGGGCCTGTAGACTTAGGATCAGTAAGCCTTATGAGAGGATTGGAGTGATTTGGGCCTGTAGACTTAGGCTCACTAAGCCTTATGAGAGGATTGGAGTGATTTGGGGCCAGTAGATTTAGGCTCAGTAAGCCTTATGAGAGGATTGGAGTGATTTGGGCCTGTAGATTTAGGCTCACTAACCCCTGAGGGATTGGGCATTCGGGCCTGTAGATTTAGGCTCAGTAAGCCTTATGAGAGGATTGGAGTGATTTGGGCCTGTAGACTTAGGATCAGTAAGCCTTATGAGAGGATTGGAGTGATTTGGGCCTGTAGACTTAGGCTCACTAAGCCTTATGAGAGGATTGGAGTGATTTGGGGCCAGTAGATTTAGGCTCAGTAAGCCTTATGAGAGGATTAGAGCCATTTGGGCCTGTAGATTTAGGCTCAGTAAGCCTTATGAGAGGATTGGAGTGATTTGGGCCTGTAGATTTAGGCTCAGTAAGCCTTATGAGAGGATTGGAGTGATTTGGGCCTGTAGATTTAGGCTCAGTAAGCCTTATGAGAGGATTGGAATGATTTGGGCCTGTAGATTTAGGCTCAGTAAGCCTTATGAGAGGATTGGAATGATTTGGGCCTGTAGATTTAGGCTCAGTAAGCCTTATGAGAGGATTGGAGTGATTTGGGCCTGTAGATTTAGGCTCACTAAACCCCTGGGAGGGGATTGGGGCTATTCGGGCCTGTGAATTCAGGCTTTGCCCTGACCACAAGCGATACAGAGGCCCCCTCAGGCCTACGGGATCTGGGATTAACGCTCTCTCTCTTTTCTATAGTGGGCAGAGACACACAAGCAGAGCAACAGGATGAGGTTGAGTGACATGTTGGTCAAACCTCACCAAAGACTCACCAAATACCCACTACTGCTCAAAGCAATTCTCAAGAAAACGGAGGATGCCAAAGCCAGGGAAACAATCAGCAGTACGGTAAGAAATAACCATCAAACCGTCCTTCCCAAATATCCCGACCTGCTCCCAATCCCTGGCTCTCTCAGGGAGATATCTGTACACTGACTGGTGTCTCTCAGTCCCCTCTCTCTCTCTCAGGGAGATATCTGTACACTGACTGTGTCTCTCAGTCCCCTCTCTCTCTCTCAGGGAGATATCTGTACACTGACTGGTGTCTCTCAGTCCCCCTCTCTCTCTCTCAGGGAGATATCTGTACACTGACTGGTGTCTCTCAGTCCTCTCTCTCTCTCAGGGAGATATCTGTACACTGACTGGTGTCTCTCAGTCCCCCTCTCTCTCTCTCTCTCAGGGAGATATCTGTACACTGACTGGTGTCTCTCAGTCCCCTCTCTCTCTCAGGGAGATATCTGTACACTGACTGGTGTCTCTCAGTCCCCTCTCTCTCTCTCAGGGAGATATCTGTACACTGACTGGTGTCTCTCAGTCCCCTCTCTCTCTCTCAGGGAGATATCTGTACACTGACTGGTGTCTCTCAGTCCCCTCTCTCAGGGAGATATCTGTACACTGACTGGTGTCTCTCAGTCCTCTCTCTCTCTCTCAGGGAGATATCTGTACACTGACTGGTGTCTCTCAGTCCCCTCTCTCTCTCTCAGGGAGATATCTGTACACTGTTCCCCCAGACTGGTGCTCTCACCTGCTCTCAGTCCCCTCTCTCTCTCTCAGGGAGATATCTGTACACTGACTGGTGTCTCTCAGTCCCCTCTCTCTCTCTCTCAGGGAGATATCTGTACACTGACTGGTGTCTCTCAGTCCCCTCTCTCTCTCTCAGGGAGATATCTGTACACTGACTGGTGTCTCTCAGTCCTCTCTCTCCTCTCAGGGAGATATCTGTACACTGACTGGTGTCTCTCAGTCCTCTCTCTCTCTCAGGGAGATATCTGTACACTGACTGGTGTCTCTCAGTCCCCTCTCTCTCAGGGAGATATCTGTACACTGACTGGTGTCTCTCAGTCCCCTCTCTCTCTCTCAGGGAGATATCTGTACACTGACTGGTGTCTCTCAGTCCCCTCTCTCTCAGGGAGATATCTGTACACTGACTGGTGTCTCTCAGTCCCCCCTCTCTCTCTCTCAGGGAGATATCTGTACACTGACTGGTGTCTCTCAGTCCCCTCTCTCTCTCTCAGGGAGATATCTGTACACTGACTGGTGTCTCTCAGTCCCCTCTCTCAGGGAGATATCTGTACACTGACTGGTGTCTCTCAGTCCCCTCTCTCTCTCTCTCTCAGGGAGATATCTGTACACTGACTGGTGTCTCTCAGTCCCCTCTCTCTCTCTCAGGGAGATATCTGTACACTGACTGGTGTCTCTCAGTCCCCTCTCTCAGGGAGATATCTGTACACTGACTGGTGTCTCTCAGTCCCCTCTCTCTCTCAGGGAGATATCTGTACACTGACTGGTGTCTCTCAGTCCCCTCTCTCTCTCTCAGGGAGATATCTGTACACTGACTGGTGTCTCTCAGTCCCCTCTCTCTCTCTCTCAGGGAGATATCTGTACACTGACTGGTGTCTCTCAGTCCTCTCTCTCTCTCTCTCAGGGAGATATCTGTACACTGACTGGTGTCTCTCAGTCCCCTCTCTCTCTCTCAGGGAGATATCTGTACACTGACTGGTGTCTCTCAGTCCCTCTCTCTCTCTCTCAGGGAGATATCTGTACACTGACTGGTGTCTCTCAGTCCCTCTCTCTCTCTCTCAGGGAGATATCTGTACACTGACTGGTGTCTCTCAGTCCCCCCTCTCTCTCTCTCTCTCAGGGAGATATCTGTACACTGACTGGTGTCTCTCAGTCTCTCTCTCTCTCTCTCAGGGAGATATCTGTACACTGACTGGTGTCTCTCAGTCCCCTATCTCAGGAAGATATCTGTACACTGACTGGTGTCTCTCAGTACCCTCTCTCTGTCTCAGGGAGATATCTGTACACTGACTGGTGTCTCTCAGTCCCCTCTCTCAGGGAGATATCTGTACACTGACTGGTGTCTCTCAGTCCCCTCTCTCAGGGAGATATCTGTACACTGACTGGTGTCTCTCAGTCCCCTCTCTCAGGGAGATATCTGTACACTGACTGGTGTCTCTCAGTCCTCTCTCTCTCTCAGGGAGATATCTGTACACTGACTGGTGTCTCTCAGTCCCCTCTCTCTCTCCTCTCAGGGAGATATCTGTACACTGACTGGTGTCTCTCAGTCCCCTCTCTCTCTCTCTCAGGGAGATATCTGTACACTGACTGGTGTCTCTCAGTCCCCTCTCTCTCTCTCTCAGGGAGATATCTGTACACTGACTGGTGTCTCTCAGTCCCCTCTCTCAGGGAGATATCTGTACACTGACTGGTGTCTCTCAGTCCTCTCTCTCTCTCAGGGAGATATCTGTACACTGACTGGTGTCTCTCAGTCCCCTCTCTCTCTCAGGGAGATATCTGTACACTGACTGGTGTCTCTCAGTACCCTCTCTCTCTCTCTCAGGGAGATATCTGTACACTGACTGGTGTCTCTCAGTCCTCTCTCTCTCTCAGGGAGATATCTGTACACTGACTGGTGTCTCTCAGTCCCTCTCTCTCTCTCTCTCTCAGGGAGATATCTGTACACTGACTGGTGTCTCTCAGTCCCTCTCTCTCTCTCTCAGGGAGATATCTGTACACTGACTGGTGTCTCTCAGTCCTCTCTCTCTCTCAGGGAGATATCTGTACACTGACTGGTGTCTCTCAGTCCCCTCTCTCTCTCTCTCTCAGGGAGATATCTGTACACTGACTGGTGTCTCTCAGTCCCCCCTCTCTCTCAGGGAGATATCTGTACACTGACTGGTGTCTCTCAGTCCCCTCTCTCTCTCTCAGGGAGATATCTGTACACTGACTGGTGTCTCTCAGTCCCCTCTCTCTCTCTCAGGGAGATATCTGTACACTGACTGGTGTCTCTCAGTCCCCTCTCTCTCTCTCAGGGAGATATCTGTACACTGACTGGTGTCTCTCAGTCCTCTCTCTCTCAGGGAGATATCTGTACACTGACTGGTGTCTCTCAGTCCCCCTCTCTCTTCTCAGGGAGATATCTGTACACTGACTGGTGTCTCTCAGTCCCCTCTCTCTCTCTCTCAGGGAGATATCTGTACACTGACTGGTGTCTCTCAGTCTCTCTCTCTCAGGGAGATATCTGTACACTGACTGGTGTCTCTCAGTCCCTCTCTCTCAGGGAGATATCTGTACACTGACTGGTGTCTCTCAGTCTCTCTCTCTCTCAGGGAGATATCTGTACACTGACTGGTGTCTCTCAGTCCCCTCTCTCAGGGAGATATCTGTACACTGACTGGTGTCTCTCAGTCCCCTCTCTCTCTCTCAGGGAGATATCTGTACACTGACTGGTGTCTCTCAGTCCCCTCTCTCAGGGAGATATCTGTACACTGACTGGTGTCTCTCAGTCCCTCTCTCTCTCTCAGGGAGATATCTGTACACTGACTGGTGTCTCTCAGTCCTCTCTCTCTCTCAGGGAGATATCTGTACACTGACAAGTGTCTCAGATTCCCCTCTCTCTCTCTCTCAGGGAGATATCTGTACACTGACTGGTGTCTCTCAGTCCCCTCTCTCTCTCAGGGAGATATCTGTACACTGACTGGTGTCTCTCAGTCCCCTCTCTCTCTCTCAGGGAGATATCTGTACACTGACTGGTGTCTCTCAGTCCCCTCTCTCTCTCTCAGGGAGATATCTGTACACTGACTGGTGTCTCTCAGTCCCCTCTCTCTCTCTCAGGGAGATATCTGTACACTGACTGGTGTCTCTCAGTCTCTCTCTCTCAGGGAGATATCTGTACACTGACTGGTGTCTCTCAGTCCCCTCTCTCTCCTCTCAGGGAGATATCTGTACACTGACTGGTGTCTCTCAGTCCCCTCTCTCTCTCTTCAGGGAGATATCTGTACACTGACTGGTGTCTCTCAGTCCCCTCTCTCTCTCTCTCAGGGAGATATCTGTACACTGACTGGTGTCTCTCAGTCCCCTCTCTCTCTCTCAGGGAGATATCTGTACACTGACTGGTGTCTCTCAGTCCCCTCTCTCTCTCTCTCAGGGAGATATCTGTACACTGACTGGTGTCTCTCAGTCCCCTCTCTCTCTCTCTCAGGGAGATATCTGTACACTGACTGGTGTCTCTCAGTCCCCCCTCTCTCTCTCTCAGGGAGATATCTGTACACTGACTGGTGTCTCTCAGTCCCTTCTCTCTCTCAGGGAGATATCTGTACACTGACTGGTGTCTCTCAGTCCCCCTCTCTCTCTCTCTCTCAGGGAGATATCTGTACACTGACTGGTGTCTCTCAGTCCCCTCTCTCAGGGAGATATCTGTACACTGACTGGTGTCTCTCAGTCCCCTCTCTCAGGGAGATATCTGTACACTGACTGGTGTCTCTCAGTCCCCTCTCTCTCTCAGGGAGATATCTGTACACTGACTGGTGTCTCTCAGTCCCCTCTCTCTCTCTCTCAGGGAGATATCTGTACACTGACTGGTGTCTCTCAGTCCCCTCTCTTCTCTCTCAGGGAGATATCTGTACACTGACTGGTGTCTCTCAGTCCTCTCTCTCTCTCAGGGAGATATCTGTACACTGACTGGTGTCTCTCAGTCTCCCCTCTCTCTCTCAGGGAGATATCTGTACACTGACTGGTGTCTCTCAGTTCCCCCCCTCTCTCTCAGGGAGATATCTGTACACTGACTGGTGTCTCTCAGCCCTCCCCTCTCTCTCTCTCAGGGAGATATCTGTACACTGACTGGTGTCTCTCAGTCCTCTCTCTCTCTCTCAGGGAGATATCTGTACACTGACTGGTGTCTCTCAGTTCCCCTCTCTCTCTCTCTCAGGGAGATATCTGTACACTGACTGGTGTCTCTCAGTTCTCTCTCTCTCTCTCTCAGGGAGATATCTGTACACTGACTGGTGTCTCTCAGTCCTCTCTCTCTCTCTCAGGGAGATATCTGTACACTGACTGGTGTCTCTCAGTCCCCTCTCTCTCTCTCAGGGAGATATCTGTACACTGACTGGTGTCTCTCACCCCTCTCTCTCTCTCTCAGGGAGATATCTGTACACTGACTGGTGTCTCTCAGTCCCCTCTCTCTCTCTCAGGGAGATATCTGTACACTGACTGGTGTCTCTCAGTCCCCTCTCTCTCTCAGGGAGATATCTATACACTGACTGGTGTCTCTCAGTCTCCTCTCTCTCTCAGGGAGATATCTATACACTGACTGGTGTCTCTCAGTCCCCTCTCTCTCTCACGGAGATATCTATACACTGACTGGTGTCTCTCAGTCCCCTCTCTCTCTCTGTCTCTCCGGGAGATATGTGTACAGTGAACGGTGTACAGTTTGAGACTTCCTTCGAGCTTAAGGGGAGAGATGCGATGGACTGGATGAACGGAAGGCTACTTCAAAGACTTTATTTGATTTATTTTTGTCACATGCACGCAGCGAAAAGCATTGTTTCTTGCCCGCTACACAGACAAAGCATACCATTCATAGAGAAGGAGAGGGTGCAGGATGTAGTGTTACAGTCACAGCGAGGGGTGCAGGGAACGATGAGCTTAATGCGAGGTTGGGTCCATTCAAAAGTCTGACAGCGGCAGGGAAGAAGCTGTTCTCGAGTCGGTCGGTAACGGGATCTCAGACTTTTGTACCTTCTTCCCCGACGGAAGAAGGTGTGAGAGAGAATGTCCGGTGTGTGTTTGGCAGGAGGGGGGGGGTCCTTGACGATGCCGGCTGCTTTTCCCCCCCGAGGCAGCGGGGAGTGTAGACGGAGTCGATGGATGGGGTTTGCGTGATGGGATTGGGGCTACATTCACCAGACCTTTTGTAGTTCCTTGTGGGTCTCGGGGCAGAGCAGGAGCCCACACCGAGCTGCGATACAAACCCAGAAAGGACGCTTTCTACGGGGCATCTGTAAAAGTCGGGGAGAGTCCGTAGCGGACATGCCGAATTTCCTTAGTCTCCTGAGAGAGTAGAGGCGTTGGTGGGGGCTTTTTTAGCAGTAGTTAAGAAGTCTCACAGCAATAAGTTAAAGTCCGACAGGTTTATTTGGGAGCTTCGTTCCTCGGAGTGGTGCTGCTTTTGGTACTCAGCTGATGAAGGGTCAGTGCTGTAAAAGCTCGTGCTACCAAATTAACCTGCTGGACTTCAACGTGGTGTTGTGAGACTTCTTAGTGTCTGTAGCCAGTCCAACGTTGGCATCTCCACATCATTCTTTACATGAGGGGAGGCACAAGGTTAGGGAGCAGGTGATCTGACCGCCTCGAAAGCTGACCTCGGGCCAGTGGAGAGAGTGGTGTTTTCACGCAGGAGAGGGCGGAGGGACAAAACTGAGACAAGGTACGTGTGTTAACAACAGAACAAAGGTACGCTTTGCAACGCACTGCGCCCGGATATTAGGGCTATTCACGGGCGCGCAGAAACTGGGAGGCACTGAGGTCAACTGGCACGCAACAGGATGGGGAGACGGTGGGTAGGAAGTAGGAGTAGGGCTGGGGGCTCATGTTTGCGGTCTTTCACTGGGGTACAGTTCCCACACACACTGACTCTCACTGGTGTCCCCCACACACACACTGACTCTCACGGGATCCCACACACACACACTGACCTAGGGGTCCCACACACACTGACTCTCACTGGTGTCCCCCACACACACACACTGACTCTCACTGGGGTCCCACACACACACACTGACTCTCACTGGGGTCCCACACACACAACTGACCTCACTGGTCCCACACACACTGACTCTCACTGGGGTCCCACACACACACTGACTCTCACTGGGTCCCACACACACAATGACTCTCACTGGGGTCCCACACAGACACTGACTCTCACTGGGCTCCCACACACACACACTGACTCTCACTGGGATCCCACACACACACACTGACTCTCACTGGCTCCCACCACACACACACGACTCTCACTGGGGTCCCACACAGACATGACTCTCACTGGGGTCCCACACACACACTGACTCTCACTGGGGTCCCACACAGACACTGACTCTCACTGGGCTCCCCACACACACACACTGACTCTCACTGGGCTCCCACACCACACACTGACTCTCACTGGGTCCCACACACACACACTGACTCTCACTGGGGTCCCACACAGACACTGACTCTCACTGGGGTCCCACACACACACTGACTCTCACTGGGTCCCACACACACACACTGACTCTCACTGGGGTCCCACACACACACTGACTCTCACTGGGGTCCCACACACACACTGACTCTCACTGGGGTCCCACACACACACTGACTCTCACTGGGGTCCCACACACACACTGACTCTCACTGGGGTCCCACACACACACACACTGACTCTCAAGGAATTCCCGTTCTTTACAGCTGTTCATTGTTGAAAGCTTCATACGGAGAATTGACTCACAGATGCAAGTCCGGGATGAACGCCAAAAGCTGGAAGTGATCGCAAACCGATTTTGCTACTATGATGTTGTCGAGTCCAGCAGTGAGGAAGTGGACAAGGTGTGAAATTTCATTATATATAGAATAACAGATACCCGGGAGTGAGTTACAGACTGGAATCTAATCGAGGGGTTTGGGGTGGTTTATATATAGAATAACAGATACCCGGGAGTGAGTTACAGACTGGAATCTAATCGAGGGGTTCGGGGTGGTTTATATATAGAATAACAGATACCCGGGAGTGTGTTACAGACTGGAATCTAATCGAGGGGGTTCGGGGTGGTTTATATATAGAATAACAGATACCCGGGAGTGAGTTACAGACTGGAATCTAATCGAGGGGTTCGGGGTGGTTTATATATAGAATAACAGATACCCGGGAGTGTGTTACAGACTGGAATCTAATCGAGGGGTTCGGGGTGGTTTATATATAGAATAACAGATACCCGGGAGTGAGTTACAGACTGGAATCTAATCGAGGGTTTCGGGATGGTTTATATCTGATGTTTGGGATCATGTGTTTTGTTCTGGTTTGCAGATTGTGAAGGAGTTTTCCTTCCTGGATCTGACACTTCCGATGGTCGGGATTTCTCCACACTGTGTGCGTCTGCTTTTACTGGAGGGTAACCTCAAAATGAAGGAAGGGAGAGACAGCAAGGTATCGGAGACCTGCGATAAATATCGTAATCTCCTCTCAAATCATCACACGCTCCCCCCCCCCACCACCATCTCCCTCTCTCAGCCTGTCCATCCCTCTCTCTGTCACTCACACACACACCTTCTCTCTATCCTCTGGTCTGATTTATTATTGTCACGTGCATTAACATACAGTGAAAAGTATTGTTTCTTGCGCGCTATGCAGACAAAGCATACCATTCATAGAGAAGGAAAGGAGAGGGTGCAGAATGCAGTGTTACAGTCACAGCGAGGGGTGCAGAGAGAGATCAGCTTAATGCGAGGTCGGGTCCATTCAAAAGTCTGACAGCAGCAGGGAAGAAGCTGTTCTTGAGTCGGTCGGTAACGGGACCTCAGACTTTTGTATCTTGTTCCCCCGACGGAAGAAGGTGGGAGAGAGAATGTCCGGGGTGTGTGTTGGGGTGGGTGGGTCCTTGATGATGCCGGCTGCTTTTCCCCCCCGAGGCAGCGGGAAGTGTAGACGGAGTCGATGGATGGGGTTTGCGTGATGGGATTGGGGGCTACATTCACCAGCCTTTTGTAGTTCCTCGTGGGTCTCGGGGCAGAGCAGGAGCCCAGACCGAGCTGTGATACAAACCCAGAAAGGACGCTTTCTACGGGGCATCTGTAAACGTCGGGGAGAGTCCGTAGCGGACATGCCGAATTTCCTTAATCTCCTGAGAAAGTAGAGGCGTTGGTGGGGGCTTTCTTAACGATAGTGTGGGGGGGGGGAACCAGGACAGGTTGTTGGTGATCTGGACACCTTGAAGTTCTCTCGACCCTTTCTACTCCGTCCCCGTTGATGGAGACAGGGGCACGTTCTCTTTTACATCATATTGCTCCCTCACTCTCTCCGTCTCACCCCCCTTCTCCTGGCCTGTCTGTCGCGTTTGGTCCGTTGTTCTGGAGGAGAGTATAGAACATAGAACAACTACAGCACAAACAGGCCCTTCGGCCCACAAGTTGCACCGATCCTATCCCTACCTACCAGGGCTATCTATAACTCTCAATCCCATTAAATCCCATGTACTCATCCAGAAGTCTCTTAAAAGACCCCAGCGAGTTCGCCTCCACCGCCGATTCCACTCACCCTCTGAGTGAAAAACTTACCCCTGACATCTCCTCTGTCCCTGCCCCCCAGCACCTTAAACCCTGTGTCCCTCTCGTAGTGACCATTTCAGCCCTGGGAAATAGCCTCTGAGAATCCACCCTATCTATTCCTCTCAACATCTTATAAACCTCTATCAGGTCGCCTCTCAACCTTCGTCTCTCCAGTGAGAAGAGACCCAGCTCCCTCAACCTATCCTCATAAGGCCTGCCCCCCCAATCCAGGCAACATCCTTGTAAATCTCCTCTGCACCCTCTCAATCGCTTCCACATCTTACAAAGCTCGATCACCTCTCATCCTTCATCTCTCCGGGGAGAAAAGGCCTAGCGAGATCTGATAGATGAGAGAGAGAGAGACAAAGGGAGCATGGGCGAAGGGGATGACTGTCTGCGGCCATACATGGCCCGGTAGATTCGCTGAGCTCTCATGCCTCCTCCGTTATCTCCTTCCCGCAGACTGAGGTTCACTGCCTTCTCTTCAGCGACCTGCTGCTCATTACAAAGCCTCTCAAAAAGGGGAATCGAGGGAAAGTCATTCGTCAACCACTAATGATTGACAAGATTGTATCCAGGGAACTCAAAGATCCAGGTGAGAAACTCTCCCATCCCACTTGCCCAGCTACCACATCCCTCAGAACCTCAAACCTCGACCTCATAACCCTCAAAATTACACCCATCAAACTCCCTCTACACTGTCCCCCCATCAAACACTCCCAGGACAGGTACAGCACGGGATTAGATACAGAGTAAAGCTCCCTCTACACTGTCCCCCCATCAAACACTCCCAGGACAGGTACAGCACGGGGTTAGATACAGAGTAAAGATCCCTCTACACTGTCCCCATCAAACACTCCCAGGACAGGTACAGCACGGGGTTAGATACAGAGTAAAGCTCCCTCTACACTGTCCCCCATCAAACACTCCCAGGACAGGTACAGCACGGGGTTAGATACAGAGTAAAGCTCCCTCTACACTGTCCCCCATCAAACACTCCCAGGACAGGTACAGCACGGGGTTAGATACAGAGTAAAGCTCCCTCTACACTGTCCCCCATCAAACACTCCCAGGACAGGTACAGCACGGGGTTAGATACAGAGTAAAGCTCCCTCTACACTGTCCCCCCATCAAACACTCCCAGGACAGGTACAGCACGGGGTTAGATACAGAGTAAAGCTCCCTCTACACTGTCCCCCATCAAACACTCCCAGGACAGGTACAGCACGGGGTTAGATACAGAATAAAGCTCCCTCTACACTGCTCCCCATCAAACACTCCCAGGACAGGTACAGCATGGGGTTAGATACAGAGTAAAGCTCCCTCTACACTGTCCCCCATCAAACACTCCCAGGACAGGGACAGCACGGGGTTAGATACAGAGTAAAGCTCCCTCTACACTGTCCCCATCAAACACTCCCAGGACAGGTACAGCACGGGGTTAGATACAGAGTAAAGCTCCCTCTACACTGTCCCCCATCAAACACTCCCAGGACAGGTACAGCACGGGGTTAGATACAGTTTCCTCTAACACTGATGGGATCTTTCTCTGCAGGTTCCTTCCTCCTGCTGTACGTCAATGAGTTACACAGCGTGATTGCAGCATACACATTTGTTGCTCCGAGCAGTAGCCTTTGTAAGGATTGGTTAGACACTCTCTCCACAGCCCAGGTAAGTGCATCCCCTAAGAATACAGGCAAGGTACTCGTGCTAAACTTTAATTCTTTTAATCTCAAAGGAATTCAGCAGTGATGGAGTGGGGCAGGATATGTATTTATCATCCTGAGTTCCTGCTCCCCATCCCTGTCCACTGACCCCTGGGTTAGGGAGAGGTGGGGGGGTCAATCAGCCCAGGTTCCTGCTCCTGATTGGGGCTGTTTTCCTTAGAAAGACGTAGACTTAGAGGAGATCTAATAGAGGTGTACAAGATTATGAGGGGGTTATAGATAGAGTAAACAGGGTTAAGCTTTTTCCTAGGATGGACTCGAATAGCACGAGGGGTCACGGGCTTAGGGTGAGGGGGGTAAGGTATAATTTGGATGCTGGAGGGAGTTTTTTCACACAGAGGGTGGTGGGGGTATGGAACGCGTAAAGTGGTGGAGGCAGGTACTCTGGAGTTATTTAAGAAATACTTAGATGGGCACATGAACAGAATGGGAATGGAGGGGTATAGAAAACTGATTTAAAATAGGGATCATGAGCCTTGGGAGTTCCCTGGGAAGTGTGTAAATAGATGATGATATCGATGTACTTGTTTTTATCCTACAGGTGCTTTGGTCCACCTTGTTGTCTAACAAGGGGCGTACACGCGATGGGTCGTGAGAGGGCTGCTCTTGGATTTTGAGAGTATCCTAGTGCTTCACGTCGTTAGTGTACGCTTGACCTGGACCATTTGATGGGGCAACACGACAGCTCAGTGACTATCGCTGTGCTGTGCAGATACACGGATTTGGGGCCTGTGTCTGTGTGGGGAGTTTGCGCATTCTCCCCGTGCCTGCGTGGGTTTTCTCCGGGTGCTCCGGTTTCCTCCCACATCCCCAAAGATGTGGCTGATTGGCAAAACAAATTCTCCCCTAAATTGTCTCAAATTTGGTTTTTAATCCATAGATCTATAAACGTGGACAGGGATCGCGGGTAGAGGTGGGAACATCGGGGTGGCGGCGCGGGCTCGTTGGGCCGAAGGGCCTGTTTCCCCCCGTGCCGTTTTGTTCTTTGTTCTGATCCCTATCCCTGGGTTAGGGAGGGGGTCGGGGGAATCTGTCCCGGGTTCCTGTCTCCGTGAGAATTTGGATTCAACGATGGGTTTAACTTCAACAGAAGCAGCTGGAACTGCACCGCTCCCGCGAAGCCTGGATGTGCCAGGAACAGTTTAAACAGATGCAGGAAGAGATTCGGGATAACCTCGAGGAGGATCGGACGCCCTCCATCCCTGACTGCGGAATTCCCAGCGAGGGAGGGAGCAGGTACGGTTAAACCCGAGAGAGAGAGAGAGAGAGGGAGATTCCCAACACACTGACCCCTCGATATTCCCGGAACTCCGAACGCTCCCTCCCTCACTCCCTCACCGCCTCTCGATTTTCGAGGAACTCAGAACGCTCCTTTCCTCACTCCCCCACCACCCCTCGACATTCCCGGAACTCCGAACGCTCCCTCATTCACTCCCCCACCACCCCTCGATATTCCTGGAACTCCGAACGCTCCCTCCCTCACTCCCCCACCACCCCTCGATATTCCCGCAACTCCGAACGCTCCCTCCCTCTCTCCCCCACCGCCCCTTGATATTCCTGGAACTCCGAACGCTCCCTCCCTCACTCCCCCACCACCCCTCGATATTCCCAGAACTCCGAACGCTCCCTCCCTCACTCCCCCACCGCCCCTCGATATTCCTGGAACTCCGAAGGCTCCTTTCCTCACTCCCCCACCGCCCCTCGATATTCCCGGAACTCCGAACGCTCCCTCCCTCACTCCCCACGCCCCTCGATATTCCTGGAACTCCGAAGGCTCCTTTCCTCACTCCCCCACCGCCCCTCGATATTCCCGAAATTCCGAACGCTCCCTCCCTCCACCCCCCACGCCCCTCGATATTCCCGGAACTCCGAAGCTCCCTTCCCTCACTCCCCACCGCCCCTCGATATTCCGGAACTCCGAACGCTCCCTCCCTCATTCCCCCACCGCCCTCGACATTCCCGGAACTCCGAACGCTCCCCCTCATTCCCCCACCACCCCTCGACATTCCCACAACTCTGAACACTCCCTCCCTCACTCCCCCACCACCCCTCGATATTCCTGGAACTCCGAAGGCTCCTTTCCTCACTCCCACAACCACTCGATATTCCCGGAACTCCGAACGCTCCTCCCTCACTCCCCCACCAGCCCCTCGATATTCCCGGAACCCGAACGCTCCCTCCTCACCCCCACCGCCCCTCGATATTCCCGGAACTCCGAACGCTCCCTCCCTCACTCCCCCCACCCCTCGATATTCCCGGAAACTCCGAACGCTCCCTCCCTCACTCCCCACCACCCCTCGATATTCCCGGAACTCCGAACGCTCCCTCCCTCTCTCCCCCACCACCCCTCGATATTCCTGGAACTCCGAAGGCTCCTTTCCTCACTCCCCCACCACCCCTCGATATTCCCGAAACTCCGAACGCCTCCTCCCTGACTGCTCCATCACCCCTCGATACTCCCATCGGAATGATGCATCCCTCACTCCCTATCTCATTTACATTCGCTTCCCTGCCTCGGAACACTCCCTCCCTCACTTCCGAGAACTCACCCAAGCGAACATTGAGGAAGACCAACAACTTCAACAACAACCCCAACATTACAAACACCAACAACTTCAACAACAACCCCAACATTACAAACACCAACAACTTCAACAACAACCCCAACATTACAAACACCAACAACTTCAACAACAACCCCAACATTACAAACACCAACAACTTCAACAACAACCCCAACATTACAAACACCAACAACTTCAACAACAACCCAAACATTACAAACACCAACAACTTCACAACAACAACCCCAACATTAAAACACCAACAACTTCAACAACAAACAACACATAAAAACACCAACAACTTCAACAACAACCCAAAATAAAAAACAACTCCAACAACAACCCCAACATTACAAACACCAACAACTTCAACAACAACCCCAACATTACAAACACCAACAACTTCACAACAACAACCCCAACATTACAAACACCAACAACTTCAACAACAAAACCCCAACATTACAAACACCAACAACTTCAACAACAACCCCAACATTACAAACACCAACAACTTCAACAACAACCCAACATTACAAACACCAACAACTCAACAACAACCCAACATTACAAACACCAACAACTTCAACAACACCTCAACAAAACACAACAACCAACAACAACCCCAAATTAAAAACACCAAAAACTTCAACAACAACCCCAACATTACAAACACCAACAACTTCAACAACAACCCCAACATTAGAAACACCAACAACTTCAACAACAACCCCAACATTACAAACACCAACAACTTAACAACAACAACCCCAACATTACAAACACCAACAACTTCAACAACAACAACCCCAACATTAAAAACACCAACAACTTCAACAACAACCCCAACATTAGAAACACCAACAACTTACAACAACAACCCCAACATTAGAAACACCAACATACAACAACAACCCCAACATTAGAAACACAACAAATTCAAAACAACCCCAACATGAGAAACACCAACAAAACAACAACAACCCAACATTAAAACACCAAAAATCCACAACAACCCCAACATTGAGAAACACCAACAACTTCAACAACAACCCAACATTACAAACACCAACAAAACTTCAACAACAACCCCAACATTAAAACACCAACAACTTCAACAACAACCCCAACATACAAACACCAACAACTTCAACAACACCCCAACATTTACAAACACCAACAACTTCACAACAACAACCCCAACATTAGAAACACCAACAACTTCAACAACAACCCCAACATTAGAAACACCAACAAATTCACAACAACAACCCCAAATTACAAACACCAACAATTCAACAACAACAACCCAACATTAGAAACACCAACAAATTCAACAACAACCCCAACATTACAAACACCAACAACTTCAACAACAACCCCAACATTACAAACACCAACAACTTCAACAACAACCTCAACATTAGAAACACCAACAAATTCAACAACAACCCCAACATTAGAAACACCAACAACTTCAACAACAACCTCAAACTTACAAACACCAACAAATCCAACAACAACCCCAACATTACAAACACCAACAACTTCAACAACAACCCCAACATTGAGAAACACCAACAAATTCAACAACAACCTCAACACTGAGAAACACCAACAAATTCAACAACAACCCCAACATTAGAAACACCAACAAATTCAACAACAACCTCAACATGAGAAACACCAACAAATTCAACAACAACCCAACATAGAAACACCAACAAATTCAACAACAACCCAACATTGAGAAACACCAACAACTTCAACAACAACCCCAACATAGAAACACCAACAACTTCAACAACAACCCCAACATTAGAAACACCAACAAATTCAACAACAACCTCAACATAGAAACACCAACAAATTCAACAACAACCTCAACATTGAGAAACACCAACAAATTCAACAACAACCTCAACATTAGAAACACCAACAACTCAACAACAACAACCCCAACATTAGAAACACCAACAACTTCCAACAACAACCCCAACATTAGAAACACCAACAACTTCAACAACAACCTCAACATTGAGAAACACCAACAAATTCAACAACAACCTCAACACTAGAAACACCAACAAATTCAACAACAACCTCAACATTAGAAACACCAAAACAACAACAACAACCTCAACATTGAGAAACACCAACAACTTCAACAACAACCCCAACATAGAAACACCAACAACTTCAACAACAACCCCAACATTAGAAACACCAACAACTTCAACAACAACCCCAACATTAGAAACACCAACAACTTCAACAACAACCCCAACATTACAAACACCAACAACTTCAACAACAACCCCAACATTAGAAACACCAACAACTTCAACAACAACCCCAACATTAGAAACACCAACAACTTCAACAACAACCCCAACATTAGAAACACCAACAACTTCAACAACAACCCCAACATTAGAAACACCAACAACTTCAACAACAACCCCAACATTAGAAACACCAACAACTTCAACAACAACCCCAACATTAGAAACACCAACAACTTCAACAACAACCCCAACATTAGAAACACCAACAACTTCAACAACAACCCCAACATTAGAAACACCAACAACTTCAACAACAACCTCAACATTAGAAACACCAACAACTTCAACAACAACCCCAACATGAGAAACACCAACAACTTCAACAACAACCCCAACATTAGAAACACCAACAACTTCAACAACAACCCCAACATTAGAAACACCAACAACTTCCAACAACAACCTCAACATTAGAAACACCAACAACTTCAACAACAACCCCAACATTACAAACACCAACAAATTCAACAACAACCCCAACATTAGAAACACCAACAACTTCAACAACAACCCCAACATTAGAAACACCAACAACTTCAACAACAACCCCAACATTAGAAACACCAACAACTTCAACAACAACCCCATTAGAAACACCAACAACTTCAACAACAACCCCAACATTAGAAACACCAACAACTTCAACAACAACCCAACATTAGAAACACCAACAACTTCAACAACAACCCCAACATTAGAAACACCAACAACTTCAACAACAACCCCAACATTGAGAAACACCAACAACTTCAACAACAACCCCAACACTGAGAAACACCAACAACTCAACAACAACCCCAACATTGAGAAACACCAACAACTTCAACAACAACCCCAACATTAGAAACACCAACAACTCAACAACAACCTCAACATGAGAAACACCAACAACTCAACAACAACCTCAACATGAGAAACACCAACAACTTCCAACAACAACCCCAACATGAGAAACACCAACAACTTCAACAACAACCTCAACATTGAGAAACACCAACAAATTCAACAACAACCTCAACATTAGAAACACCAACAACTTCAACAACAACCCCAACATTAGAAACACCAACAACTTCAACAACAACCCCAACATTAGAAACACCAACAACTTCAACAACAACCCCAACATTACAAACACCAACAACTTCAACAACAACCCCAACATTACAAACACCAACAACTTCAACAACAACAACCCCAACATTACAAACACCAACAACTTCAACAACAACCCCAACATTACAAACACCAACAACTTCAACAACAACCCCAACATTACAAACACCAACAACTTCAACAACAACAACCCCAACATTACAAACACCAAAAATCCAACAACAACAACCCCAATATTTTAAAAACAATTTAAATCCACGTTGCGAAACACCAACAAATTCGACAACAGCTTGTCATTAAACACACCAACAAATCCAACAGTAACCCCATCACTAAAATGACCAACAAATCCAAAAGCAACTTTAAAATTAAAATACCAACAAATCCAACAACGATGTGATATTGAAAAACACCAAACAAAAGTCAACAACAACTTAATAATTATAACACCAACAAGTGCAACAAGAACCTTAACAGTGAAAGTATTAACTTATTCAACAACCTCAACATTGAATCACACCAACAAATCCAACAACAACCTCAACCCTGAAGTTGCTACAAATTCACGTCGGGAGTTGTTTTGGGGTTCGGTGTGTGTGTGGGTGGGGAGGTGGGGGGGCGGATGTCTGACCCCGGGGGGTTCGGGAGATGTTATTGCGATGATTGGCGTCACGGAAGTCAACCTAATGTGATGATTGGGGTATTTGGCCCGTTGGAAACCTCTCTGCTCTGATACAATCTCTTCCTTTCTGCCTCTCTCTCTCTCGCAGCCCCTCTGGGAGGAGCCTCCCTGTCGCAGATCCCCAGCTTCCGCCGACCGCCCCGGACTTTGCCGAGCCCCCGGCCCAGGAGCCCGAGCGAAGCGGCGTCTCCCCGAGCTCCCCTCGCCGCCTCTTGCCGGGTCGTGGTCACTTGCAGGCGAGGGTGGGAGCCCAGAGGGCGATCAAGAGGCGGCTGAGGAAGGAGAACGGATCTCCGGGGCCCAGGCGGAGGCCCGAGGGCCCAGAAATCCAGGCCCAGGAGGCAGAACGGGAGCAGGCCGAGGGCCCGGGATTTCAGGCCCAGGAAGCAGAACGGGAGCAGGCCGAGGGCCTAGAAATCCAGGCCCGGGAGGGGGAAGAGGAGCAGGCCGAGGGCCCAGAAATCCAGGCCCAGGAGGCAGAACGGGAGCAGGCCGAGGGCCTAGAAATCCAGGCCCAGGAGGGGGAAGAGGAGCAGGCCGAGGGCCCAGAAATCCAGGCCCAGGAGGCAGAACGGGAGCAGGCTGAGGGCCTAGAAATCCAGGCCCAGGAGGCAGAACGGGAGCAGGCCGAGGGCCCGGGATTCCAGGCCCAGGAGGCAGAGCAGAAGCAGGCCGAGGGCCCGGGATTTCAGGCCCAGGAAGCAGAACGGGAAAAGGCCAAGAGCCTGGGATTCCAGGCCCAGGAAGCAGAACGGGAGCAGGCCGAACCGGCCGAGGAACGGGAAACTCCACCCCGGCTCCGGGACGAACCTCAGCCACTCGGCGACTCTCAGCCGGAGTCCCGGGACAGGACGCACTCCGAGATGGAGGAAGGAGACAGCTCGAGGCTGACGGTGCCGTCCCCCGTGATGGAGACTCTGAGGAGAGCAAAGCAGAGGGCAGGCAATCTATCCGGGCAGGCCCGGGATATTCAGGACAGAGGGGAGGGAGGAGGGGCAGCGGGCCTGACCTCAGGGAAACGGACTCTCACAATCTCGGAGCTCCAGCGCATTCGCACCTCATTACAGCTCA
Organism: Sphyrna mokarran; assembly: GCA_024679065.1. Classification (NCBI taxonomy): domain Eukaryota; kingdom Metazoa; phylum Chordata; class Chondrichthyes; order Carcharhiniformes; family Carcharhinidae; genus Sphyrna; species Sphyrna mokarran. The sequence goes on from JAGIQG010000243.1 coordinate 47,632, forward strand.
ACTCAACATTAAGCATATCGTAAGCATCCCGTAAACCTCAAACCTCACCCTACTCGGACGGTTAGCACTGCTGTCTCACAGCGCCAGGGACCTGGGTTCGATTCCCGGGGTGACACAGTGGGTTAGCACTGCTGTCTCACAGCGCCAGGGACCTGGGT
>JAGIQG010000244.1:0-47740 GCA_024679065.1 Sphyrna mokarran
AATATTGAAGTTGTTGTTTGATTTGTTCATGTTTTTTTTAATATTGGAGTTGTTGTTTGATTTGTTTATGTTTTTTAATATTGGAGTTGTTGTTTGATTTGTTCATGTTTTTTTAATATTGGAGTTGTTGTTTGATTTGTTCATGTTTTTTTTAATATTGAAGTTGTTGTTTGATTTGTTCATGTTTTTTTAATATTGGAGTTGTTGTTTGATTTGTTATGTTTTTTTAAATTGAAGTTGTTGTTTGATTTGTTCATGTTTTTTAATATTGGAGTTGTTGTTTGATTTGTTCATGTTTTTTTAATATTGAAGTTGTTGTTTGATTTGTTCATGTTTTTTTAATATTGGAGTTGTTGTTTGATTTGTTCATGTTTTTTTTAATATTGAAGTTGTTGTTTGATTTGTTCATGTTTTTTTAATATTGGAGTTGTTGTTTGATTTGTTCATGTTTTTTTAATATTGGAGTTGTTGTTTGATTTGTTCATGTTTTTTTAATATTGAAGTTGTTGTTTGATTTGTTCATGTTTTTTTTAATATTGGAGTTGTTGTTTGATTTGTTCATGTTTTTTTAATATTGAAGTTGTTGTTTGATTTGTTCATGTTTTTTTTAATATTGGAGTTGTTGTTTGATTTGTTCATGTTTTTTTAATATTGGAGTTGTTGTTTGATTTGTTCATGTTTTTTAATATTGAAGTTGTTGTTTGATTTGTTCATGTTTTTTAATATTGGAGTTGTTGTTTGATTTGTTCATGTTTTTTTAATATTGAAGTGTTGTTTGATTTGTTCATGTTTTTTTAATATGAAGTTGTTGTTTGATTTGTTCATGTTTTTTTAATATTGGAGTTGTTGTTTGATTTGTTCATGTTTTTTTAATATTGGAGTTGTTGTTTGATTTGTTCATGTTTTTTTAATATTGGAGTTGTTGTTTGATTTGTTCATGTTTTTTTTTAATATTGAAGTTGTTGTTTGATTTGTTCATGTTTTTTTAATATTGGAGTTGTTGTTTGATTTGTTCATGTTTTTTTTAATATTGAAGTTGTTGTTTGATTTGTTCATGTTTTTTTTAATATTGGAGTTGTTGTTTGATTTGTTCATGTTTTTTTAATATTGAAGTTGTTGTTTGATTTGTTCATGTTTTTTTAATATTGAAGTTGTTGTTTGATTTGTTCATGTTTTTTAATATTGAAGTTGTTGTTTGATTTGTTCATGTTTTTTTAATATTGAAGTTGTTGTTTGATTTGTTCATGTTTTTTTAATATTGAAGTTGTTGTTTGATTTGTTCATGTTTTTTTAATATTGAAGTTGTTGTTTGATTTGTTCATGTTTTTTTAATATTGGAGTTGTTGTTTGATTTGTTCATGTTTTTTTTAATATTGAAGTTGTTGTTTGATTTGTTCATGTTTTTTTTAATATTGAAGTTGTTGTTTGATTTGTTCATGTTTTTTTTAATATTGAAGTTGTTGTTTGATTTGTTCATGTTTTTTTAATATTGAAGTTGTTGTTTGATTTGTTCATGTTTTTTTAATATTGAAGTTGTTGTTTGATTTGTTCATGTTTTTTTAATATTGGAGTTGTTGTTTGATTTGTTCATGTTTTTTTAATATTGAAGTTGTTGTTTGATTTGTTCATGTTTTTTTTAATATTGGAGTTGTTGTTTGATTTGTTCATGTTTTTTTATATTGGAGTTGTTGTTTGATTTGTTCATGTTTTTTTAATATTGAAGTTGTTGTTTGATTTGTCATGTTTTTTTAATATTGAAGTTGTGTTTGATTTGTTCATGTTTTTTTAATATTGAGTTGTTGTTTGATTTGTTCATGTTTTTTTAATATTGAAGTGTTGTTTGATTTGTTCTGTTTTTTTAATATTGAGTTTTTTTTAATATGAGTTGTTGTTTGATTTGTTCATGTTTTTTTAATATTGGAGTTGTTGTTTGATTTGTTCATGTTTTTTAATATTGAATTGTTGTTTGATTTGTTCATGTTTTTTTAATATTGGAGTTGTTGTTTGATTTGTTCATGTTTTTTTAATATTGGAGTTGTTGTTTGATTTGTTCATGTTTTTTTTAATATTGGAGTTGTTGTTTGATTTGTTCATGTTTTTTTAATATTGGAGTTGTTGTTTGATTTGTTCATTTTTTTTTAATATTGGAGTTGTTGTTTGATTTGTTCATGTTTTTTAATATTGGAGTTGTTGTTTGATTTGTTCATGTTTTTTTAATATTGGAGTTGTTGTTTGATTTGTTCATGTTTTTTTAATATTGGAGTTGTTGTTTGATTTGTTCATGTTTTTTTTAATATTGAAGTTGTTGTTTGATTTGTTCATGTTTTTTTTAATATTGGAGTTGTTGTTTGATTTGTTCATGTTTTTTTTAATATTGGAGTTGTTGTTTGATTTGTTCATGTTTTTTTAATATTGAAGTTGTTGTTTGATTTGTTCATGTTTTTTTAATATTGGAGTTGTTGTTTGATTTGTTCATGTTTTTTTTAATATTGAAGTTGTTGTTTGATTTGTTCATGTTTTTTTAATATTGGAGTTGTTGTTTGATTTGTTCATGTTTTTTTAATATTGGAGTTGTTGTTTGATTTGTTCATGTTTTTTTAATATTGGAGTTGTTGTTTGATTTGTTCATGTTTTTTTAATATTGGAGTTGTTGTTTGATTTGTTCATGTTTTTTTTAATATTGGAGTTGTTGTTTGATTTGTTCATGTTTTTTTTAATATTGAAGTTGTTGTTTGATTTGTTCATGTTTTTTTAATATTGGAGTTGTTGTTTGATTTGTTCATGTTTTTTTTAATATTGGAGTTGTTGTTTGATTTGTTCATGTTTTTTTTAATATTGAAGTTGTTGTTTGATTTGTTCATGTTTTTTTAATATTGAAGTTGTTGTTTGATTTGTTCATGTTTTTTAATATTGGAGTTGTTGTTTGATTTGTTCATGTTTTTTTTATTGATGTTTTTTTAATATTGGAGTTGTTGTTTGATTTGTTTATGTTTTTTTTAATATTGGAGTTGTTGTTTGATTTGTTCATGTTTTTTAATATTGGAGTTGTTGTTTGATTTGTTTATGTTTTTTTTAATATTGGAGTTGTTGTTTGATTTGTTCATGTTTTTTTAATATTGGAGTTGTTGTTTGATTTGTTCATTTTTTTTTAATATTGGAGTTGTTGTTTGATTTGTTCATGTTTTTTTAATATTGGAGTTGTTGTTTGATTTGTTCATGTTTTTTTAATATTGAAGTTGTTGTTTGATTTGTTCATGTTTTTTTAATATTGAAGTTGTTGTTTGATTTGTTCATGTTTTTTTAATATTGGAGTTGTTGTTTGATTTGTTCATGTTTTTTTAATATTGGAGTTGTTGTTTGATTTGTTCATGTTTTTTTTAATATTGGAGTTGTTGTTTGATTTGTTCATGTTTTTTTAATATTGAAGTTGTTGTTTGATTTGTTCATGTTTTTTTAATATTGGAGTTGTTGTTTGATTTGTTCATGTTTTTTTAATATTGAAGTTGTTGTTTGATTTGTTCATGTTTTTTTTAATATTGGAGTTGTTGTTTGATTTGTTCATGTTTTTTTAATATTGAAGTTGTTGTTTGATTTGTTCATGTTTTTTTAATATTGGAGTTGTTGTTTGATTTGTTCATGTTTTTTTTAATATTGAAGTTGTTGTTTGATTTGTTCATGTTTTTTTAATATTGAAGTTGTTGTTTGATTTGTTCATGTTTTTTAATATTGGAGTTGTTGTTTGATTTGTTCATGTTTTTTTAATATTGGAGTTGTTGTTTGATTTGTTCATGTTTTTTTAATATTGGAGTTGTTGTTTGATTTGTTCATGTTTTTTAATATTGAAGTTGTTGTTTGATTTGTTCATGTTTTTTTAATATTGGAGTTGTTGTTTGATTTGTTCATGTTTTTTTTAATATTGGAGTTGTTGTTTGATTTGTTCATGTTTTTTTTAATATTGGAGTTGTTGTTTGATTTGTTCATGTTTTTTTTAATATTGGAGTTGTTGTTTGATTTGTTCATTTTTTTAATATTGGAGTTGTTGTTTGATTTGTTCATGTTTTTTTTAATATTGGAGTTGTTGTTTGATTTGTTCATGTTTTTTTAATATTGGAGTTGTTGTTTGATTTGTTCATGTTTTTTAATATTGGAGTTGTTGTTTGATTTGTTCATGTTTTTTAATATTGGAGTTGTTGTTTGATTTGTTCATGTTTTTTTAATATTGGAGTTGTTGTTTGATTTGTTCATGTTTTAATATTGAGTTGTTGTTGATTTGTTCATGTTTTTTTAATATTGAGTTGTTGTTTGATTGTTCATTTTTTTAATATTGGAGTTGTTGTTGATTGTTATGTTTTTTTAATATTGAGTTGTTGTTTGATTTGTTCATGTTTTTTAATATTGAGTGTGTTTGATTGTTTGTTTTTTAATATTGGAGTGTTTTGATTTGTTCATGTTTTTTTAATATTGGAGTTGTTGTTTGATTTGTTCATGTTTTTTTAATATTGAAGTTGTTGTTTGATTTGTTCATGTTTTTTTAATATTGGAGTTGTTGTTTGATTTGTTCATGTTTTTTTTAATATTGGAGTTGTTGTTTGATTTGTTCATTTTTTTAATATTGGAGTTGTTGTTTGATTTGTTCATGTTTTTTTTAATATTGGAGTTGTTGTTTGATTTGTTCATGTTTTTTTAATATTGGAGTTGTTGTTTGATTTGTTCATGTTTTTTTAATATTGGAGTTGTTGTTTGATTTGTTTATGTTTTTTAATATTGAAGTTGTTGTTTGATTTGTTCATTTTTTTTAATATTGAAGTTGTTGTTTGATTTGTTCATGTTTTTTAATATTGAAGTTGTTGTTTGATTTGTTCATTTTTTTTAATATTGGAGTTGTTGTTTGATTTGTTCATGTTTTTTAATATTGGAGTTGTTGTTTGATTTGTTCATGTTTTTTTTAATATTGAAGTTGTTGTTTGATTTGTTCATGTTTTTTAATATTGGAGTTGTTGTTTGATTTGTTCATGTTTTTTAATATTGGAGTTGTTGTTTGATTTGTTCATGTTTTTTTAATATTGGAGTTGTTGTTTGATTTGTTCATGTTTTTTTTAATATTGAAGTTGTTGTTTGATTTGTTCATGTTTTTTTAATATTGAAGTTGTTGTTTGATTTGTTCATGTTTTTTTTAATATTGAAGTTGTTGTTTGATTTGTTCATGTTTTTTTTAATATTGAAGTTGTTGTTTGATTTGTTCATGTTTTTTTAATATTGAAGTTGTTGTTTGATTTGTTCATGTTTTTTAATATTGGAGTTGTTGTTTGATTTGTTCATGTTTTTTTAATATTGGAGTTGTTGTTTGATTTGTTCATGTTTTTTTAATATTGAAGTTGTTGTTTGATTTGTTCATGTTTTTTTAATATTGAAGTTGTTGTTTGATTTGTTTATGTTTTTTTAATATTGGAGTTGTTGTTTGATTTGTTCATGTTTTTTTTAATATTGGAGTTGTTGTTTGATTTGTTCATGTTTTTTTAATATTGGAGTTGTTGTTTGATTTGTTCATGTTTTTTTAATATTGGAGTTGTTGTTTGATTTGTTCATGTTTTTTTAATATTGGAGTTGTTGTTTGATTTGTTCATGTTTTTTAATATTGAAGTTGTTGTTTGATTTGTTCATGTTTTTTTAATATTGGAGTTGTTGTTTGATTTGTTCATGTTTTTTTAATATTGGAGTTGTTGTTTGATTTGTTCATGTTTTTTAATATTGAAGTTGTTGTTTGATTTGTTCATGTTTTTTAATATTGGAGTTGTTGTTTGATTTGTTCATGTTTTTTTAATATTGGAGTTGTTGTTTGATTTGTTCATGTTTTTTTAATATTGGAGTTGTTGTTTGATTTGTTCATGTTTTTTTAATATTGAAGTTGTTGTTTGATTTGTTCATGTTTTTTTTAATATTGGAGTTGTTGTTTGATTTGTTCATGTTTTTTTAATATTGGAGTTGTTGTTTGATTTGTTCATGTTTTTTTAATATTGAAGTTGTTGTTTGATTTGTTCATGTTTTTTTTAATATTGAAGTTGTTGTTTGATTTGTTCATGTTTTTTTAATATTGGAGTTGTTGTTTGATTTGTTCATGTTTTTTTAATATTGAAGTTGTTGTTTGATTTGTTCATGTTTTTTTAATATTGGAGTTGTTGTTTGATTTGTTCATGTTTTTTTTAATATTGAAGTTTGTTTGATTGTTATGTTTTTTTAATATTGAGTTGTTGTTTGATTTGTTATTTTTTTTTAATATTGGAGTTGTTGTTTGATTTGTTCATGTTTTTTTAATATTGAAGTTGTTGTTTGATTTGTTCATGTTTTTTTAATATTGGAGTTGTTGTTTGATTTGTTCATGTTTTTTTTAATATTGGAGTTGTTGTTTGATTTGTTCATTTTTTTAATATTGGAGTTGTTGTTTGATTTGTTCATGTTTTTTTTAATATTGGAGTTGTTGTTTGATTTGTTCATGTTTTTTTAATATTGGAGTTGTTGTTTGATTTGTTCATGTTTTTTTTAATATTGAAGTTGTTGTTTGATTTGTTCATGTTTTTTTAATATTGGAGTTGTTGTTTGATTTGTTCATGTTTTTTTAATATTGAAGTTGTTGTTTGATTTGTTCATGTTTTTTTAATATTGGAGTTGTTGTTTGATTTGTTCATGTTTTTTTTAATATTGAAGTTGTTGTTTGATTTGTTCATGTTTTTTTAATATTGAAGTTGTTGTTTGATTTGTTCATGTTTTTTTTAATATTGGAGTTGTTGTTTGATTTGTTCATGTTTTTTTAATATTGAAGTTGTTGTTTGATTTGTTCATGTTTTTTTAATATTGGAGTTGTTGTTTGATTTGTTCATGTTTTTTAATATTGGAGTTGTTGTTTGATTTGTTCATGTTTTTTTTAATATTGAAGTTGTTGTTTGATTTGTTCATGTTTTTTAATATTGAAGTTGTTGTTTGATTTGTTCATGTTTTTTAATATTGGAGTTGTTGTTTGATTTGTTCATGTTTTTTTAATATTGGAGTTGTTGTTTGATTTGTTCATGTTTTTTTAATATTGGAGTTGTTGTTTGATTTGTTTATGTTTTTTTAATATTGGAGTTGTTGTTTGATTTGTTCATGTTTTTTAATATTGAAGTTGTTGTTTGATTTGTTCATGTTTTTTAATATTGGAGTTGTTGTTTGATTTGTTCATGTTTTTTTAATATTGGAGTTGTTGTTTGATTTGTTCATGTTTTTTTAATATTGAAGTTGTTGTTTGATTTGTTCATGTTTTTTTAATATTGGAGTTGTTGTTTGATTTGTTCATGTTTTTTTAATATTGGAGTTGTTGTTTGATTTGTTCATGTTTTTTTAATATTGGAGTTGTTGTTTGATTTGTTCATGTTTTTTTAATATTGAAGTTGTTGTTTGATTTGTTCATGTTTTTTTAATATTGAAGTTGTTGTTTGATTTGTTCATGTTTTTTAATATTGGAGTTGTTGTTTGATTTGTTCATGTTTTTTTTAATATTGAAGTTGTTGTTTGATTTGTTCATGTTTTTTTAATATTGGAGTTGTTGTTTGATTTGTTCATGTTTTTTTAATATTGGAGTTGTTGTTTGATTTGTTCATGTTTTTTTAATATTGAAGTTGTTGTTTGATTTGTTTATGTTTTTTTAATATTGAAGTTGTTGTTTGATTTGTTTATGTTTTTTAATATTGAAGTTGTTGTTTGATTTGTTCATGTTTTTTTAATATTGGAGTTGTTGTTTGATTTGTTCATGTTTTTTTAATATTGAAGTTGTTGTTTGATTTGTTCATGTTTTTTTAATATTGAAGTTGTTGTTTGATTTGTTCATGTTTTTTAATATTGGAGTTGTTGTTTGATTTGTTCATGTTTTTTTAATATTGGAGTTGTTGTTTGATTTGTTCATGTTTTTTTAATATTGAAGTTGTTGTTTGATTTGTTCATGTTTTTTTTAATATTGAAGTTGTTGTTTGATTTGTTCATGTTTTTTAATATTGGAGTTGTTGTTTGATTTGTTCATGTTTTTTTAATATTGAAGTTGTTGTTTGATTTGTTCATGTTTTTTTAATATTGGAGTTGTTGTTTGATTTGTTCATGTTTTTTTTAATATTGGAGTTGTTGTTTGATTTGTTCATGTTTTTTAATATTGAAGTTGTTGTTTGATTTGTTCATGTTTTTTAATATTGGAGTTGTTGTTTGATTTGTTCATGTTTTTTTAATATTGGAGTTGTTGTTTGATTTGTTCATTTTTTTAATATTGTAACATTTGTGGCTGAAAGTAGAATCAGGCATAAATACATGTCAAATTAGACAAATAAAGCTTACAATAATTAATATGTCAATATTACAGGTGGACTCATAACTTTCCCAGATCTTCTGTAACAAGTGGATGCCTCAGGCTGGTGTGCACCAACACAGTAAGAAGTTTTGACAAAACCAGTGTTAAGTAGATAAGCTCCCAGGGCCTGATGGGATCTACCCAGAATACTGAGGGAGGGAAGAGCGGAAATAGCTGGAGCCTTGACAAATCTTTGTATCATCACTGGCTACAGGTGATATTCCAGAGGACTGGAGGATAGCCAAGGTTGTTCCATTGTTTAAGAAGAGCAGCAGGGATAATCCAGGGAATTATAGGCTGGTGAGCCTTAGGTCAGTGGTTGGGAACTTATTGGAAAAGATTCTTAGAGACAGCATTAACTCACATTTGGAAACAAATGAGCTTATTACTGATATGATGTAAAGATGCCGGCGTTGGATTGGAGTGGTAAGAACTCAGTAAGAATTTAGCAACACCAATTATTAATCCAACCGATTTATTTGATAGTAAAAAAGCGAGCTTTCAACACTCCCGTGTCTTCATCAGGCAAGTGCAGTGTTCTGGTCTGCAATAGCACACATCAGCACAGACAGTCAGAGATTGCTGATTAGAATGCGAATCCTTACATCTAACCTGCTATTCAAGTGTTAAAGTGGCTAACAATGTGTGTGAAGGGAATCCTGAGCATTGTTAGAGAATTGTGGGTTTGCACCAAACGCACAGTAACTGAGGTTCTGTTGATAACACAGCAATTCTCTAACAATGCTCAGGATTCCCTTCACACACATTGTTAGCCACTTTAACACTTGAATAGCAGGTTAGATGTAAGGATTCGCATTCTAATCAGCAATCTCTGACTGTCTGTGCTGATGTGTGCTATTGCAGACCAGAACACTGCACTTGCCTGATGAAGACACGGGAGTGTTGAAAGCTCGCTATTTTACTATCAAATAAATCGGTTGGATTAATAATTGGTGTTGCTAAATTCTTACTGAGTTCTTATTAGTGATAGACAGCATGGTTTTGTTAAGGGGATTTTGTGCCTCACTAACTCGATCAAGTTTTTCAATAAAATGACAAAGATGATAAGAACAAAAAAACAAAGAAAATTACAGCACAGGAACAGCCGCCCCCACCCCCCCACCATAAGCCTGCACTGACCATGCTGTCCATCTTAACTAAAACTCCCTACACTTCTGGGGACCATATCGCTCTATTCCCCTCTCATTCATATATTTGTTAAGACACCTCTTAAAAGTCACTATCATATCCGCTTCCACTAATTCCCCCGGCGATGAGTTCCAGGCACCCACCACTCTCGGTGTAAAAAAATCTGCCTCGTACATCTCTTTTAAACCTGTGCCTCTGAATAATTGACTCTTTCACACTGGGAAAAAGCTTCTGACTATCCACTCTGTCCATGCCTCTCATAATCTTGTAGACTTCTATTTGTTCTCCCCGCAACCTCTGTCACTCCAGTGAGAAGAAACCAAGTTTCTCCAACCTCTCCTCATAGCTAATGCCCTCCATACCAGGCAACATCCTGGTAAACATCCTCTGACCCCATTCGCCTTCACCTTCTGCACCAGTCTGCCATGAGGGATCTTGTCAAAGGCCTTACTGAAGTCCATGTAGACGACATCAACTGCCCTATTCTCATCAATCATCTTTGTACTTCCTCAAAAAATTTGATCAAGTTTGTGAGATACACCCACTCCTTCCCAAAATCCTGTTACCTCTCACTAATATGTCCAGTTATTTCCAAGTGGGAATAAATCCTTTCTCAAAGAATCTTCTCCAATAATTTCCTTACCATTGATGTAAGGTTTAGTGGCTAATAATTACCTGGATAGATGAGGGAAAGATGATAGATGTTGTATACATGGAGTTCAGTAAAGCCTTTGACAAGGTGCCTCATAGTAGATTGGAGGAAAGGTGAAGACAGACGGGATCAGAGGAGAGCTGGCAAGATGGATACAGAACTGTCTTGGCCATAGAAAACAGAGGGTAGCAGTAGAGGGGAGCTTTTGTGAATGGAAGGCTTTGACTAGAGGTGTTCATGATGTGGAGATGCCAGTGTTGGACTGGGGTAAATACAGTAAAAAGTCTCATAACACCAGGTTAAAGTCCAATAGGTTTATTTGGCAGTAAACGCCACTGGCTATCGGAGCGCTGCTGAGTGGGGAGTTCTGATCACAAACAGGGCATGTAAAAGGCACAGACTCAGTTTACAGAATAGTGATTAGAATGAGAGTCTTTACAGCGAATCAAGGTACAGACAATGTGAGTGGAGATAGAATTAAGTACAGATTAAAGAGATGTGTATTGTCGAACGGTGTTCATTTATCTGCTGTTATAGCATCTACATGGTCTCCTCAATATACCATGCTTCAGGACATCCTTTCCTGCAGTGTATCAGGTAGACAACATTGGCCGAGTTGCAAGAGTATGTACCGTGTACCTGGTGAATGGTGTTCTCATGTGTGATGATGTCATCCATGTTGATGATCCGGCATGTCTTGCAGAGGTTGCTGTGGCAGGGTTGTGTGGTATTGTGGTCACTGTTCTCCTGAAGGTTGGGTAGTTTGCTGCGAACAATGGTCTGTTTGAGGTTGCGTGGTTGTTTGAAGGCAAGAGTTGGGGTGTAGGGATGACCTTGGTGAGATTTTTGTCTTCATCAATGATATGTTGAAGACTCCAGAGAAGATGTCGTAGCCTCTCCACTGGACAATGAAGGGTATCTTGGTGTATGTGTCAATAGATCCCTGAAAGTAGGCAGTCAAGTGGATAAAGTTGTTAAAAAGGCATATGGGGTCTTAGCTTTTATTGGTAGGGGGATTGAATTTAGGAGCCGCAGCATCATGTTGCAACTGTACAAAACTCTAGTGCGGCCGCACTTGGAGTATTGTGTGCAGTTCTGGTCCCCGTGTTATAAGAAAGATGTGGAGGCATTGGAGAGGGTACAGAGGAGGTTTACCAGGATGTTGCCTGGTAATGGAGGGCAGGTCTTATGAGGAGAGGCTGAGGGATTTGAGGTTGTTTTCGTTAGAAAGGAGGCGGCTAAGAGGGGATCTTATTGAAGCATATAAGATGATTAGAGGTTTAGATAGGGTGGACAGTGTTAGCCTTTTTCCTAGGATGGCGAAAGCTAGCACGAGGGGACACAGCTTTAAATTAAGGGGTATGAGTTATAGGACGGATATCAGAGGTAGGTTCTTTACTCAAAGAGTGATTCGGGAGTGGAATGCCCTGCCTGCAGCTGTTGTAGATGCACCAAGTTTGGTGGCATTTAAGAGGTTAATTGATAAGTATATGGAAGAGAAGGGAATGGTTTAGTTTGGAGGGGCATTGCTTTTTATTTTGGTCGGCACAACATCGAAGGCCGAAGGGTCTGTTCTGTGCTGTAATGTTCTACGTTCTATGTTCTATGGTACTCTGTCCACCGTCTCCCGTGTTCATCTTTTGAGGAGGTGGGTACGGTTTTTCAATATGGTGCGTCGGAACGGTTAACCTGAGTCAAGCACCGTATCCTGTTCTTATGAGGGCATTTTTCAGTGTCACCAACCTCCTAATCTGAGCAGATCCTGTGTATACAGAGGGCTTGTCCGCAGGGGATGGCCTCTTTAACGTGTTTAGGTGGAAACTGGAGAAGTAGAGCATGGTGAGGTTGTCTGTGGGCTTGCGGTACAGTGAGGTGCTGAGGTGACTGTCCTTGATGGAGATGCGTGTGTCCAAGAATGTAATCCATTCCAGAGAATAATCCGTGGTGGGATGGAACTTGTCGATGTCATCATATAGTTTTTCAGTGATTGTTCACCATGAGTCTAAAGGAAGGAAATATATGAGTCAAAGCAGAGATTCCCCACATTGGAAAAGGGTTGACATTGTATTGAATAGAACAGCAATGGTGTTTCACCCACAGCTGAGGGCAACCACGTTGTGTTAGAAATGTGCAGTTTCAAAAAAACAAAATCCATGTTTGTGAATCAGTGTCATTGTCCTGGGCAGGAATTGGATCAGGATTTAAAGCAATCAAATATTTCAAAATAATAAAATCAGCTACAGAATTACACAGACAAAATTTTTATTTCCTCGTGCAGCAAAGCTGTCATTTCCATTAGAATCCCAGTCAGTTGAGGGTGAGCCTGTCAAACAGGTACTCTCCCATCCCATTCTCAGGGACTCCCAGTCTCTTCAGGTTGGTGATCTGATCTCCAAGCTTCTTGATCATCTTCACTTGGTCGTCCAAGCAGTGAGTCTCCAGGAAGTCACACAGCTGAAAGAGGGGGAGGATACGTCATTAACATCTCACAGCAACAAGGATTAGTGGGATTTCCTCAATAGTTAGTTCAATCCCAAGTGATTGAAGAGTGTATTTATATCCCAGGATTACTGGGACAGCATTATCTTCTCTCCATTACCAATCCCCAGTCAGATTCCGAGACCTTGAGACAGTAACATGTCACCATTTCCATTTCTCCAGCTTCCCATATCAGTGACTCACGTCAGGGTTGGCGTTCCCAGAGGAGAGTTTGTGCAGATCCAGCAGACTCTGGCTCACAATCTTCTCCATCTGTTTGTGAACAGCATCCTCACAGTCTTTGTGGTAGCTCTGACACACTTGGGAAGCCATTGTGCTCTCACTGGATGATAACTCAAACAAGCTGAGCTGTTTTACCACAAGCTCTTGTATTTGTACCACTGGGACATCCTGCTTTCAAACTGGGAATGACATCACCAACGGTGATTGACAATCCCTGACAGCCAATCAGGAATCTTCCATCAATCACGGCGCCAATCATGGTGAAGTGTGATATAGGTTAGTTGATAAGTATATGGAAGAGAAGGGAATGGTTTAGTTTGGAGGGGCATTGCTTTTTATATTGGTCGGCGCAACATCGAAGGCCGAAGGGCCTGTTCTGTGCTGGAATGTTCTATGTTCTATGTTCTATGTTCTATGCCAAGCCAATCAGAGTGATGGATTACAGGCAGATGTGGATGACTCAGAGCATCAGCCCGGGGGTGGGGGGGGGAGGCCAATCAGCCCCTCAATCCTATCCCATCATTCCTTTAGATCATGTCTGGGCTCATTTCAACTCTATTGACTCACCTATCCCATCATGCCCTTGCCTAACAAATAGCTAACGGCCAACATTTAGGCCCAGGATTGCAGCAGCTTCTGTGCTTCAGCCCATAACAGGCCAGTTCTCAGGGTGACATCAAACTGTCTCTGTCCTGGAAGAAAATCACTTCTTCCCTCCCTCTGCCCCATGAATGGCTCTCAATAACTCAGTGACAATCGCCCCCTCATTCCATTCTATTCCTGACGGGATGTGAGATGATTCTAACATTCTGCTCACGCTGCCAGGCTCCTGCTACAAGGTCAGATTATTGGGCTGGCTGGGGAGACGGTGATAACGACAGTAAAATCACCCGACTTGCAATCCAGGAGTCTTGAAGCTAAAACTCAACACGGATTCTAATCCCACCCAGGCAGCCGGTAGAATTTCCAAATTCAATAAATTCACTAAAATCTGGATTTGAAAGCTGATCTCAGTCATGGATTTTTAAAAATGTTCATTTATTAGCGTCACAAGTAAGGCTTACATTAACTCTGCAATGAAGTTACTGTGAAAATCTCCTAGTCGCCACACTCCGGTGCCTGTTCGGGTACTCTGAGGGAGAATTTAATGTGGCCAATGCACCCTAACCAGCTTTTCTCCTTGGGCCCCCAGTACACGGGGCAAGGGTTAAAGGAGATGTACGGTTTATACAGAGTGTGATGGGTGCCTGGAACTCATCACTGGGGAAAGCAGTGGAATTGGATATGGTGGTGACTTTTAAGGGGCATCTTGATAAGTACGTGAATAGGATGGGAATAGAGGGATCTGATCCCTGGAAGGATAGGGGGCTTTAGTTCAGTCGGGGCAGCATGGTCAATGCAGGCTCAGAGGGCTGAAGGGCCTGTTCCTCTGCTGTAATTTTCTTTGTTATTTTTCGTTTTGGACTGTGGGAGGAAACCCACGCAGACATGGGGAGAACATGCAAACGTCACACAGACAATGAGCCAAGCCAGGAATTGAACCTTGGTCCCTGATGCTGTGAGGCAGCAGCGCTAATCACTGTGCTGCTGTATAGAATCCATTGCTGTCCATTGAATCCATAGAAATTGATGGAGGCCATTCAGCCCATCAAGTCTGCATCAACCCTCGAAAAGAGCAGTTTATCCAGACCCATTCCCCCAGTCCTATCCCTGTACACTTGCTTATTGATCATGGCCAATCCATGTGTCCTGTCTCTGGATAGTAGGAGAGATCAGAGCACCTGGAGGAAACCCACGCAGATACGGGGAGAACATGCAGACTCCACACAGATAGTGACACAAGCCTTGAATTGAACCCCAGTCCCTGGTGTTGTAAGGAAGCAGTGCTGACCACTGTGCCATGGTAACCGTGGAATTATCACGGATTGTGGTAAAAATCCATCACTAATGTCCCCCCTAGGGAAGGAAATCTGCCTTCCTTACCTGGCCTGGCCTACACGTGATTCCAGAGCCACAGTGAATGGTGGTTAACTGCTCTGTGAAATGTCTGAGTTAGATGCTGAATTCAGGGGCAGTTAGTGATGGGGAATAAATGCTGGCTCAGCCAACGGCACCCACACCCCCCCACCCCCAAAAGAATAACAAGAAACCCAACCCACTGCTCCCGATATTCTTTCACAAGGACGTGGGTATCGCTAGTTCAGCTCAGTGTTTATCACCCATCCCTAATTACTCTGGAGAAGGTGGGTGGGTGAGCTGCCTTCCTGAACCTGTACAGTGCCTGTGATGTAGGTACACTGTCCCCGGTGACAGTGAAGGAACGGTGATGTCATTCCAAATCAGGATGGAACTATCAGCTCCAACTCACTTCCCACAACGAGAAACACATCCCTTTATATTCCGGCCGCACTGAGGTGAAGATCCCAATTCTTGGAGCATTTTCCATCCGTTTGTGTGTCAGTCCCCTAGTTTTGAATAATTTCTGTTGAGAAACCCTATACTGTCCCCAGTCTCCTTCACTTCCTGCTGCTTCATTGATCAAACACAGCTCCAATACTCACAGTGCAATGAGAGTTCAGAAGAGTCACATTGGACTCGAAACGTTAACTCTGTTTTTCTCTCTCTCCACAGACGCTGTCAGACCTGCTGAGCTTTTCCAGCATTTCCTGTTTCTATCTCAAGTTTCCAGCAGCTGCAGTGTTTTACTTTCTCGGTCCAAAGTGGCCAACCTCACCCTGAACTCTCTGCCAGCTTTGTACCGAATTCAATGTCCCAATTGCTCCTCTGCACGTTACTGACTGTGGTCCCTAACTCTCATCACTGTTCCTTCAGCTCGGTTCTGATTGGGATGAAAAGCTCAGGCCTCCTGCTCCCTGGGAGATGATAGCTTGTCTTCTTTTAAAGGTCAAACCAAGGAAACAAACTCAAAATTAAATTAGGACAAAGTAAAAGGGGCAGCTCCCCAAAAGAAAGGGGAACAGCCTGAACAAAAGTACAAAGGAAACTTAAAACACAAATTAAAATGTGATTATTTGGGTTAATAATGGACCCCATTCCCTGTGGTGCTCGGTGAGTGGGGAAGATCTGCCATCTTGTCAATTGGACATATCCTCACTCTACTATCCAAAAACTGTTCACCCAATCCTGTTTCATCATTTCTTCCTAATATTATACGTGTTGTCCCTTTAAAAGGCAAGTGTACTCGGGGTCAGGGTTCACAGTTAGGGCCTGTATTTGGGGTCAGGGTTCAGGGTTGGGTTCTATACTCAGGGTCAGGACATAAAGTTGGTCCTTTACTCACAATCACGGTTCAGGATTGAGGCCTGTGCTCGTGGTCAGAGTTCAGGGTTGGGGCCTGTACTTGGGGTCAGGGTTCAGGGTTGGGGGTGAGGGTTTAGAGTTGGAGCCTATACTCGGGGTCAGGGTTCAGGATTTAGGGCCTTCCTTGGGGTGAGGGTTCAGGGTTGGAGCCTGTACTTGGGGTCAGGGTTCACGGTTGGAGCCTGTACTCGGGGTCAGGGTTTATGGTTGAGGCCTGTACTCAGGGTCAGGGTTCACGGTTGGGGGTGAGGGTTTAGAGTTGGAGCCCCACACACCACACACCCCCCACACACACCCCCACACACCCCACCCACACACCCCCCAACACCACACCAACACCCCACACCCCACCCCCACACCCCCCACACCCCCACCCCCAACCCCCCCACCCCACACACCCCACACACCAACACCCACACCCCCACACCCCCACACCCCCACACCCCCAACCACCCCCAACCCCCACACCACACCCCCCACACCCCCACCCACACCACCCACCCCCCCACACCACCCCACACCCCCAAACCCACACCCACCCACCCAACCACCTCTCACACCACTCTCTCACACTCTCTCACCACTCTCTCCACACTCTCTCACACACTCTCTCACACACATGCTCTCTTTCATATTCACTCTGTCTCACACACACACTTCCCCATCCTTTCCTCTAGGTCAGGATTCACAATCTGTCCTCAGGCTCAGGGTCAGGACATGTTTTCAGGCTCAGGGTTTGGAACCTATCCTCAGTGTCAGGATCCAGGGCCAGTGCTCGGAGTCACAGTTCAGGATTGGGGCTATACTCGGGGTCAGGGTTCAGGGTTTCAGGCCTGCCTTCGGGATTAGGGTTTAGGGTTCAGGCCTGTCCTCAGGGCCACTGTTAAGAATGTCCTCATGGTAAGATTTGTGTCTTGTCCTCAAGGCCACTGTTTGGGGTCTGTTCTCGTGGTTCACTGTTCAGGGCCTGTCCTTGGGGCCAGGTTTATGGTCCTGTCGTTGGTAAAGGGTCTGGGCCTGTTCTCGGGGTCAGGGTTCAGGCGCTTGTTTGAGTCAGGGTTCAGGACCTGTTCTCGGGGTCAGGGTTCAGGGCCTGTTCTCGGGGTCAGGGTTCAGGGCCTGTTCTCGGGGTCAGAGTCCAGGGCCTGTTCTCGGGGTCAGGGTTCAGGGCCTGTTCTCAGAGTCAGGGTTCAGGGTCTTCTCGGGGTCAGGGTTCAGGGCCTGTTCTCGGGGTCAGTGTTCAGGCCTGTCTCGGGTCAGGGTTCAGGGTTTCAGGGCCTGTTCTCGGGGTCAGGGTTCAGGGCCTGTTTACAGAGTAAGGATTCGGGGCCTGTTCTCGGGTCAGGGTTCAGGACCTGTTTACAGAGTAAGGATTTGCGGCCTGTTCTCAGGGTCAGGGTTCAGGGCCTGTTTGAGTAAGGATTCGGGGCCTGTTCTCGGGGTCAGGGTTCAGGGCCTGTTTACAGAGTAAGGATTCGGGGCCTGTTCTCGGGGTCAGGGTTCGGCCCGTTTACAGAGTAAGATTTGGGGCCTGTCTCAGTGTCAGGGTTCAGGGCCTGTTTCTCGGGGTCAGGGTTCAGGGCCTTTTAGGGTCAGGGTTCAGAGCCTGTCCTCACAGTCAGGGTTCAAGGCCTGTCTCGGGGTCAGGGTTCAGTGCCGTTCTCGGGGTCAGGGTTTGTTGCCTCTCCCACTGTCAGGGTTCAGGGCCTGTCCTCAGTGTCAGGGTTCAGGGCCTGTCCTCGGGGTCAGGGTTCAGTGCCTGTTCTCGGGGTCAGGGTTTGTTGACTCTCCTCACTGTCAGGGTTCAGGGCTTGAAGCCCCTTGTCAGGGTCAGAAGAGATAGGTGAAGTGTTAAATGAATACTTTTCTTCAATGTTCACTAAGGAGAGGGGCCAAGTTTTTGAGGATGAGTGTGTGATGTAGGCTGATAGGATAGAGGAGGTAGATGTTCTGAAGGAAGATGTAGTAGCAATTCTGAAAAACCTGAGGATGGATAAGTCCCCTGGGTCAGATGGGATACATCCGAGGATACTTTGGGAGGCAAGAGATGAGATTGCAGAGCCTTTAGCTTTGATCTTTGGGTCCTCACTGTCCACGGGGATTGTACCAGAGGACTGGGGAGTGGCAAATGTCATTCCTCTGTTCAAGAAAGGAAATAGGAATGACCCTGGGAATTATAGGCCATTAATCTTACTTCAGTGGTTGGTAAATTAATGGAAAGAGTGATAGGATTTATGATCATTTGGAAAGATTCACTTTAATCCGGGATAGTCAGCACAGTTTCCTGAGGGGTAAGTCCCGCCTCACAAATTTGATTGAATTCTTTGTGGAGATAAATAAGTGTGTGGTCGAAGGTCGAACGGTTGATGTTGTATACATGGATCTGAGTAAGGTGTTTGATAAGGTTCCCCAAGGTAGGCCCATGAAGAACATAAGGAGATATGGATAGAAGGAAATTTAGCCGATTGGATCAGTAACTGGCTGTATCATAGAAGGCAGAGGGTGGAGGTGGAGGGAAAATGTTCAGCCTGGAGGCCAGTTCCCAGCGGTGAACCACCGGGGTCAGTACTGGCTCCTCTGCTATTTGTGATTTTTATCAATGACTCAGAAGAGGGGGCTGAAGGTCGGGTTAATAAGTTTACTGATGACGTCAAGATTGGTGGAGTAGTGGATGAGGTGGAAGGCTCTTGCAGGCTGCAAAGAGACATTGATAGGATGCAGAGCTGGGCAGGAAAGTGGCAGATGGATTTTAACCCTGATAAGTGCGAGGTGATTCATTTTGGTAGGACAAACCTGAATGTGGATTCCAGGGTCAACGGCAGGATTCTGCGCAATGTGGAGGAACAGAGAGATCCTGGGGTTCATATCCACAGATCTCTGAATGTTGTCACTCAAGTGGATAGAACCATGAAGAAGCTTATAGTGTGTTAGTGTTTATTAACAGGGGGTTTGAGTTTAAGAGCCGTGGAGTTATGCTGTAACTATACCGGACCTTGGTGAGACCACATTTGGAATATTGTGTGCAGTTCTGGTCCCCTCACTATAAGGAGGATGTGGAAGCATTGGAGAGAGTGCAGAGGAGATTGACCAGGATGCTGCCTGGTTTGGAGGGTAGGTCTTATGAGGGAAGGTTGAAGGAAATGAGGATTTTCTCTTTAGAGGGGAGGAGGATGAGAGGCGACTTAATAGAGGTTTATAAGATGATGATGAGAGGGATTGATAAGAGTGGACGTGCAGAGACTATTTCCTCGGGTGGATGTAGCTGTTACTGGGGGGCATAACTATAAGGTTCATGGCGGGAGATATAGGAGGGATGTCTCTCTTTACTCAGAGAGTGGTTGAGGTGTGGAATAGACTGCCTGCTGTGATAGTGGAGTCAGACACTTTAGGAGCTTTCAAGTGGTTATTGGAGAGGCACATGGAGCACTCCAGAATGATAGGGAGAGAGATAGCTTGATTGTGGGTTCAGACAAAGTTCGGCACAACATCAAGGGCTGGAGGGCCTGTACTGCGCTGTACTGTTCTATGTTCTGTGTTCTAAATTGCCCTTAGTGTCCAAAGATGTGTATGAGGTGGATTGGCCTTGCTAAATTGACCCTGAGTGCCCCAAGGTTAGTTGGCTTGGCCTTGGTAAATTGCCCCTTAGTGAACCAAGGTGTATAGATTAGGTGGATTGGCCATGTTAAATTGCCAATTGCCCCTTAGAGTCACAAGATAAATCCTAGAAATGGGTTGGGCATGCTAAATTGTGGTTTAGTGTCCCAAGATGTGTTGGTTTGGTGGATTGGCCACCTCTCATTGTTCCTCTCAGTGTCCAAAGATGTGTAAGTTAGCTGGATTACCCCTTGGTGTCTGAAGATATTTACGAGAGGTGGTTTGTTCATACTAAATTCCCCTTAGTCTCTCAAGATGTGTACAACAGGATGGATTGGCCAAGCTAAATTGCCTTTTAGTGTACCAAGCTGTGCAGGAGAGGATTGGCCATGGTTAATCCCCCTCTGTATATACGAGAGCTGGATTGGGCATGGGAATTGACCCTTAGTGTCCCAAGATGTGTACAAGTGTTGGATTTGTCATGTTAAATTGTCCTTCAGTGTCCCAAGATGTTGTGTTTTGGTGGATTGACCATGCTGAATGGCCCCTTTAGTATCCAAAGATATGCAGATTTGTTGGATTGACCATGCTAAATTCCCATTAGTTGTGCCAAGATGTGTACGAGAGAGGGAATGACCATGCTAAATTGCCCCCTATTGTCTCAAGATGCGTACGAGTGGTGGATTTACCTTGCTAAATTCACCTTGAGTCCCAAGATGTGTACGAGAAGTGGGTTGCCAAGCTAAATTCCCCTTAGCATCCCAATATGTGCAAAGATATTATTATATATAAAAAGAGTTCGGTGACAAGTGGTGTACCTCAGGGGCCTGTTTTGGGGCCCCTGCTGTTTGTAATTTTTATAAATGATCTGGATGAGGGTATTGAAGGATGGATTAGTAAATTTGCAGATGACACTAAAGTCGGTGGAGTGTAGATAGTGAAGAGGGGTGTTATAGTTTGCAGAGGGACTTGGACAAGTTGCAGAGCTGGGCCGAGAGGTGGCAAATGGAGTTTAATGTGGAAAAGTGTGAGGTAATGCACTATGGCAGAAATAATAAATGTGTAGAGTATAGGGCAAATGGTAGGATTCTTAGTAGTCGAGATGAACAGAGGGATCTTGGTGTGTATGTGCATAGATCCTGAAAGTAGGCAGTCAAGTCGAGAAGGTTGTTAAGGAGGCATATGGAGTCTTAGCTTTTATTGGTAGGGGGATTGAATTTCGGAGCCGTAACGTCATGTTGCAACTGTACAAAACTCTAGTGCGGCCGCACTTGGAGTATTGTGTGCAGTTCTGGTCCCCGCATTATAAGAAAGATGTGGAGGCATTGAGAGGGTACAGAGGAGGTTTACCAGGATGTTGCCTGGTATGGAGGGCAGGTCTTATGAAGAGAGGCTGAGGGATGTGAGGTTGTTTTGTTAGAAAGGAGGCGGCTAAGAGGGGACCTGATCGAAACATATAAGATGATTAGAGGTTTAGATAGGGTGGACAGTGATAGCCTAGGGGTGATAGTTATAGGACGGATATCAGAGGCAGGTTCTTTACCCAAAGGGTGGTTCGGGAGTGGAATGCCCTGCCTGCAGCGGTTGTAGATGCGCCAAGTTTGGTGGCGTTTAAGAGGTTAGTTGATAAGTATATGGAAGAGAAGGGAATGGTTTAGTTTGGAGGGGCATTGCTTTTTATATTGGTCGGCGCAACATCGAAGGCCGAAGGGCCTGTTCTGTGCTGTAATGTTCTATGTTCTATGTTCTAAGATGTGTAGTTTTGGTTAAGTGGCCATGCTAAATTGCCCCTTAGTGTTTGAAGATGTTTAGGTTAGGTGGATTGCTCACTAGTGTCCCAAGACATATTGGCTAGGGGAAGCTAAATCACCCCTTCATGTCCCAAAGTGTGTACAAGACTTGGATTGGCCAAGCTAAATGTCCCTTTAGTGTCCCTAGATGTGTACCAGTGCTGGATTGACCATTTGTGTAATGTACAAGACATGAACTGGCCTTGTTAAATTGCCCCTTAGTGCCCTAAGACATGTACAAGATATGGATTGGCCACGCTAAATTACCCCTTTGTGTTCGAAGATGTGGAGGTTAGATGGATTGCTCCTTAGTGTCCGAAGACGAGTAGGTTTGGGAGATTGGATGTGCTAAATCTCCCTTACTGTCATAAGAAGTGGACAAGACATGGATTGGCCGTGCTAAATTGCCCCTTACTATCCCTAGGTGTGTATGAGAGGAGGATTGGCCACTGTAAATACCCCTTAGTGTTCCAAGATGTTTAGAAGAGGTGGATTGGCCATGCTAATTGCCCCTCAGTGTTCCAAGATATGTATGAGAGGTGGATTGGCCATTCTAAATTGCGCCTTGGTGTCCCAAGGTGCGTATGAGATGTGGATAGGCCAGGCTAAATAGCCCCTTAGTGTCCCAAATTGTCTACAAGAGGTGGATTGGCCATGTTAAATTCATCTTAGTATCCCAAGATGTTT
Organism: Sphyrna mokarran; assembly: GCA_024679065.1. NCBI lineage: Eukaryota > Metazoa > Chordata > Chondrichthyes > Carcharhiniformes > Carcharhinidae > Sphyrna > Sphyrna mokarran. The sequence goes on from JAGIQG010000244.1 coordinate 22,280, forward strand.
ACGAGAGGTGGATTAGCCTGGTTAAATTTAGATTGGGTAGAACATAGAACAATACAGCACAAACAGGCCAATCCCCAGACCTATCTATAACCTCCTATCCCATTCGTTTCCATATAGTCATCCAGAAGTCTTTTAAAAGACCCCAGCGAGTTCGCCTCAACAACCTCCAACGGCAGCCGATTCCGTTCACTCACCACCCTCTGAGTGAAAAACTTACCCCTAACATCCCCTCTGTATTTGCTTCCCTGCACCTTAAATCTGTGTCCTCTCGTAGTGACCATTTCAGCTCGGGGAAATAGTCTCTGAGAATCCACCCTTAGATGTGGAATCATATTGTGTTGAATTAGATTGAGATGTCGAATCACATTGTGTTGCATTAGATTGAGATGTGTAATCGTATTGTGTTGTATCAGACTATGTCAAATCATACAGTGTTGTATTAGACTGAGATGTGGTATCATAGAGTGTAGCATTAGATTAAGATGCAGAATCATATTCTGTTGTATTAGGTTGAGATGTGGAATCATAAGGTGAATTAGATTCAGATGTGGAATATATTGTGTTGCATTAGACTGAGATGTGGATTCATAGTGTGCTGTATTAGACTGAGATGTAGAATCTTGTGGTGTTGTGTTAAATTGAGATGTGGAATCACATTGTGCTGTATTAGATCGTGATGTGGTATCATATAGTGTTGTATTCAATCGTATTTTGCTGTATTAGATTGAGACGTGGAACCATATTGTGTTGTCTTAGATAGGGATGTGAGATGCTATTGAGTTGCATTAGATTGAGGTGTTGAATCATATTGTGCTGTATTAAATTGAAATGTGGAATCATTGTGTTGTATTCGATTGAGATGTGAAATCACAGTGTTGTATTATATTGAGATGTGAAATCACAGTGTTGTATTATATTGAAATGTGGAATCATTGTGTTGTATTCAATTGAGATATGAAATCATTGTGTTGTATTAGATTGAGATGTGGAATCATTGTGCTGTATTATATCATGATGTCGAATCATATTGTGTTGAATTTGATTAGGATGTGGAATCATATTGTGTTGTATTAAAACATGATCAGGAAATATATTTGCGTTGGATCAGATTGCGATGTGGAATTACATTGTGTTGTACAAATAAATTGAAATATTGGAACCCTTTGTGTTGTATTAGACTGAGATCTGGAATCATATTACGTTGGTCTTTTGGACTGAGATGTGGAATCATATTGCCATATTGTATTAGATTGAGATATGGCTTGATATTGTGTCGTTAAAGAAGATTGAGATGTGGAAACATGTATTGTGTTAGATTAAGAAACGTAACTGTTAAACTATATTGAGATGTGGAAATATTTTGTGTTGTATTAGATTGAGGTGTGCAAGCATATGGTGACGTTACATTGGACTGAGATGTGGAATCACATTGTGTTTTATTAGATTGAGGTACATAACCATTTTGTGTTGTACTAGATTGAAATGCGCAATCATGATATGTTTTTGTATTACATTGAAATGCAGTATCATATTGTGCTGTTCTATCAGATTGAGATGTGGAATCATTTTGTGTTGTTCTATTAGAACAAAGAACAAAGAACAAAACAGCACGGGAAACAGGCCCTTCGGCCCAACGAGCCCGAGCTGCCACCCCGATATTCCCACCTCTACCTACGATCCCTGTCTATGTTTATAGATCTATGGATTAAAAACCAAATTTGAGACAATTTAGGGAGAATTTGTTTTGCCAGTTAGCCTAAGAGCACATCTTTGGGATGTGGGAGGAAACCGGAGCACCCGGAGAAAACCCACGCAAGCACGGGGAGAATGCGCAAACTTCCACAGACACAGGGCCCAAATCCTTGTATCTGCACAGCACAGCGATAGTCACTGAGCTGTCGTGTTGCCCATCAAATGGTCCAGGTCAAGCGTACACTAACGACGTGAAGCACTAGGATACTCTTGAAAAAAATCCAAGAGCAGCCCTCTCACGACCCATCGCGTGTATGCCCCTCATTAGACAACAAGGTGGACCAAAGCACTTGTAAGATAAAAACAAGTACATCAATATCATCATCTATTTACATACTTCCCAGGGACTCCCAAGGCTCATGATCCCTATTTTAAATCAGTTTTCTATACCCCTCCATTCCCATTCTGTTCATGTGCCCATCTAAGTATTTCTTAAATAACTCCAGAGTACCTGACTCTACTGCTTTATTTGGCAGCGCATTCCATACCCCCACCACCCTCTGTGTGAAAAAACTCCCTCTAGCATCCAAATTATACCTTACCCCCCTCACCCTAAGCCCGATTGAGACATTGAACCATTTTGTGTCATATTTGATTGAAACGTGGAATTATACAGTATTGCTGGATTACATTGAGATGTGGAATTTTAAGGTATTGTATTGGATTGAGAATTGGAATCGGATTCTGAGGTTTTATTCTTTGAGGTGTGAAATAATATTATGATGTGTCAGATTGGCTTGTGGAAACATATTGAGTTATTGAATTAGACTTCGATGTTGGAGCACATTGTGTTGAATTAGATTGAGATATGGCAACATATCGTGTTGCATTAGATATGGAATCGTACTGTGTGTAACATTAAGTCGAGATTTGAAATTATATTTAGTTGCATTATATTGAGATGTGCGAAAGATTGTATTGTTGAATTAAATTACAATGTGGGAAAATATGTTTTATCAGATGGCGATGTGGAATTATATTGCACTGTATTAGACTGGCATGAGAAACCACATCATATTGTGCTGTTGAAATGCAGATATTTTATTATTTGATTCCTGCAATGATGTTACAGTTAAAAAGAGTAAACATATCCCAGGGTAGTGCAGAACAGCTGAGAAATAAACTCTCTCTTGGAAGTTGAATTATTGATCAGTCACAACCAGGCGAAAGATCATATTGAAGCAACTTGACAGTTTGAGTTTTGATGTTTGAGATGGTACCGCCATTGATGGGAAAATGCACTCTCTAATTTTATTAGTTATTTACTGTTCTCAATATTGCCCAGTCTTTGAAACACAGCAACTCAAATTCAGAAACATGCAGATTCCCCAGACTAATCCAGTTTTGTCATGTGTTGATCATTAAAGAAAATAAGTTGAGTGATTGTGCAATGCCTGAATCCCAGAGCATACCCAGGGTATATATTAAAGGGATTGCATTACCTCAGAGTTAATATAGAGATTGCTTGCAGTTCAAAAGGCCACCACACAGAAAATGGGACTTCTATTTGAAATGGTGAAGAAAATATTTTATTCAATCCTAGGTTTTTTTGGGATTCCTGGTAAGTAATTATATCCATGGTAATTATCTGATACGGTGTGTGAACTGAACAAATATTTCACTCTGTGCGAATTGGTTGTCACCTATATCCAAACATTTGGTCAATCATATTATTTAAGTGATCAGATTAATTGAATTACCGCTGTGGCTTTTCACTATCCCCCCACTATTCTATGCTTGGAATACAAAAACTGTATTGGATTGAGATGTTGTATCATGGTGTGTTGATATATTCAGTTGAGATGTGAAGTCTTATTGTGTTGCATTGAGATTAGATGTGGAATCATATTGTATTGTTGTTTCAGATTAAGATGTAGAAACATGATTTGATTTATTAGCTTATGATGTGGAATCACATTATGTTGAATTAGAATGAGATGAAGAATCATATTGTGTTGAATTAGATTGAGATGTAGGATCATATTATATTCATGAGTGAGATTGAGATGTGGAATCTTATTGCGTTGTATTATGATGAGATAGAACCATAGAGTCATAGAACATTACAGCACCGACACAGAAATGTTGGCCCTTCTTGGCTGTGCTGAACCATTTTCCTGTCTAGTCCTATTGAGCTGTCTTACAGTGAGATGTGGAATCATAAAATGTTGTATGAGATTGAGATGTGAAAACAGTTTGTATTTTAGATCATGATGAACATTCACTTGATGAAGAGGGGAATCTCGAAAGCTTGTGAGTTTACTATCGAATAAATCGGTTGGACTTATACCTGGTGTTGTCAGACTTCTCACTAGTGATATTGTTGCCAGCTTGTTGATTATTCTGCTGCTTGTCCCCAAACTCAACTTGTTTTGAGATTCTTCACGAGGCTGGGTTTTCTAACTTGCCACAGGATGTTGGAAAATTAAAATGATTTGCACCTATCAATTTACTGTAATTTTCAAATTCAGAGAGTTACTCATGAAAAAGAAACAGAAATGGATACAAATATGCCATTGATTGTAATATTGTTTTATATAATCGTGAGATGTGTCTACCGTTGATGAGACAAGAATTTATTGCCCAGCTGCAATTTGCCTTGAGATGGTGGTGAAGACCTGCTTTCTGGAACCGGTGCAGTTCCGGGTGTGCAGTTACACCCACAGTGCTATGAGAGATGGAGATCCATGATTTTGACGCAGTGACAGTGAAGGAAGGCTGATATAACCCCAAGTCTGGATGTTGTGTTCCTTTGAGGGGTAATTCTGTCTGCTTGGGTTCCGTTGTATCCTTGTCCCTGTTCTTCAGGATGATAGTACTTGTGGATTGAAAGGTTTCTGTCCTAGGAAGTTTTTTGTGAGATATTTCGGGGCATTATTTTAGTTGGAATGCACAATTGCTGATGTCCATTGGTGGTGAATGTTGTCTCTGTGTTATTGTTGTACGGAAGCCAATAAAAAAGGCTGTTATAAATTGATTGGGATAGTCAGCATGGAATGAATTGATTGGGGATAGTCAGCATGGTTTTGTGAAGGGTAGGTCGTGCCTTACTAACCTTATTGAGTTTTTTGAAAAAGTGACCAAAGAGGTGGATGGGGGTAAGGTGGTTGATGTGGTATATATGGACTTTAGTAAGGCGTTTGATAAGGTGGCCCATGGAAGGCTTCTGCGGAAAATGCAGATGTATGGGATTGAGGGTCATTTAGCTAATTGGATCAGGAATTGGCTAGCAGATAGAAGACAGAGGGTGGTGGTTGATGGAAGTTATTCATCATGGAGTTCGATTACAAGTGGTGTACCTCAGGGGTCTGTTTTGGGGCCCCTGCTGTTTGTAATTTTTATAAATGATCTGGATGAGGGTATTGAAGGATGGATTAGTAAATTTGCGGATGACACCAAAGTCAGAGGAGTGGTAGATAGTGAAGAGGAGTGTTATAGTTTGCAGAGAGACTTGGACAAGTTGCAGAGCTGGGCCGAGAGGTGGCAAATGGAGTTTAATGTGGAAAAGTGTGAGGTAATTCACTTTGGCAGGAATAACAAATGTGTAGAGTATAGGGCTAATGGTAGGACTCTTAATAGTGTTGATGAACAGAGGGATCTTGGTGTATGTGTGCATAGATCCCTGAAAGTTGGCAATCAAGTCGATAAGGTTGTTAAGAAGGCATATGGAGTCTTAGCTTTTATTGGTAGGGGGATTGAATTTCGGAGCCGCAACGTCATGTTGCAACTGTACAAAACTCTAGTGCGGCCGCACTTGGAGTATTGTGTGCAGTTCTGGTCCCCACATTATAGGAAAGATGTGGAGGCATTGGAGAGGGTACAGAGGAGGTTTACCAGGATGTTGCCTGGTATGGAGGGCAGGTCTTATGAAGAGAGGCTGAGGGATTTGAGGTTGTTTTCGTTGGAAAGAAGGTGGCTAAGAGGAGACCTTATTGAAACATATAAGATGATTAGAGGTTTAGATAGGGTGGACAGTGATAGCCTTTTTCCTAGGATGGAGAAAGCTAGCACGAGGGGACATAGCTTTAAATTAAGGGGTGGTAGTTATAGGACAGATGTCAGAGGTAGGTTCTTTACCCAGAGGGTGGTAAGGGTATGGAATGCCCTGCCTGCTGCAGTTGTAGATGCGCCAAGTTTGGGGCGTTTAAGAGGTTAGTAGATCAGTTTATGGATGAAAAGGGAATGGTTTAGGTTAGAGGGTCATTGTTTTTTCTTAATTGGTCGGCGCAACATCGAGGGCCCAACAGCCTGTTCTGCGCTGTAATGTTCTATGTTCTATGTTTTTATGTCCTCAATGGTGTTGGACAGTTAGTCAGGGGCCTAGCTCCCTGTGTTGCCACCTCAATCCCGACCAATATCCCTACTGCACAGCACCAACAATTCCACCTAAACCACAAAAATACGAATGTGCGCTACACCCATTATTATCTGGCATTTTCCATGAAAAATAAACAAATGGAATTCCCCACCCCCGATTCTTAAACTCACATCAATTCGGAAATCACGAGACCAAGGACACCCAATAACTTGGAACACTGAACAGCCTACTGTACCTCATCCCAGCCTGATTCCCCAAGTCCTCAACCTCCACACAACACACCCACCCCTCTATTTCTAATAGGGAAACAGTCCTCACTGAGTTACTTTCCTGACAGAGTCCTGTCCTTCCTCTCCATCGCTGGAACGAGTGAACAGTCAATGTCCAGTTTACATTCCTATCTTTCTATTGCAGTTAATTTGCTGGCGATTGTGATCTTAATTCAAGGAAAGTGCGGCCTCTCCACCTGCACCACTTTCTACCTGACGGCTATGGCAACGGCAGATCTGGTGCTCCTAATCTGTAATGTCTTACTTTGGAGGATGTTTTATTATTATTTTGGAACAACTTTCGTTGACATCACCCCTGTGTGCACCGTTGTGAATGTAATCCTTTTTTCAGCTATTGATTGTTCTGTCTGGTTCACCACTGCTTTCTCATTTGATCGATTTATGGCCATTTGTTGCCAGAAGATGAAAACAAAATATTGCACAGTGAAAACTGCGACTGTGGTTCTAGCAACAATAAGTGTCTTATCCTGTTTGAAAGCTGTACCCACGTTCTTTACAATAGAACCTGGAAAGACCATTAAAAATGTGCCATGGTTCTGTGTTGTGAAAACAAGTTATAATACAGACCACAGATGGGTGGCATTTACTTGGTTTAAAGTAGTTTTAAATCCATTGATGCCATTTGTTTTAATTCCATTCATCAATGCTCTGACAGTGAGACACATTTTAGTGACCAGTCAAGTCCGGAAGGGATTGAGAGGTCAGGTTCAGGGGGAAAGCTGCCGTGACCCAGAGCTGGAGAGCAGGAAGAAGTCTATAATACTACTCTTCAGCATATCCGGCTGCTTTATTCTCCTGTGGTTGGCGGATGTAATACATTTTTTGTATAATGAAACAGCAGGGAAGGATCCAATTTTTTCCCCATATTCTGAATATATATTTAGACATGTTGCCATTATGTTGCGGAACTTTAATTGCTGCACAAACGCATTGATTTATGTGGTGACTCAGCCCAAGTTCAGAGAACAGATCAGAATCACAGTGAAATATCCACTCGCATCAATCGTTAAATTAGTAAAGAAACAAATCAAATGATGGCATCACATTTCCCTTCTCAGCCAATCAGGGAGACACAGCTGATTATTGGTGATCCACCTCCACCAATTGTAATGATTTGTTTGCTAATTCTCAACCACTTCAGGCATTTATGAAGATTTACGCAGTGACTCAATGTTTCCACAGGTAATCAGATTGCTGTTAGCCTGACAGCCATGTCTGCCAAACACAGACTGGCTGACAGATTCTGTAGCCAACCAGGATGTATCATCCTGTGATCATCCTAAACAAGTAGGAATGCAAGTAATCAAAATTCATGAAAAGCTGCCACCTCAGCCAATCTTTAACAATCAAGCTTCACTACAGTGCAGTCTTCACTAATCAACTGGACAGTCCCACTGGCAGAATGAAGCATTTGTCTATCTTGGACTCTGCCCCGACAACAGGATGCGCCGATCTCGAAACTTTGATGATACAAACAGCAGCAGGTCCAATCAGGAAGCTCTCAGATGAACAAAGAACAAAAGAACAAAGAACAACACAGCACAGAAAACAGGCCCTTCGGCCCAACGAGCCCATGCTGCCACCTCGACGTTCCCACTTCCACCCATGATCCTTGTCTATGTTTATAGAAATCTGCATTGGAACCAAATTAGTGAGACAATCTAGGGAGAATTTGTTTTGCCAATCAGCCTAAGAGCACATCTTTAGGTTGTGCGAGGAAACCAGAGCACCTGGAGAAAATCCACGCACGGGGAGAATGCACAAACTCCCACAGACAAAGGCGCAAATCCATGTATCTGCACAGCGACAGCGATAGTCACTGAGCTGTCGTGTTGCCCATTAATTGGTCCAGGTCAAGCGTACAGTAATAACGTGAAACACTAGGCTACTCACGAAAAATCCAAGAGCAGCCCTCTCATGACCCATTGCGTGTATGCCCCTTGTTGGACAATAAGGTGGACCGAAGTACCTGCAGGATAAGATGGATTGATATTTTCCCAACTAATCAGATGTTTCCATTCTAAGACCGAAAGGGAAGCAGCATGATCCAGTGATAACTCCACACATGAGGAGACTCCTGGCAATTTTGTAAATGAAATGAGCCTGCCAATCGTGAATTCAGATAGACTCATCAGCCAATAAGTCAGCGTAGCACACTTGCTGTCGTTGGACACAGCCAGTCAGAATTCAGACATTAGGTTCCCCCACACCATCCTCTCCACCCAGCTCCTACACCCCTAGATGTGTAACCAAAAGGGGCTTCAATTTGTGACAGCCAACCAATGGGAATTCTCCAACATTTGCACAAAGCCTGCTCTTAGTTTCGGAACATTTACTTCTCCGAGCGATATCAGTATGAACCAAACAGTGAGACCTGGAATGTGTTAGAGAGTGACCCCTCCTCAACCGCTCTGGGGTTGTTCCATCTCTGCTTGAATTAACCATAAATTATTGCAACCTGTAGCAGAGGCTTCTGTGATTTGTTGGAAGAACTTCATCACAATAGACTGCATGGAACTAAGTGTTTAAATTTCCATCTCACAAATATACATTTTCCAAAGATCTAAAAAAATGTTTTCCCTAATTATTGTAAATGACAGATAATTGGAGATTGCAATTTTGGTCGCACTGGCAGCGGCTTGCATGGACTGATTTGACTGAAAAATTTAATGGTACTTTCTAACATCAAATGATATCCGTGCAATGCTTATGCATCAGGAAATATACTGACAATATCATTGAGTCCTGAAGCAGGAAACATTCAAGTATGATTGTGTGATAAAATTAGACGCAATTTTCTTTTGCAATAGCTGAATTGTTCCACATATCCAGATGGCATTCTGGAATAACGGTAACTGAAAACATCCAATACAGGCATGTGGCTGACATAATATTTATTGATTCATGACCAATCATGCAGTAACTACATTTTATGAATTCAAATTATGAGCATTACATTTGAATAAAATCGTCAGAGTGCGGGTTTCAGATTACAATCAGATAAATTAGGTAAAAGTTTCTTGCTCCTGGTTTGGATGTCTGTACATTCTAATATCGAATCCTGCCTCCGAAAATTGGGATAATTGATGTAATCGAAGAGCAAATCTGGTCTCTGAGGCAATGATCTTGTTGGGCACCATCTTGTATCTGTCCAGGGTCGGGGATTGACTCTACAGTTATGACCAGATGGTATAGATGTAAAGTAAGGAGCAGGATGTTGAGATGGTTTATTCAGTAAGAGGATGATGTGAATCTGGGATTTCCTGCCTTCATGTGTGTTGGTGGCAGAAGTTCTTTCACATTTACAAAGCATTTAGATAGGTTCTTGTGATGCCAAGGCTATTGACCAATTGCTGGAAAATAAGATTAAAATAGTTGAGTGGTTGTATTTGACTGGTGCAGACTTTAATGGGCTGAAGGGCCTTTGACTGTGTTATACGGACCTCTAAGACTCTATGATGCTCCTTGTAGTTGAAACGAAACAAAAAATGATGCTAAATTTAAGTGAAGAATAAAGTTGTTTGGGTTTTGAAATGAAACTAATTTCAACAACTCTTCAACAAACATTTCCTTGCTGAGACCATGTATTTTATCAAAATCTTCAAACAAAAGCACACCCGAATCCAATAAATCCATATCTGTCATTTCTCTGGTCACATTCTGTTTTTGGTCGTCATAGTGCAATAAAAAGTAAATAATAACGATTTGAAATTAACTCTGAGGGAGAAGTCGTACTCCTGCAAAAGGAGACAATCCCAGAAGGAGCATTGCTCAAGACTCACCGTGGAAAATTGCTAAAAAGACAGCATTGGATGGAGGCTTGCTCCAAACCGTACATGTTCTTCACTTGGGTCGACTGGTTTGATGTGTATAATTACCTGATCTGTCCTCAATGTACTTGGTCACCTGATACACATTCTCATTCAGTGATTTCAGGCACATTTAAAAGGAAGCCTGAGCTCTATTACACCGTTTCCTCGACCTTTCATCAGAGCTTTTGAAAACAATGCAGATATATTTCACTTGATATGATATAATGATATGCTGCAGATTGAATGTGAGACGTTAGGAGACTTGACTATTTTGACCGCATTCCTGTGACTGGTTAGTATGTCAGTCATGGTTCATTAAACTTGCTGAGCAAGTCCTCTCCCATCAGCACCCAGGCAGCTACACTGTATAACTGACTGATCGGCAAATAAACTGAGAGGAGTGAGTCAGAGTGACTCACCCAATGGCATTTGCTATACGGTGTCTGGTAAACATCAAGAGATGGTCCAAAGTTGTCCTCGAGCTGATCACACAGGTAGAAAATGTCTAATTTTCATTTTGTTTGGATGATATGCAATCAATCAATGTTGTGGTTGGTTTGTAACCAGCCGGGATACCAGAGGAAATAAATAAGAACGTTTGAACGATGTTATTCAGTGGAGAGACCAGTTGGTGAGCCAAATGTCTATCTCTGCACTGGTGTAAAAATCAAACTGTTTGATGGTATAACTGAGCTGGGTGCCAAATGATTTGTTTTACATCATTGTTCTCTGACAAAATGACGGTGCGTACACGGTATCAGTGAATACCCATCACCGATGATGGAGCCAAGGTGCATAAAAATATGCAAATTTACAAATTGGAATTTGTAGGGTGCTGTACTGTTCTATGAATGAAACTTCTACTGGAACTGATTGGTGTCCATTGGTTGCGATATTCGAATGTGTAAAACTGGGTTCTATCGAATGGAAAAATTGAGAAGCACTATCGGGCATTTTTTATAAGTATTTTACTAAAGCTGTTATGAGAACTGTGATGGATTATTTGGTCCGTTAGTCAGTAAAGGCATGGTCTACTTCTAATCGTGCTCCGCTGAAAAATGGACCTCTGAGATGATATTCCAATCCCTCTAATCCTAAATAAACCTGGCCAGTGAAAAGTCAGAGCTCGAATGGGGACTGAAAGGATCCCTCACGTGCTCTTTGGCAATGCAGGAAAATAAACTAAAACTAAAAAAAATGTTGGAAAATCTCAGTATGTCTGACATCATCTGTGGAGAGAGAGAATGGAGCTAAAGTTTTGAGAATGAATGACTCTTTGTCAGAGCTAAAATAGAAAACTGTAACTAATCGATAAGTTAGTTCAGTCTGTCTGGAATCCCCAAGAGGGTCCCACAAAGGAGTGATGCCAGGAGGGGAAAAAGGGGATGAGGATGATAAAGCATGTATTGTAATTCTCTGAGTGCATGTAGAATTAACAATATGAGTGAATAAATTTATGAAGAAACAACCCAGCTCTAACGATGAAAATAATTAGATTGCGATATATCAACTGTGTGAGATTCCAATTATTACTTGATGGGAATCAATTAAATGTGAACATTTTAAACAGAGTCTGCAGAAGTTTAGAATCTCTTTGGGAATCTTATTGCTTGGTCGTAGCAACAATGAGATAAAGAACAAAAGATTTAGCAGGAAATAATGTGTTTAGGAGATTGAATCAACAAATAAGAGGTGTTTACTATTGATGCTGCATCAGACAGTTTTGGATGGTGTGTTTCAACTTTTCAAGTTTTCTGTCTGATGAGTGGGATTTAAGAGAAACCCCTTTAAACAGATAAAGAAGACAAATTGTATTTCATAAAGCTTCATTTTCAGAAGTCATTAAACTTGTACCACGGTTATGGGCCAGCGGCATGATTCCAAGACATTTTGCTAAACATGTGAGAATTTAAATTCAGACTCAAATTCACACGTGAGAATTAGATGGTTTTAATTAATAACGGTAACTTAAAATTTGGGAGATTTGAAACGTTTATGACAAATCTTGTGTCGGGTGGCTCTTGGACGAATCTTTGGCCCATAATTTCAAATTAGCAGTGGAAATCCATGCACAATGAAAAACAGTAGAACTTATTGCAAATTTAGCTGAGTTGAAAAATCGAGAGACAGCTCCCATTTGGAGCATCAGTCTTCAGCTTTCAGCAGGCCCCCAACACAACGCAGGTTCACTCGAGCCTTGACCACTTGTGATAGGGTAGGTTGGGAATACTCAGGTCTAGCTTTGAAACAACACTTTTAATGTCAAAGCAGAGAGATCAAGCTGTTATAAAGGTATGCTGTTTTTGTGTCTATTTTTATTAAGCAATTACTGTTTTTGTTATTGTCTCTTACCAAATGTAATTCCAAATGATATCCGAACATGTACTGCTATCGGACAACAAATTTTATGAAATTGGGCACACAATATGGAAGCAGATTAAAATCACACTCAGAGCCTCTCCACTAAAAATCACAAAGAAACAGATGCAGGCAGGAGCATGCTTTTAGAATGCAAATGAGGGCTAGCACACGGGAGAAGGTGGTCAGGATGGCACCCCCCAGGAAATAACTTAAAAAACATATCCCCATCCCACTAAATCAGCACTTCTAAACCAGTCAAACAACCTACAGAGACACCCTCAGATCAGCATAGCTCCGGAGCATCCCTGACCCCTCAAACTCCCTGAGAATAATTGCACACCTATTGTTCAAGCCCCAGAGATTCCAGACCATTGAGAACAAACCAGACAAAAACGATCAACACACACTTAAAACAATCATCCCAATACTTGAAAACATCGAGACAGGATGACTGAAGTTAAATACTGTAAATAAAGCATTTGAATCGCACACTACACCGAAGCTCAGGTATAACTACAGCCCTTTGCCGCGGTTTTTAGAGTGTTTTCAGGACAGTTTGATTGTACGTCCTGACTGCGCCTCTGTCAAGTTAAAGAAAATAAAGCTGTACCATTTCAGAGACTTGGGTAGAGCAGGGACAGGAATGGATGTTGCAGGTTCCGGGGTACAAATGCTTTAGTCGGAGTAGAGAAGGAGGTAGAAGGGGGGGAGGAGTGGCGTTACTGGTCAAAGACTGTATCACGGTGATCGAAAAGAAGTTTGATGAGGACTTGTCTGTTGAGGTAGTATGGGCTGAGATTAGAAACAGGAGAGGAGAGGTCACCCTGTTGGGAGTCTTTTACAGACCTCCTAATAGTTCTAGAGAGGTTGAGGAAAGGATTGCGAAGTCATTCTGATTAGGGTGAAAGTAGTAGGGTAATTGTGATGGGGGACTTTAACTTTGCTAATATTGATTGGAATAGCTATAGCTCTAGCTCGTTAGAGGGGTCAGTTTTCGTACAGAGTGTGCAGGAAGGTTTTTTGACTCAGTATGTAGATAGGCCAACTAGAGGTGAGGCTACATTGGATTTGGTGCTGGGCAATGAGCCAGACCAGGTGTTAGGCTTGGAAGTTAGTGAACATTTTGGTGATAGTGACCACAATTCGGTTACGTTCACCTTAGTGATGGACAGGGATAGGCATGAAGCTGGGGGCAGTAGTTATAGCTGGGGGAAGGGTAATTATGAGGCCATCAGGAGAGAATTAGGGTGCATAGATTGGACTAGGAAACTACAGGGACTGGGAACATCTGGAATGTGGTGCTTATTCAAGGAGCAGCTGCTGCGAGTCCTTGATAAGTATGTCCCTGTCAGGCAGGGAGGAAATGGACGAGTAAGAGAGCCTTGGTGTACGAAAAGAGTTGATTTGCTGGTTAAGAAGAAAAAGGAGGCTTATATCAGGATGAGGCTTGAAGGATCAGGTAGTGCAATGGATAGCTATAGATTAGCTAGGAAGGAGGTAAAAAGTGAATTGAGGAGAGCTAAGAGGGGACACGAGAAGATGTTGGCTGATAGGATTAAGGAGAATCCTAAAGCTTTCTTTCGATATGTTAAGAATAGAAGATTGGTTAGGGCAAGATTAGGGCCAGTCATAGACAGCAGTGGGAAGTTGTGCGTGGAGCCTGAAGAGATTGGTGAGGCACTGAATAAATATTTCTCTTCGGTATTCACGCAGAGTGCTGGAAATGTAGCTGTGGAGAGCACTGAGGTACAGGGTTGCAAATTGGGGAGTATTGTAGTAGATAGGGAGGATGTGTTAGAAATTCTCGAGGGTTTGAAGTTGGATAAGTCCCCTGGGCCGGACGGGATTTACCCTAGGATTCTCTGGGAGGCAAGAGAGGAGATTGCAGAGCCTCTGGCTCTGATCTTCAGGTCCTCGTTGGTTACGGGTGTGGTTCCGGAGGACTGGAGGATAGCGAATGTGGTCCCATTGTTTAAGAAGGGGAAGAGAGACCTTCCTGGGAATTATAGGCCAGTGAGTCTTACTTCTGTGGTGGGCAAGGTATTGGAGAGAATTATTAGGGATAGGATTTATAGTTATTTAGAGAGAAATGAATTGATTGGGGATAGTCAGCATGGTTTCGTGAAGGGTAGGTCATGCCTTACTAACCTCATTGAGTTTTTTGAGAAAGTGACCAGAGAGGTGGATGGGGGTAAGGCGGTTGATGTAGTATATATGGACTTTAGTAAGGCTTTTGATAAGGTGGCCCATGGAAGACTTCTACAGAAAATGCAGATGTGTGGAATAGAGGGTGATTTAGCTAATTGGATTAGAAATTGGCTGGCAGATAGAAGACAGAGGGTGGTGGTTGATGGGAGATATTCATCGTGGAGTTCGGTGACGAGTGGTGTGCCTCAGGGGTCTGTTTTGGGGCCCCTGCTGTTTGTAATTTTTATAAATGATCTGGATGAGGGTATTGAGGGATGGATCAGTAAATTTGCAGATGATACTAAAGTTGGTGGTGTGGTAGATAGTGAAGAGGGGTGTTTTAGTTTACAGAGTGCTTGGACAAGTTGCAGAGCTGGGCCGAGAGGTGGCAATGGAGTTTAATGTGGAAAAGTGTGAGGTAATGCACTTTGGCAGGAACAATAAATGTGTAGAGTATAGGGCTAATGATAGGGCTCTTAATAGTGTTGAGGAACAGAAGGATCTTGGTGTATGTGTCAATAGATCCCTGAAAGTAGGCAGTCAAGTGGATAAAGTTGTTAAGAAGGCTTATGGAGTCTTAGCTTTTATTGGTAGGGGGATTGAATTTAGGAGCCGCAGCATCATGTTGCAGCTGTACAAAACTCTAGTGCGGCCGCACTTGGAGTATTGTGTGCAGTTCTGTCGCCACATTTAAGAAAGATGTGGAGGCATTGGAGAGGGTACAGAGGAGGTTTACTAGGATGTTGCCTGGTATGGAGGGCAGGTCCTATAAGAGAGGTTGAATAATTTGAGCTTGTTTTCGTTAGAAGGAGGCGGCTAAGGGGGGATCTTATTGAAGCATATAAGAATTAGAGGTTTGGATAGGGTGACAGTGATACCTTTTTCCTAGGATGGAGAAAGCTAGCACGAGGGGACAACAGCTTTAAATAAGGGGTATGAGTTATAGGACGGATATCAGAGGTAGGTTCTTTACTCAAAGAGTGATTAGGGGTGGAATGCCCTGCCTGCAGCTGTTGTAGATGCGCCAAGTTTGGTGGCGTTTAAGAGGTTAATTGATAAGTATATGGAAGAGAAGGGAATGGTTCAGTTTGGAGGGGCATTGCTTTTTATTTTGGTCGGCACAACATCGAAGGCCGAAGGGCCTGTTCTGTGCTGTATTGTTCTATGTTCTATGTTCTATGTTCTATGTTCTATGTTCATTGTTGAACTTGACCCTGGGTCCACAGTGATCATTTCACCAACTTGCACTAAAAATTGGGGGCTGATCCGGGATCTCGACCGTCGCTGGAACACCGTCTCCTGGCACTGGGTGAGTATCTTTACTCATCTCATCAAATCCGTGGAATACCAGTGTCCCAGTGTCAGAGCCGTGTTTCAGGGCTGCCGCGATCTGAATTTGTGAACAGGGTCCGTTCAATAGCTGTACAGCGGTAACGTGGGTTTAAATTTCTTTTTGGGTGGGTGACTGGGATTGTGAACTGTGATTCATTGTGTTCATTTTACATTCCGCTGACCCCCAACAAGCCCGACCACAGACTGACTGACCACACGGGGACCCGACAGGACAGGTGTTCACAGGTACAGGGCAGGGACATTAGCCCTGGGATTCAAGGTTAAGGTATAAGGCAGGGACATTACCCTGGGAATCAATGTTAAGGAATAAGGCAGGGTCATTATCCTGGGATTCAAGGTTAAGGAATAAGGCAGGGACATTACCCTGGGATTCAAGGTTAAGGAATAAGGCAGGGACATCACCCTGGGATTCAAGGTTAAGGAATAAGGCAGGGACATTACCCTGGGATTCAAGGTTAAGGTATAAGGCAGGGACATTACCCTGGGATTCAAGGTTAAGGTATAAGGCAGGGACATTACCCTGGGATTCAAGGTTAAGGAATAAGACAGGGACATTACCCTGGGAATCAAGGTTAAGGAATAAGGCAGGGACATTACCCTGGGACTCAAGGTTAGTTTCCCTAGCAAGGGGTCAGTCGTGACCAACCCTGGCTCTAATTCTTTCACAGATACTTGTGTGAGTATCTCTGATTGGGTTAGGGTCTCGTGTTCCCACTGTCAGTATGTTTGTACCTTCAGTGGGAACCCGCAGAGCCCAACCTGTGTATAGCGAGGAGATTTTCACTCTCATAGGCCAGGGAGCTCTGTCCAGCCTCTCCGCAGAGGCCGCAGTGTACGGAGACATTACTGACTACAGTGATTGGGCCACTAGCTCCTACCCAAACTCCTATTGCTCAATCGAATCTCAGAGGGCAGCCGTTTCCCTATCTCCTTGGGAGTCACCTGGACCTGGGTGCTGACTGGTGTGCAGCTGACCGTGGGTCGGAGTCCCCTGATGTGTAGTTGTTGCAAGGGAAACTAACATGGATAGCAATAGTACCACCTCTGAGTGGGGAGCAGAAGGGTCCCTCACTCGCTATCTCGCAGACAAAAAACAAGAATCTAATTAAAAGCATGATGAAGGCAGTGTGGAAACCCCACGAGCCGCTTGAAACACAGCGGGAGTGATGGACAAAGGAGAAAAGGAGCAAGGATGACCAGGTTTGGATCCTAATATTAAAGGCTCGTGTCAGCCTTGCAGGACGAGTTCATAAGTATGTACAAGGCAAGTGGGAGCAAGCCGCACAGCGACAACACGCCGCTGTGATGGTCACTAACCCTGTGCTGCCAGCTTCTCACACGAACCTCCGAGTGAGGAGTGTCCCAATGGGGAATATTTAGTGGATGAAATGGATCCACTAGGCCCGACAGGGGGGAACATTCCATCTATCACTGACCCCCCCGTCCCAGAGCGTTATGGCAGCCCACGTCAAAATTGAGTGTGTCCCTGGAGGACAAGGAGGAGATGGGTGAGGGCAAGTTGCCCAGGCTCGGATAAAGATGACCTATTTATCCCTTACGCCGGGGGACACAATGAAACTGCTGGACAATCCCCCAACCCTCCAGCCCAGATCTTCTGGCAAAAACTGAAGGAGATGCAAATGTGTCACAATCTACACAACCGGGATACAGCAGGGCTGGTAAGAGCCAAAATGCTGGAGAATTATTGGACCCGGCTCCAGGTAGAACACCAGAATGGGACCTGGTGCGCCAACCTGAGCAAGAGTCACCGAGAGCAAAACCAAGCTCTGGCGGATTTTAAAGGTGATATGACCCAAACCATGGGGCAAGGTCCCGGGAGCTGGAATGCAATCACAGGGATAGTGCAGGGGAAGGAGCCCAAGAATACAGGCCATAGAAATCTGATGCCTTTTTTGGCCTATAGGGGGGATGCCCGATGCCGATTATACAGAACCTTGCGTTCCTCCAGCTATATAACGACGGGCTGAGCCCAGCGCACTAAGCAATCCTAAAAACCGGGTTGGTAAACCTTTGACGAGCTAGAGAACTGGGCTATTACTGTAAGCAAGCAACAGAGAAAGATCCACAGCACCAGGATAGGGGTGTCTTCCCTGGGAGCTGACGGAGGGAACTGTTACCAGTGTGAGAAACCTGGTCATTATAAAAAGGACTGCCGAATCCAGGCGCTCCCCAATCCTCCCATACATGCCACAACCTCGACAGGATTGGACATGATGAGTCGGTGTGCTGTCGAAGAAAGTTCCCAAGGAGAGAGAGAGAGAAAGAGAGCTCCCCAGACACGACAAAACCCCAGCAAGCGCCCCTGACTTAAAGGAGAATGAAGTCCTCTCTGATACTGCACAGCTCAGCCACAGGCAGCTGCTGGATATTATACAGACTCTGGCGCCACAAAAGACCGCATGAGTTGCATCAGCCCCCACCCAGGAAGTGACCCCCGTATCTGGGTTAACACATCGTTAGGGGGCTGGCGATGCAAAATATTAATAGATATGGGGGGCCGCGATATCCCTCACCAACAAAAAAAAAGCTAAAGCTTTAAAGCTATCACGAGGGGACACAGCTTTAAATTAAAGGGTGGTAGTTATAGGACGGATGTCAGAGGTAGGTTCTTTACCCAGAGGGTGGTAAGGATATGGAATGCCCTGCCTGCTGCAGTTGTAGATGCGCCAAGTTTGGTGGCGTTTAAGAGGTTAGTTGATAAGTATATGGAAGAGAAGGGAATGGTTTAGTTTTGGAGGGGCATTGCTTTTTATTTTGGTCGGCACAACATCGAAGGCCGAAGGGCCTGTTCTGTGCTGTATTGTTCTATGTTCTATGTTCTATGTTCTATAACACGGCACTTCCTACGACCCATCCTTTCATTGTAGTAGAGGGAGTAGGGAGAAATAGAACCACAGCCTATCAGAGCGATGTAGTCCCGCTCGAGATCGAGGACATTTTACTCCCAGTACACTTCTGGGTTTGCCCGAACCAGGAGGGAACGATCTTGGGGTTAGACCTCCTGGGGGAGTTAGGGGTGGTGGTGCATGACTTTAACAAATGCCTGCTTTGGACCACGAGGAAGAAACAAATTTGGGATTCAGGGATACTGGGTCCCCGGTAAAAATATGGCTGTGGTCCGTGTAGGAGACCATACCTACACAGCCCAAGATTGGAAAAGGGAGGGAATAACAGGGCTTCTATACCAATCATTACCACAAGTCTGGGCAGCAGGGAAACGAGACTGCAGCTTCGTAAGGATCCCTCCCCTACACATACACGGGTCGATCCACACACCCCACAAACAATACCCCATAAAGCCCAAGGGAGGATCCCTCCCCGACACGTACACGGGTCGATCCACACACCCCACAAACAATACCCCATAAAGCCCAAGGGAGGATCCCTCCCCGACACGTACACGGGTCGATCCACACACCCCACAAACAATACCCCATAAAGCCCGAGGCACTAACAGCCACTGAGAAAATTGTTCAGGCTTTGTTTGCCCAGGGTGTCTTAAGACCCACGGTGTCCAAAACCAACTCCCCGATATGGTCAGTCCGTAAACCAGATGGAAATTACCGACTGACCATAGATTACACTTCCCTAAATAAAATAACACCCAAAGGACACCCCAATAATCGCGAGTCCGTCCACTATTTTCAATGGACTCCGACCTGAACATTGTATTTTCTTCGTGTTAGACAGAGCAAATGGATTCCGGTCCATCCCGTTTCACAGGGACTCCCAGGAAAGGTTCACCTTTATCTGTGGATTGAAATGTATAAATGGACAAACCCGCCCAAGGGTTCCACAACAGTCCCAACATTTTCCCCCGAGTAATGAGTGAGGCCCCGTGAGGTTTGCAATCTGTCCCCATATGGAAGTACCTTCCTGCAAAATGTGGACGATGTCCTTATTGCCTCTACCAACCTCACGGGAAATCTCGGGGTCCCTGTCCACAATTACAGACTGCGGGGTTTAAAATTAACTCAAACAAGGCACACGTTGAACAACCTGAGGTCTGGTATTTAGGGCACAACATAAGCCATGGGAAAGAAAGCTCTCCGCTCCAATCGGAAGACCGTGATTGTAAATCTGCCCCGTCCAAACACGGTCAAAGGGGTGCGCGGAGTTGTGGGAGTCTTTAACTACTGCTGGAATTTCACTGACCAGCTCGCATCCCTGGCCGAACCGATTCAGCAGCTGGTGAAAGGGGGAAAACCAGGGACAGAAACGATCGAGTGGGGACTTGAACAGGAGGTAGTATACACCTGTCTAAAATCAGAATTATTAGCAGCCCCAGTCCTGCGCTGGTCTAAAATAACTAAACCCTTCCATCTCTTCTATGACTCAGAAGAGGGATTTTATAGCTCTGTAGTAACCCAAGAATACAGGGTACCATGCAGCCGGTGGTATATTATCCCACCCGGCAGAGCCCAGTAGCCGAGGGACTGCACAAATGTGTAGCGGCTCTAGATTGTGCCGCCTGGCAGTCAGGGTTTGCGAATCAATCACTGTGTCAGGACAAATCATTTTACACACAAAACACACTATCGTCCAGCTCCTGAATACAGGCCGGCTCCGGACTGTTTCGAATACCCAAAGGGCCAATTGGGAAGGAGTACTCCTCCCCCGGGACCGGTCAGTCCAGATAGTGCGGGACACGGGGAAGAACCCCGCGGAGGGACTCCTATCAGAGGGAAGTCCACACCGCTGCCCGATTAACCCAGACACAGAAGAGGGGATTAACGACCAACCCCGAGATAACCCCCACCTCACACTGTACGTAGACGGGTTCCAAAGTCGAGAAGAACGACAATATCACACAGGCTGGGCAAGAGTAGGACCAAGAAGGAACACTGATAGCAAAAGGCACCATGAGTGGGGATACCTCCGCCCAAATGGCCAAAATCATAGCCCTCACGGAAGCCCTAAAAACAGGAAGAGTAAATGTGTATGCCGAGAGGCAATGTGCATTCGGGATGGTCCACGATGGCTTGGAAAAGGCGCAGGTTTATCACTACATGGGCAGAGGGGCGCATAAAGCATGAAACTATAATCCTGAGAGCTGGTAGCTGTAGCCAGGCTGCCGTCAGAAACAGCCGTAATTCAGATAAAAGCTCAGCAGAGGGTAAAGACAGCAGAACAGGAAGGGAATCAATTAGCAGACGCTGCGGCCAAGACTGCAGCTGGGGAAACCGTCCCGCACACAGCCTCTATCAGAACAGCACCCTCGGAGGAAGGGATATCTGTAAGCTGCAGGGTAATGCAAGTCCAGATGAGGCGGCACAGTGGGAACAGGCATCCAGGGACAAAGATGCAGTGTGGCACAGAGAGCACCGTGTAGGCGCCTCCTCCTTTATACACACCAAACTACTCCCACTCCACCACCAGCCGGACCACTCCGGCCGGGATGGGACCCTGGCCCGACTGTCAGCTGATTGGTGGTAGCCAGGGATGGGACAGGATTTGGCCAAACACTGCCAGCGCTGTATCATATCCGCCCAACACAACCCCGGCCCGACCCCTGAGAGTCAAACTGGCCAACCAACCCCGACCAAAAGGGACCCTGGAAAAACCTCCAGATCGACTTCACAGGCCCTCTGCCCACCAGCCGAGGGAAGAAATATTCATTAGTCCTAATTGATTAATTCACCCGCTGGGTAGAAGCATTCCCAACTCGGGATTGCGAAGCCGCACCGTAGCCCTTATTTTAGCATACAAGAGCATCCCAAGGTGGGGAGTCCCACTGCAACTGGACTCCCACCGAGGGATACAGTTCACGGGCAAGATAATGAAACAGGTTTGTAAAACCCTGGGAATTAGACTGTGATTCCATATCCCGTACCACCCTCAGAGTTCTGGGATGGGTCGAGCGAATGAACCGCACACTTAAAAATGCGATTGCCAAGTCAATCGCCAAGACAGGTCAGGGCTGGGTAGATGTTCTTCCTGCATCTTCAAGCCACCCCAGGTCCCACAATAGGACTCACACTATTTGAATTAATGACGGGGAGGCAATGAGACTCTTGACAAGAAGATCAAGAGACCAGGTTAAGAAACCACCACACTTCCCTGAGTAGGAGACAAAGTTTTAATCCGAGTTGACCCCTGACCAAACAGGGTTCTCACCGAAATTCATAGGACCCCATGAGATTATCTTCACCAGCGACACGTGTGCCTGTGTCGATATCAAAGGAAAAGGCCGCTGCAAACACTGGTCACAGTTAAAGGCATACCACCCCGGGGGGTGGGAGGGAGGGGGGAACAGCACAGAGCGACCGTAGGGACGAGGATAGCTCGTTGACATAAATGGGCCATGTATCGACCCCTAACTAACCACCTTTATCCACACAGCGGAGATCGAACTACCAACCTTTATTTCTAGGACGGAGGAGAGCCACAAGTCAGCCATGGCAGTAGTATATTATATATGTATATAGATGGAGGTGGATGCTTAAGTAAGTTAGTTAATAGAAATTAGTTAACACTAAGATTCTAATATCTGGTGGCCACCAGGCTTTGTGTACCCTTCCCACCCCCTTCTCCAGGATAATGTCAACACCTTGGAAGATGACCCTACTAGTGATCTTCTTGTAAGAACATAGAACATAGAACATGTTATTGGAGAGTTAGTGAGAGAGAGAGAGATTGGAGAGTTAGTGAGAGAGAGAGAGATTGGAGAGTTAGTGAGAGAGAGAGAGAGATTGAGAGTTAGTGAGAGAGAGAGATTGGAGATTTAGTGAGAGAGAGAGAGTAGGAGAGTTAGTGAGAGAGAGAAGATTGGAGAGATTAGTGAGAGAGAGAGAGATTGACTTAGTGAGAGAGAGAGAGATTGGAGAGTTAGTGAGAGAGAGAGAGATTGGAGAGTTAGTGAGAGAGAGAGAGATTGGAGAGTTAGTGAGAGAGAGAGAGATTGGAGAGTTAGTGAGAGAGGAGAGATTGGAGAGTTAGTGAGAGAGGAGATTGGAGAGTTAGTGAGAGAGGAGAGATTGGAGAGATTAGTGAGATAGAGAGAGAGGTTGGAGAGTTAGTGAGAGGAGAGAGAGATTGAGAGTAGTGGAGAGAGAGATTGGAGAGTTAGGAGAGAGAGAGAGAGATTGGAGAGTTAGTGAGAGAGAGATAGAGAGATTGGAGAGTTAGTGAGAGAAAGAGAGAGAGATTGGAGAGTTAGTGAGATAGAGAGAGAGAGATTGGGGAGTTAGTGAGAGAAAGAGAGAGAGATTGGAGAGTTAGTGAGATAGAGAGAGAGAGATTGGGGAGTTAGTGAGAGAAAGAGAGAGATTGGAGAGTTAGTGAGAGAGAGAGAGATTGGAGAGTTAGTGAGAGAGAGAGAGATTGGAGAGTTAGTGACTAACTCCACCACTTTACTTGGCAGTGCATTCCATACCCTCACACCCTCTGTGTGAAAAAACTCCCTCTAGCATCCAAATTATACCTTACCCCCCTCACCCTAAGCCCCTTCAAAATCTTGTACACCTCTATCAGATCTCCTCTAAGTCTATGTCTTTCTAAGGAAAACAGTCCCAATTTGCCTAATCTCTCCTCATAACTCAGACCTTCCATACCATATGAAGGGGTAGATAGAGTAAACAGGGTTAAGCTTTTTCCTAGGATGGACTCAAATAGCACGAGGGGTCACAGGCTTAGGGTGAGGGGGTTAAGGTATAATTTGGATGCTGGAGGGAGTTTTTTCACACAGAGGGTGTGGGGGTATGGAATGCGCTGCCAAGTAAAGTGGTGGAGGCAGGTACTCTGGAGTTATTTAAGAAATACTTAGATGGGCACATGAACAGAATGGGAATGGAGGGGTATAGAAAACTGATTTAAAATAGGGATCATGAGCCTTGGGAGTCCCTGGGAAGTGTGTAAATAGATGATGATATTGATGTACTTGTTTTTATCCTACAGGTGCTTTGGTCCACCTTGTTGTCTAACGAGGGGCATACACGCGATGGGTCGTGAGAGGGCTGCTCTTGGATCTTTTTCGAGAGTATCCTAGTGCTTCACGTCGTTAGTGTACGCTTGACCTGGACCATTTGATGGGCAACACGACAGCTCAGTGACTATTGCTGTGCTGTGCAGATACATGGATTTGGGCCTGTGTCTGTGGGAGTTTGCACATTCTCCCCGTGCTTGTGTGGGTTTTCTCCGGGTGCTCCGGTTTCTTCCCACATCCCAAAGATGTGCTCTTAGGCTAATTGGCAACACAAATTCTCCCTAAATTGTCTCATATTTTGTTTTTAATCCATGGATCTACAAACATGGACAGGGATTGCGGGTAGAGGTGGGAACATTGGGGTGGCGGCGTGGGCTCGTTGGGCCGAAGGGCCTGTGTCCTGTGCTGTTTTGTTCTTTGTTCGTAATAAAATTTTTGTATTCATTTTCTCATGCTTCCTCTCACGTTCTGTCTCTCTGTCTCAATCCTTCCCTAATGCTCTCTTTCTCTCACACACATTCACAAGCATTCACTCACTCAAAATCTCTCTTCATCTCCCCCATGCTTTCTCTCTCACACACACTGTTTCATCCTTACACTATCCAAAAATCTCAGTCACACACTCTTTCACACTCTCTGACATGTTTTCTCACACTTCCACTCACGCGTTCTCTCCATTACACTCAATCACTCCTGCAAAATCTCTCCCTCTACTCTCCCTCATACTATTTCACACAATCTCTGATTCTCTTCATATATACTGACGTACCCAAACACTCACACAGTCTGTTACACAAAGTCACCAATTATTTCATACAGATTCCCTCACATTCCCTTTCAAGCTCACTCTCACTATCATATAATTGATCACTGTCTACCCCACACTTCCACAACCTCCCTCTCTGAGTCCTGAGTCGCTCACAATTATTTTATCACACTCTCAAACACATTCTCACACTGTCACATTATCTTCTCTCTCAATCTCTCCCCATCTCACCCAGACTCTCCCTCTCTCTCTCAATCACTGATAACATTTCACAAACTCTCTCACATGGTTTTACAAACTGCTCATCATCTCTCACTCTCTCTTCATCTGCTCCATGATTTCTCACTAACTGTCCAATCTCTGGCCCTCTCTCTCTCTCTCACTAAATCTCCAATCTCTCTCTCTCTCTCTCACTAACTCTCCAATCTCTCTCTCTCTCTCACTAACTCTCCAGTCTCTCTCTCTCTCTCTCTCTCACTAACTCTCCACTCTCTCTCTCTCTCTCACTAACTCTCCAATCTCTGGCTCTCTCTCTCTCAGCTCCCCAATCTCTCTCTCTCTATCTCACTAACTCTCCAACCTCTCTCTCCTCTCTCACTAACTCTCCAATCTCTCTCTCTCTCACTAACTCTCCAATCTCTCTCCCTCACTAATGCTCCAATCTCTCTCTCTCTCTC
>JAGIQG010000245.1:0-47723 GCA_024679065.1 Sphyrna mokarran
ACATCTCACGCTTGTCTGTGTTAAATTCCATTTGCCATTTTTCAGCCCATTTTTCTACTTGTTAATCTAAAATATAATGAGGAATAGTCAGCAAGGCTGACATGGAGTGTGTTGAAAGGTTATTTAGGAGCTATTCACCTGATATGTGCTTATAGATCTTTCAGCCCACACACTATGATCTTTGTGGCTCTGAGTTAGAATGTTTAGAACATAGAACATTACAGCACAGAACAGGCCCTTCGGCCTTCGATGTTGCGCCGACCAATATAAAAAGCAATGCCCCTCCAAACTAAACCATTCCCTTCTCTTCCATATACTTATCAACTAAATAAGTATATAAGTTTGTTGCCAGTTCTTCTGTAAACGATGTAAATGATAAAATGTTCGCCAGTTTCATAACTGTTTCCAAAAATTTAATGACTTACTTTCAGGATCGAAACTTAAGCAAATGTTTCTTGTGACAATGAAGTGACTAAGCAACATGGGATTTGTTTGGAGGTAGCAAGGCAAAGTCTGTGCCCAGAGTTACAGTGATCAGAACATTATGGTGTCAAAATGCAATGGTGGCCATCAAATTTGGGCAATGAGCCTTAGAACACAAACATTACACTGAAAGAACAAAAGCTTTACTTCTTAACTATGATTTGATTTGCTTTATTATTGTATTAACATACAGTGAAAAGTATTGTTTCTTGCACGCTATAGAGACAAAGCATACTGTTCATGGAGAAGGAAACAAGAGAGTGCAGAATGTAGTGTTACAGTCACAGATAGGTGTAAATGCAAAGTAAGCCCATTCAAAAGTCTGACAGCAGCAGAGAAGAAGCTGTTCTTGACGTTGGTACATGACCTCAGATTTTTATATTTTTTCCCGTCGGAAGCAGGGTGGAAAAGAGAATGTCCAGGGTTCTTAATTATGCTGGCTGCTTTTCTGAAGCAGCGGGAAGTGTGAACAGAGTCTTATATCATTCTGTAGCTACTTGTTAATAATGTTCACCTGACAGAATTGTTAATCAATTAGTTTTTAAGTAGCTCATTCCATCCAATTACTAACTAATTATCTGTTTGCCATCTTTCTGATTGAATAGTATCTAATACAAGGGCCAGAATTTCACCATCTCACCTTCCATGGAAGTTGGAGTGGGCATGGGACGGACAATGGGAAGATCGTTGACTATGTGTAGGATTTTACAGTTTCAGGATGAGTCGGTCTGTAAAAAAGAAGGACACTAAACGGTGCTTGAAGTGAGGCCAGATGTAGAGGATGTGGATCTTCGATAATGTGATTCTTCACTTTGTTTAATGATTCCTTTTGTAACCAAGAGTTTCAGTAGTTTGTTCCTGAATTTCACCCCGATGAATGCATATAAGATGGGGTTGATGCAGCAATGCAGGAACCCCAAAATTTGTGTTCCAATTAGAGCCTTGTCAATATGATTGCGCCTTCCACAACTATTATCAATGAACCCGCTCCTCATCAGTGTGTCGATGAACACAGAAATATTGTTTGGGAGCCAACAAATGAGAAAAACCAGCACCACTGCTATGATCACCTTCATGGCTTTCTGCTTCTGGAATCCCTTCGTCTGACACAGTTTCCAGATTGTCGCACTGTAGCAGAAGACCATGACAGCCAGCGGGATGAGGAACCCAATAAAGTGCTGCATAAACCTGGTGGTTACTCTCCATGTTTCAGCCGATTTACCGTCAAGTATCTCATAACAGATCGTTCTATTGACATCATCAAGTGGAATATATTCACCCTTGTACAGAACAGGCAAAGATAGAACAATAGCCAGCACCCAAATAGCAGCACAGAACCGTTTGATTTGAAATGGTCTCTTCTGTTTGAGAGTCTGTGTAGAGTAGACAATGGACAAATAGCGATCGACACTGATACAAGCTAGTAACAGTATCCCACTGTAAAAGTTGACTTCCTGTAACAAGCTGATGATTTTACACATGGCATCACCAAACACCCAGTCAGATATGGCATCCACTGCCCAAAAAGGTAAGTGACGGAAAAAAGCAGATCGGCCAATGCCAGATGAAGTAAGTAGATATCTGTGGAAGATATCGTGCGTCGATCGTAAAGTATGACAACAATTACTGCCATGTTCCCTGTCATAGCGAGAATACAAACCAGACTATAGACAAAAGCAATTGTCATGTTGATTAACTCATTTACAATGGGTGCACAGGCAAATGTCTCTGGATCAAAGACATTTGATGACTCTTCAAATTCAGAATAATTGTAAAACATTATTTGCCATTTTTCCACATCAACGAATTCCATAATTTTCTGAAAACAAACAGAATGTTGATCAAAGACTAGAATAAAGCCAAATTATGATACAAAAACATTTAGCCTAGGGATATATATACTAAATTCTATAGAAGCATTCACAGTGTATTAATAATATAGCTTGGTCGGAATGTAGCAGTGAGGAAGACATGTAAAGCTGCAAAGAGATACAGACAGTTAAGTGAGTTGGCAACAAGTTATTAGATGGGTCATATTAGGCCGAAGTCTATGTTATTTAGAAAAATGAGAGTTGATCTCATGTATATTAAACTATTTTGAAAGGTTTGACAGGTAGACATTCATCGAATACCCACAATCTCACCCGCAGCTGGGATTTTCTGGTGCTACTGCAATGAAAGGAGATTGAGCTGAGAGTCAAAGAGGAGAAATTTCTTCAGTCGGAAGATTTTAAATCTTTGGAATTATAGACGGTACATCAGAGAGTATATTCAAGTTTATGTTGATAGATTTTAGATGTCGCAAGGAATGTAGGGAGCAAGTGGGGATAGACAATCAGTCATGATCAAAGGGCTAAATGGCTAAATCCTATTTTTTATTTTATTTCTGATGTGATTGGTTTTGTGATGACCATATGATGTGTTCTCATGCATTGCTTCTACTATTAATTGGTTATTTTTACCTTCTCTGAGTGATGCTGACTCATGACAAGTTACTGTAGGCACCCACTTACACAAACATCGGCAATCGGGTCTCCATGTTTAATGCATTATTACATGAGGCCCTTTACCGTTGTCAGTAGTTTCAGATATATACATTAATCCTGTATTTTAGCTCTATTACAGAAAGGTCAAACAAAATAAGCAGTTAAAGAGCTGCAAGAGATATATCAAACTGTTCTAAGTGAAAGAATCTGTAAGGCAATGGGGAAAAGTGGGGAGAGTGGAACTAGCTGAATTGATCTTGCAGAAAGGCAGGACAGAAATAATGGACTGAATGGCCTCATTCTGTGCTGTAACCATTCCATGCTTCCATGACTCTTTAGAAATTGTCATTTGAATGCTTGCCAATTGAATCATAAAATCATAAAATCCTCACAGTGCAGAAGAAGTCCATTTGGCCCATCGAGTCTGCACCGATCACAATCCCACCCAGGCCCTATTCTCTTATCCCCACACATTTACCCTGCTAATGCCTCTGATACTAAAGGGCAATTTAGCTTAGCCAATCAATCTATTGCACACATCTTTGGACTGTGGAAGGAAACCAGAGCACCTGGAGCAAACCCATGCAGACATGGGGAGAACATGTAGACTCCACACAGACAGTGTCCCAAGGCTGGAGTTGAACCCAGGTCCCTGGTGCTGTGAAGCTCCAATCTCAAGTACTGTCTAAAACAGAGACCCGACACTCCTTCATATTTGAGTGAGTGAGTGATCTGATCCCATATCTCAGTGTGTCTTTTCACAAAATCAATTCAATTAAATTATTGATTAAAATCTACATACCTTTCGAAAATGACAACCAATGTTTCTTACTGCCTGTAAGTTGATAAAAAGTAATTCTTGACTATCTAATGTTCCAGATGTCAGACATCAACTCAGAGGCTTCCACAATGTTTAGTGACATGAACCTTGATTGATATTTTTGGAGATGGGAGGACTATCTATTGTATGTCCTGCCCTCGAGGAGAGGGGAGGGGGGTATGAGGGGAGGTGGAGCATGCCGTAAAGTAGGAAGAGTGTTGCAATACATTGAATAATTTAAAGGGGAAAATGCAGAATCTGCTCATAAGCTTAAAATAAGTTGTCACAGATTGCTGTAAGTAACAATTTGCAACACATCATATTTGTAACATTAACATGGAACAGCAATGTTACAATTAAATTGGAGTTTTCAATCTGCAGTGTGCTGAATTAGAGTCAGTAATAGCCTATGAGGGCAGTTTACTGTAGAATTGATTGATCATCTTATATTTCATTTACGAGTCTTGTGTAATCACATTGAAATAGAATTATAGAACTATAGAAAATTAAAGCTCAGAAACATGCCTTTCGGTCTTTCTTGTTTGTGCCGAAACATTTTTTGCCTCGTCCCACTGACCTGCACTTGGAGCATATTCCTCCATACCCCTCTCATCCATAAACCTGTCCGAGCTTTTCTTAAATGTTAAAAGTGACCCGCATTTACCATTTTATCTGGCAGCTCATTCCACACTCCCACCATTCTCTTTATGAAGAAGACCCCCCTAATATTCCCTTTAAACTTTTCTCTTTTCGCCCTTAACCCATTCGCTCTGGTTTTTTTCTCGCCTCGCCTCAGTGGAAAAAGCCTGCTTACATTCACTGTATCTGTACCCATCAAAATCTGAGAACCTTATCAAATTTCCCCTCATTCTTCTACGCTCCAGGGAATAAAGTCCTAACCTATTCAATCTCTCTCTGTAACTCAGCTTCTCAAGTCTTAGCAACATCCTTGTGAACCTTCTCTGCTTTCTTTCAAGCTTATTTACGTCCTTCCTGTAATTAAGTGACCAAAACTGTACACAGTACTCTAAATTTGGTGTCACAATTGCCTTATGTAACCTTACTATAACACTCCAACTTGTATATTCGATACTCCGATTTATAAAGGCCAATGTACCAAAAGCAGTCTTCACGACCCTATCCACTTGTGACGTCACTTTTAGGGAATTCTATACCTGTATTCCCAGATCCCTCTGTTTATCTGCACTCTTCAGAGTCCTACCATTTAGCCTGTATGTTCTATTTTGGTTTGTCTTCCAAAGTGCAACATCTCACGCTTGTCTGTGTTAAATTCCATTTGCCATTTTTCAGCCCATTTTTCTACTTGTTAATCTAAAATATAATGAGGAATAGTCAGCAAGGCTGACATGGAGTGTGTTGAAAGGTTATTTAGGAGCTATTCACCTGATATGTGCTTATAGATCTTTCAGCCCACACACTATGATCTTTGTGGCTCTGAGTTAGAATGTTTAGAACATAGAACATTACAGCACAGAACAGGCCCTTCGGCCTTCGATGTTGCGCCGACCAATATAAAAAGCAATGCCCCTCCAAACTAAACCATTCCCTTCTCTTCCATATACTTATCAACTAAATAAGTATATAAGTTTGTTGCCAGTTCTTCTGTAAACGATGTAAATGATAAAATGTTCGCCAGTTTCATAACTGTTTCCAAAAATTTAATGACTTACTTTCAGGATCGAAACTTAAGCAAATGTTTCTTGTGACAATGAAGTGACTAAGCAACATGGGATTTGTTTGGAGGTAGCAAGGCAAAGTCTGTGCCCAGAGTTACAGTGATCAGAACATTATGGTGTCAAAATGCAATGGTGGCCATCAAATTTGGGCAATGAGCCTTAGAACACAAACATTACACTGAAAGAACAAAAGCTTTACTTCTTAACTATGATTTGATTTGCTTTATTATTGTATTAACATACAGTGAAAAGTATTGTTTCTTGCACGCTATAGAGACAAAGCATACTGTTCATGGAGAAGGAAACAAGAGAGTGCAGAATGTAGTGTTACAGTCACAGATAGGTGTAAATGCAAAGTAAGCCCATTCAAAAGTCTGACAGCAGCAGAGAAGAAGCTGTTCTTGACGTTGGTACATGACCTCAGATTTTTATATTTTTTCCCGTCGGAAGCAGGGTGGAAAAGAGAATGTCCAGGGTTCTTAATTATGCTGGCTGCTTTTCTGAAGCAGCGGGAAGTGTGAACAGAGTCTTATATCATTCTGTAGTACTTGTTAATAATGTTCACCTGACAGAATTGTTAATCAATTACATAGAACATAGAACATAGAACAATACAGCACAGAACAGGCCCTTCGGCCTTCGATGTTGTGCCAACCAAAATAAAAAGCAATGCCCCTCCTAACTAAACCATTCCCTTCTCATCCATATACTTATCAACTAAGTATATGGATAATTAGTTTTTAAGTAGCTCATTCCATCCAATTACTAACTAATTATCTGTTTGCCATCTTTCTGATTGAATAGTATCTAATACAAGGGCCAGAATTTCACCATCTCACCTTCCATGGAAGTTGGAGTGGGCATGGGACGGACAATGGGAAGATCGTTGACTATGTGTAGGATTTTACAGTTTCAGGATGAGTCGGTCTGTAAAAAAGAAGGACACTAAACGGTGCTTGAAGTGAGGCCAGATGTAGAGGATGTGGATCTTCGATAATGTGATTCTTCACTTTGTTTAATGATTCCTTTTGTAACCAAGAGTTTCAGTAGTTTGTTCCTGAATTTCACCCCGATGAATGCATATAAGATGGGGTTGATGCAGCAATGCAGGAACCCCAAAATTTGTGTTCCAATTAGAGCCTTGTCAATATGATTGCGCCTTCCACAACTATTATCAATGAACCCGCTCCTCATCAGTGTGTCGATGAACACAGAAATATTGTTTGGGAGCCAACAAATGAGAAAAACCAGCACCACTGCTATGATCACCTTCATGGCTTTCTGCTTCTGGAATCCCTTCGTCTGACACAGTTTCCAGATTGTCGCACTGTAGCAGAAGACCATGACAGCCAGCGGGATGAGGAACCCAATAAAGTGCTGCATAAACCTGGTGGTTACTCTCCATGTTTCAGCCGATTTACCGTCAAGTATCTCATAACAGATCGTTCTATTGACATCATCAAGTGGAATATATTCACCCTTGTACAGAACAGGCAAAGATAGAACAATAGCCAGCACCCAAATAGCAGCACAGAACCGTTTGATTTGAAATGGTCTCTTCTGTTTGAGAGTCTGTGTAGAGTAGACAATGGACAAATAGCGATCGACACTGATACAAGCTAGTAACAGTATCCCACTGTAAAAGTTGACTTCCTGTAACAAGCTGATGATTTTACACATGGCATCACCAAACACCCAGTCAGATATGGCATCCACTGCCCAAAAAGGTAAAGTGACGGAAAAAAGCAGATCGGCCAATGCCAGATGAAGTAAGTAGATATCTGTGGAAGATATCGTGCGTCGATCGTAAAGTATGACAACAATTACTGCCATGTTCCCTGTCATAGCGAGAATACAAACCAGACTATAGACAAAAGCAATTGTCATGTTGATTAACTCATTTACAATGGGTGCACAGGCAAATGTCTCTGGATCAAAGACATTTGATGACTCTTCAAATTCAGAATAATTGTAAAACATTATTTGCCATTTTTCCACATCAACGAATTCCATAATTTTCTGAAAACAAACAGAATGTTGATCAAAGACTAGAATAAAGCCAAATTATGATACAAAAACATTTAGCCTAGGGGTATATATACTAAATTCTATAGAAGCATTCACAGTGTATTAATAATATAGCTTGGTCGGAATGTAGCAGTGAGGAAGACATGTAAAGCTGCAAAGAGATACAGACAGTTAAGTGAGTTGGCAACAAGTTATTAGATGGGTCATATTAGGCCGAAGTCTATGTTATTTAGAAAAATGAGAGTTGATCTCATGTATATTAAACTATTTTGAAAGGTTTGACAGGTAGACATTCATCGAATACCCACAATCTCACCCGCAGCTGGGATTTTCTGGTGCTACTGCAATGAAAGGAGATTGAGCTGAGAGTCAAAGAGGAGAAATTTCTTCAGTCGGAAGATTTTAAATCTTTGGAATTATAGACGGTACATCAGAGAGTATATTCAAGTTTATGTTGATAGATTTTAGATGTCGCAAGGAATGTAGGGAGCAAGTGGGGATAGACAATCAGTCATGATCAAAGGGCTAAATGGCTAAATCCTATTTTTTATTTTATTTCTGATGTGATTGGTTTTGTGATGACCATATGATGTGTTCTCATGCATTGCTTCTACTATTAATTGGTTATTTTTACCTTCTCTGAGTGATGCTGACTCATGACAAGTTACTGTAGGCACCCACTTACACAAACATCGGCAATCGGGTCTCCATGTTTAATGCATTATTACATGAGGCCCTTTACCGTTGTCAGTAGTTTCAGATATATACATTAATCCTGTATTTTAGCTCTATTACAGAAAGGTCAAACAAAATAAGCAGTTAAAGAGCTGCAAGAGATATATCAAACTGTTCTAAGTGAAAGAATCTGTAAGGCAATGGGGAAAAGTGGGGAGAGTGGAACTAGCTGAATTGATCTTGCAGAAAGGCAGGACAGAAATAATGGACTGAATGGCCTCATTCTGTGCTGTAACCATTCCATGCTTCCATGACTCTTTAGAAATTGTCATTTGAATGCTTGCCAATTGAATCATAAAATCATAAAATCCTCACAGTGCAGAAGAAGTCCATTTGGCCCATCGAGTCTGCACCGATCACAATCCCACCCAGGCCCTATTCTCTTATCCCCACACATTTACCCTGCTAATGCCTCTGATACTAAAGGGCAATTTAGCTTAGCCAATCAATCTATTGCACACATCTTTGGACTGTGGAAGGAAACCAGAGCACCTGGAGCAAACCCATGCAGACATGGGGAGAACATGTAGACTCCACACAGACAGTGTCCCAAGGCTGGAGTTGAACCCAGGTCCCTGGTGCTGTGAAGCTCCAATCTCAAGTACTGTCTAAAACAGAGACCCGACACTCCTTCATATTTGAGTGAGTGAGTGATCTGATCCCATATCTCAGTGTGTCTTTTCACAAAATCAATTCAATTAAATTATTGATTAAAATCTACATACCTTTCGAAAATGACAACCAATGTTTCTTACTGCCTGTAAGTTGATAAAAAGTAATTCTTGACTATCTAATGTTCCAGATGTCAGACATCAACTCAGAGGCTTCCACAATGTTTAGTGACATGAACCTTGATTGATATTTTTGGAGATGGGAGGACTATCTATTGTATGTCCTGCCCTCGAGGAGAGGGGAGGGGGGTATGAGGGGAGGTGGAGCATGCCGTAAAGTAGGAAGAGTGTTGCAATACATTGAATAATTTAAAGGGGAAAATGCAGAATCTGCTCATAAGCTTAAAATAAGTTGTCACAGATTGCTGTAAGTAACAATTTGCAACACATCATATTTGTAACATTAACATGGAACAGCAATGTTACAATTAAATTGGAGTTTTCAATCTGCAGTGTGCTGAATTAGAGTCAGTAATAGCCTATGAGGGCAGTTTACTGTAGAATTGATTGATCATCTTATATTTCATTTACGAGTCTTGTGTAATCACATTGAAATAGAATTATAGAA
This sequence comes from Sphyrna mokarran, assembly GCA_024679065.1. Classification (NCBI taxonomy): domain Eukaryota; kingdom Metazoa; phylum Chordata; class Chondrichthyes; order Carcharhiniformes; family Carcharhinidae; genus Sphyrna; species Sphyrna mokarran. Next base: position 9,489 of record JAGIQG010000245.1, read on the forward strand.
CTATAGAAAATTAAAGCTCAGAAACATGCCTTTCGGTCTTTCTTGTTTGTGCCGAAACATTTTTTGCCTCGTCCCACTGACCTGCACTTGGAGCATATTCCTCCATACCCCTCTCATCCATAAACCTGTCCGAGCTTTTCTTAAATGTTAAAAGTGACCCTGACTTCATCTGGCAGCTCATTCCACACTCCCACCATTCTCTATGTGAAGAAGCCTCCCTAATATTCCCTTTAAACTTTTCTCCCTTCGCCCTTAACCCATGTCCTCTGGTTTTTTTCTTCCCTAGCCTCAGTGAAAAAAGCCTGCTTGCATTCACTCTATCTATACTCATCAAAATCTTATACACCTCTATCAAATCTTTCCTTATTCTTCTACGCTCCAGGGAATAAAGTCCTAACCTATTCAATCTCTCTCTGTAACTCAGCTTGTCAAGTCCCAGCAACATCCTCGTGAACCTTCTCTGCACTCTTTCAACCTTATTTACATACTTCCTGTAACTAGGTGACCAAAACTGTATACAATACTCTAAATTCAGCCTCACCAATGTCTTGTGTAACCTTACCATAACACTCCAGCATTTATACTTGATACTCTGATTTATAAAGGCCAATGTACCAAAAGCACTCTTTACGACCTGACCCACCTGTGATGTCACTTTTAGGGAATTCTGTATCTGTATTCCCAGATCCCTCTGTTCAACTGCACTCTTCAGAGTCCTACCATTTACCTTGGTTTACATTCTACTTTGGTTTGTCTTCCAAAGTGATACCTCACATTTGTCGGCATTAAATTCCATTTGCCATTTTTCAGCCTATTTTCTAGTTGGCAACCTAAAATATCATAAAGAATAGTCAGCAAGTTTTTGGACAGGAAAATTGATCTTGAATTCTTTGAAGAATCATAGAACACAACAGTGGGTCCATCGAGTCTGCACCAACCACACCTAGTCCCACCCAGGCCCTATCCCCATAACTCCAGGCATTTAACTTAGCTAGTCTCGCTGATACTAAGAGGCAACTTAGCATGGTCAATCCACATAACCCGCACATCTTTATGTGTGGGAGGAAACTGGAGCATCCAGAGGAAACCCACGCAGACACAAGAAGGATGTACAAACTCCATACAGACGGTGAACTGAGGTCGAGAATTGAACCTGGTTGCCTGCCACTGTGAGGCAGCACAACTTGCCATTTTGCCACAGTGCCAGAAGCAACAAGAGCACTCCAATCCAATTTTATTCCCACACCTAGTGATGCACTAAGGTTGCTCGCCTGTTTCCACAGCTCCGGAACAGAACATTAGACTGTCACCTGGGGCACCTAGCTTGAGGAATGCCATTCCACATCAAGGATAGCTGACCTGGAGTCTCTCTCATTCTAGTACATAGAACATAGAACATTACATATAACATAGAACATAGAAACTACAGCACAAACAGGCCCTTCGGCCCACAAGTTGTGCCGATCATATCTATACCTACAAGGCCATAGAACTATCTGTAACTCCCAATCCCATTAAATCCCATGTACTCATCCAGAAGTCTCTTAAAAGACCCCAGCGAGTTCGCCTCTACCACCACTGACAGTAATCGATTCCATTCACTCACCACCCTCTGAGTCAAAAACTTACCTCTAATATCTCCTCTGTACTTGCCCCCCAGCACCTTAAACCTGTGTCCTCTCGTAGCAACCATTTCAGCCCTGCGAAAAAGCCTTTGAGAATCCACCCTATCTATTCCTCTCAACATCTTATAAACCTCTATCCAGTTGCCTCTCAACCTTCATCTCTCCAGGGAGAAGAGACTTAGCTCTCTCAACCTATCTTCATAAGACATGCCCCCCAGTCCAGGCAACATCCTTGTAAATCTCCTCTACACCCTATCAATAGCTTCCACATCCTTCCTATAGTGAGGCAACCAGAACTGCACACAATACTCCAAGTGGTTTCTGACAAGGGTCTTATAAAGTTGCAGCATTACCTCCCGACTCCTAAACTCAATTCCTCTATTAATGAAGGCCAGTACACCATATGCCTTCTTGACTACATCTTCCACTTGTGGGACAGATTTAAGAGTCCTATGGACCCGTACCCTAAGATCCTTCTGCTCTTCAACGCTGCCAAGACTCCTACCCTTGATATTATACTGCTTCGTCCCATTGGTCCCTCCAAAATGGACCACCACACATTTATCCATGTTGAAGTCCATCTGCCCCTTCTCCATCTAGTCTTGCATCCTATCTATGTCTCGCTGCAACTTCAGACATCCCTCCAGACTATCCACAACACCACCAACCTTCGCATCGTCAGGCGAACTTACTAACCCATCCCTCCACCTCCTCATCCAGGTCATTCATGAAAATGACAAACAGCAAGGGTCCTAGAACAGGTCCCTGGGGCACTCCACTGGTGACTGACCTCCATGCAGAAGAAGACCCATCCACAACTACTGACTGCCTTCTGCAGGCAAGCCAGTTCTGGATCCACAACGCCAAAGCCCCTTGGATCCCATGCCCTCTCACTTTCTCAAGAAGTCTTGCATGGGGGACCTTATCAAATGTCTTGCTGAAATCCATGTAAACCATGTCCACTGCTCTTCCTTTGTCAATGTGTTCAGTCACATTTTCGAAGAATTCAACTAGGCTTGTAAAGCACGATCTGTCTTTAACAAAGCCGTGTTGACTACTCCTGATCATATTGAGTTTCTCTAAATAATCATAAATCCTATCTCTCAGAATCCTCTCATTAACTTATTGACCACTGAGGTCAGACTGACTGGTCGGTAATTGCCCGGGCTATCCCTGTTCCCCTTCTTGAAAATAGGCACCACATCCGCAATTCTCCAATCTTCTGGAACCTCTCCCATCTCCATCGACAACGCAAAGATCATCGCCAGGGGCTCTGCAATCACTTCCCTCACCTCCCACAGTAACCTGGGGTACATCCTATCCGGACCCGGTGACTTATCTACCTTGATGGAATTTAACAGTTTCCTGTTAAATTTCTCTTTCTTAATGTCCACATACTCAATCTTTTCAGTTTGAAGCAATCCTGTAGTACAACCTCCCAGATCACTCTCCACTGTGAATACTGAGGCAAAGTACTTATTAAGCACCTCTGCCATCTCTTCTGGTTCCACAAAGACTTTTCCCCCTTTTATAGGTCCTATCCCTTCTCTTCTCATCCTTTTACTCTTCACATATTTGTAAAATGCCTCGGGATTCTCCTTAATCCTACCCGCCAAAGCCTTCTCGTGACCCCTTCTGGCCCTTCTAATTTCTTTTTTAAGCTCCTTTCTACAAGTCTTATACACCTCTAGATCCTGAACATCCTCTAGCTCTCTGAACCTTTTGTACAACTTTCTTTTCTTCCTAACTAGGTTCATCACAACCTTTGTGCACCACAGTTCTCTTGACCTCCCAAAACCTCCTTGTCTCACCGGAACATTGTCGTGCAGAGCTGCAGACAAACATTCCTTGAAAATCCGCCACCTTCCTTCAGTACTTTTCCCCAAGAACATCTCCTTCCAGTTTACTCTTCCAATTTCCTGCCTAATGATTCCATATTTCCCCCCACTCCAGATAAACACCTTCCTTTCCTGCCTGATCCTATCTCTTTCCAATGCTATCGTGAAGGAGATAAAATTATGATCACCATTTCCGAGATGCTGTTCTACCGAGAGATCCGACACCTGTCCTGGTTCATTAGCCAGCACCAGGTCAAGTACAGCCTCTCCTCTCGTAGGCTTATCCACATACTGTGTCAGGAAACCTTCCTGAACACACCTAACAAACTCCTCACTATCCGAACCCCTTACCCTGGGGACATTCCAGTTGATGTTTGGGAAATTAAAGTCTCCCATCACGACTATTCTGTTATTTCTACATCTCTCCAGGATCTGTTTCCCTATCTGCACTTCAACATCCCTGTCACTCTTGGGCGGCCTATAAAAAAAACCCAGCAAAGTTTTCGACCCCTTACTGTTCCTAACTCCCACCCTCAGAGACTCCATAGACAGTCCCTCCACGGCATCCTCCTTCTCTACAGCTGTGACACTGTCCCTGATCAACAGTGCCACTTCCCCACCTCTTCTACCTCCCTTCCTGTCCTTCCTAAAGCTTCTGAATCCTGGCACCTGAAGTACCCAGTCCTGTCCCTGAGACATCCAAGTCTCTGTAATGGCCACCACATCACATTTCCAAGCAGCAATCCAGGCCCTGAGCTCATCCACTTTATTCACTACATTCCTGGCATTAAAATAGACACACCTCAGACCCTCAGTCTGGGCGCTTCCCTTTTCCATCACCTGTCTAACCTCCCTCTCATACTGTCTATAATCCTTCTCTACTTGGGAGCTAATCTCTTCGCTCCCAGTCACCTCATCTCAATTCCCTCCCCCCTGCACAGTACAGGCTCTTCGGCCCTCGATATTGCGCCGACCAATGGAACCAATTTTATGACCTTCTAACCTAAACTGTTCCAATACTATCCATATGCCTATTCACTGACCATTTGAACCCCCTTAAACTTGACAAGTCCACAACTGCTGCAGGCAGGGCATTCCATGCTCTTTCTACCCTCTGAGTAAAGAACCCGCCTCTAACATCTGTCCTATAACTACCACCGCTTAATTTAAAGCTATGTCCCCTCGTGTTATCCATCTCCACCCAAGGAAAAAGGCTCTCACTATCCACCCTATCCAACCCTCTGGTCATCTTATATGTCTCAATCAAATCACCTCTTAGCCTCTAATGAAAATAACTTCAAGTCCCTTAGCCTTTCCTCATAAGACCTACCCATCATACCAGGCAACATCCTGGTAAACTTCCTCTGCACACTTTCCAATGCCTCCACATCTTTCTTATAATGTGGCGACCAAAACTGTACACAATACTCCAAGTGTGGCAGCACCAGAATTTTGTACAGTTGCAACATGACATCTCAGCTCCGAAATTCAGTCTCTCTACCAATAAATGCTAACACACTATAGGCCTTCTTAACAACCTTATCAACTTGAGTACCAACTTTCAGGGATCTATGCACCTGTACACCGAGATCTCTCTGCTCATCTACACTACTAAGAGTCCTATCATTACTCCTTTATTCTGAACACACATTACTCTTACCAAAGTGAATCACCTCACACTTTTCCACATTAAACTCCATTTACCACTTCTCGGCCCAGCTCTGCAACTTATCTATGTCCCTCTGCAAACTGTAACATCCATCCTCACTGTCTACAACTCCTCTGACTTTGGTGTCGTCAGCAAATTTACTAACCCATCCCTCTACACCCTCATCCAGGTCATTTATAAAAATAACAAACAACAGTGGCTCCAAAACAGATCCCTGAGGTACACTAGTAACTGAACTCCAGTTTGAATATATCCCAACAACCACCACCTTCTTCCTTCTATCAGACAGCCAATTCCTAATCCAAATTGCTAAATCTCCCTCAATCCCATACGTCTGCATTTTCTGCAGTAGTCTTCCATGGGGAACCTTATCAAACGCTTTGCTAAAATCCATATACACCACATCAACTGCCTTACCCTTATCCACCTCTTTGTTCACCTTTTCAAAAAACTCAATAAGGTTTGTGAGGCATGACCTTTCCTTCACAAATCCATGTTGACTATCCCTAATCAATTCATTTCTTTCTAAATGACTATAAATCCTATCCCTTATAATTCTTTCCAAAACTTTCCCCACGGCAGATGTAAGGCTCACTGGTCTATAATTTGCAGGATGGTCTCTACTCCCCTTCTTAAACAAGAGGACAATGTTTGCCATCCTCCAGTCTTCTGGCATTATACCTGTAGCCAACGACGACATGAAGATCAAAGCCAAAGGCTCTGCAATTTCCTCTCTAGCCTCCCAGAGTAACCTGGGATAAATACCATCCGGCCCAGGTTATTTATCTATTTTCTCTCAAGAATAGCTAACACCTTCTCCTTATGTACCTCTATCCCATCTAGTCAACAACCTTGTATCCCAGTATTCTCCCCAACTCCATTGACATTTTTCCATGTAAAGACTGATGAAAAATACTCATTCAGTACCTCACCAATCTCTATAGGCTCCACGCACAACTTCCCATTACTGTCTCTGACTGGCCCTAATCTTGACCTAACCAATCTTTTATTCTTGCTGCCTTGATGTCAAGGCCAATCACTTTCACCTCACCTCTGGCATTCAGCACTTTTATCCTTGTTTGAACCATGGGTAGAATGAAGTCAGGAATTGAGTGGCCCCAGTGGAACCAAACTGAGCATCAGTGAGCAGGTTATTACTGAGTAAGTGTCACTTGATAACACTGGTGATGACCCTTTCCATCACTTTACTGATAATTGTGAATACACTGATGGGCTACTTAGTCTACTAAAGTAATTGATCGGGTTGGATTTGTCCTGTTTCTTGCATACAGGACTTATCTGGGCAATTTACCACATTGTTGGGTAGATGCACTGGACCAGTTTGACTAGGGGAGTGGCAAGTTCTGTAGCACAAGTCATCGGGACTATTTCCGAATATCATGAAGGCCCATTGCCTTTGCAGTATCCAGTGTCTCTAAATGCTTCTTGATATCACATAGAATGAATTGAATTGGCTGGAGAGTGGCATTGAGGGAAGCAACTGGAGGAGGCCGAGATCGATCATCTACTCGCCACTTCTGGCTGAAGATTGCTATGTATGTTTCAGCATTGTTGCTGGAATATTGTCAGAGCTCATAACCTTTGTAGTATCCAATGTCTTCAGCCTTTTCTTGGTATCACACAGTGAATCAAATTTTTTGAAGGGATAACCAAGAAGGTAGATGAGGGCAATGCAGTTGATGTTGTTTACAAGGACTTTAGTAAGGCCTTTGACAAGGTACCACATGGTAGCTTGTTGCATAAAGTTAAATCTCATGAGATCCAGGGTGAGGTATCTAAAAGGATACAAAATTGACTTCTTGACAGAAGCCAGAGGCTGGTTGTAGAGCGTTGTTTTTCAAACTGGAGGCCTGTGACCAGTGATGTGCCTCAGGGATCAGTGCTGGGCTATTTGTCATTCATATTAATGATTTAAATAAAAATATAGGAGGCATGGTTAATAAGTTTGTAGATGACACCAAGATTGGTGGCGAAGTGGTCAGTGAAGAAAGTTATCTCCAATTGCAGCAGGATCTTGATCAATTGGGCAGTGGGCTGACGAATGGCAGACAGAGTTTAATTTAGACAAATGTGAGGTGATGCATTTTGGTAGATTGAACCAGGGCAGGACTTACTCAGTTAATGAGAGGGCACTGGGGACAGTTACAGAACAAAGAAATCTCGGGGTACGTGTTCATAGCTCCTTGAAGTTGCAGTCCCAGGCAGACAGAGTGGTGAAGAAGGCATTTGGCATGCTTGGTTTCATCGGTCAGAACATTGAATACAAGAGTTGGGGCGTCTTGTTAAAATTGTACAAAACATTGTACAAGATACTTGGAATACTGTGTAACAGTTCTGGTCATCCGATTATAGAAAGCATATTATTAAACTAGAAAGGATACAGAAAAGATTTACTAGGATGCTCCTAGGACTTGATGGTTTAAGTTATAAAGAGAGGCTGGATAGACTGGGACTTTTTATTCTGGAGCATAGGAGGCTGAGGGGTGATCTTATAGAGGTCTATAAAATAATAAGGGGCACAGATCAACGCGATAGTCAATATCTTTCCCCAAAGGTAGAGGAGTCTAAAACTAGAGGGCATTGGTTTAAGGTGAGAGAGCAGAGATAGAAAAGGGTCCAAAGGCACAATTTCTTCACAGAAAGGTGAGGATGGTGAGTGTCTGGAACAAGCTGCCAGAGATAGAGGCGAGTACAATTTTGTCTTTTAAAAAGCATTTAGACAGTTACATGGGTACAATGGGCATAGAGGGATATGGGCCAAATGTGGCAATTGGGATTAGCTTCAGCGTTTAGAAAAATAGGCGACATGGACAATTTGGGCTGAAGAGCCTGTTTCCATGCTGCAAACCTCTATGACTCTAAACTGATCGAAGACTGGCACTGGGAAGCTGGAGGTGTCCAAAGTATTTGTGATTTATATTGAAGGATACTCAGATCCCCAAGGACTGTGGAATATTGTAGTCCTTCTCTATTTAAATTATATTCTGCTCTTCTATTCTCCCTACAAACGTGGATAACCACATTACACTCCATCAACCAAACTTTTGCCCTTCACTTAATGTTTATCTTTTAGGGATGATTAGGAATTCACAATGAGAAACAAGGTAATGGTAGAGAATTAAAAAGTAGATAATAAAAACATTGTGATTGTAGCAGGAGATCAAAGGACAAAAGGCAAGGAAAACAATCATTACCACCAGAGACAAGTAATCTACTGGAGGACATAAGAACATAAGAAATAGGAGAAGGAGTAGGCCATCCAGCCCTTCGAGCCTGCCTCACCATTCAATAAGATTATGGCTGACCTGAAGTGGATCAATTCCACTTTCCCACTTTCTCCCATAACCCTTAATTCCCTTGTCTATCAGAAATCTATCTAACCGTGACTTAAATGTATTTAGCGAGGTAGCCTCCACCACTTCAGATTGCTGGACAGATATGCCTTTATACTCTGCGATCCACAGCCATGGTGGGAGCAATCTGAGCTCCAAGGTAGCACACGGATTCTGCTGCTTCCTGCTTGTATATGATGAAAACATTCACAACCAGATATTGCATCATGATCAGGTCCTCAGGGTCAATGGTAGTGGCCACTACATACATGCTGAAAATTACACACTCTGATCTCTGTGCAAAGCCCGGTGCCACGTTGGTTCCAGAATTCTCCATGCTCCTTAACATGGACCATAGGCTTCATGGCAGCCTTCCCAACATACCAAATATTTTGCTGTGTAAGCTTATCAGCATTCCACTGCAGGATGCGCCATCTGAGTCCATCATCTGAATTCTCAGAGCAGAACCTGTGCGCAGCCTTAGCTAGCTCTTGTATTCCTTCTTGTCCCATGTACTGGCTGCAACACAATTCTATGCAGTGTCCACATCCAAATCCTGCCTCTAATCTACCCTCTGAGGAACTTCCATTGTCAACATCTCAGCTTGTGGCTGCATCTGCAAAATCAAGTGACAGTGAAGTTAGAGTTCATGGAACTGAAATGATATTGGCAGCATGGAAACAAAACTGTTGAGTAACAGGAAACAGAATAATGGTGAATCATTGATGTTTTTGCACTGTGGGAATGTACAGGATGGGAAGAGTAACTGTGGTTTCCCAGTGCTCAATGTTAGAACCACTGCATCTCTTACCATCGATTATTGAACTAGACTTGAATGTGCAGGGAAAATTTCAATGTTGCCAAATGAAATGGAAATATCACTCTGATGTCTACATAACAAACCATTGCACTTTACTGTTTAATCTTCAGCAGATGTTACTGTGTCACCATTGCCACAATTATTTGTTGTTGTGTTGATTGAAGCTGGAGTAATGTAGTTTCCTATGTCTTCCACATAAGACCATAAGACATAGGAGCAAAATGAGGCCACTCGGCCCATCGAATCTGCTCTGCTGTTCAACCATGGCTCATATTTTCTCATCTTCATTCTCCTGCCCTTTCCCCATAACCCCTGTTCCCCTTATTAATCAAGAACCAACCTGTCTCTGTTTTAAAGCCACTCAACGACCTGGCCCCCACAGCCTTCTGCAGCAAAGAGTTCCACATGTTCACCACTCTCTGGCTGAAGAAATTCCTCCTCATCTCGGTTTTAAAGAATTGTTCCTTTTGCCCTGAGGTTTGCCCTCTGGTTCTAGTTTTTCCTAGTGGAAACATCCTCTCCACATTCACTCTATTCAGGCTTCACAATCTCCTGTAAGTTTCAATAAGATCCCCGTTCATTCTTCTAAACTCCAAAGAGTATAGACCCAGAATTCTCAAATTTCTTTCATATGACAAGTTCTTCACTTCAAGGATCATTCTTGTGAACCTCCTCTAGACCCTTTCCAAGGCCACCCTTTCTTAGATATGGGGTCCAAAACTGCTCACAATACTCTCAATGGGATCTGACCAGAGCCTTATATAGCCTCAGAAATACATCCCTGCCCCATGTATTCTAGCCCTCTCAACATGAATGCTAACATTGCATTTGTTTTCCTAAGTGCCAACTGAACCTGCATGTTGACCTTAAGAGAACATAGAACATAGATCATTACAGCGCAGAACAGGCCCTTCGGCCTTCGATGTTGCGCCGACCAATTAGGAAAAAGCAATGACCCTCTAACCTAAAGCATTCCCTTTTCGTCCATAAACTTATCTACTAACCTCTTAAATGTCACCAAACATGGCGCATCTACAACTGCAGCAGGCAGGGCATTCTATACCCTTACCACCCTCTGGGTAAAGAACCTACCTCTGACATCCGTCCTATAACTACCACCCCTTAATTTAAAGCTATGTCCCCTCGTGCTAGCTTTCTCCATCCTAGGAAAAAGGCTATCACTGTCCACCCTATCTAAACCTCTAATCATCTTATATGTTTCAATAAGGTCTCCTCTTAGCCGCCTCCTTTCTAACGAAAACAACCTCAAATCCCTCAGCCTCTCTTCATAAGACCTGCCCTCCATACCAGGCAACATCCTGGTAAACCTCCTCTGTACCCTCTCCAATGCCTCCACATCTTTCTTATAATGCGGGGACCAGAACTGCACACAATACTCCAAGTGCGGCCGCACTAGAGTTTTGTACAGTTGCAACATGACGTTGCGGCTCCGAAATTCAATCCCCCTACCAATAAAAGCTAAGACTCCATATGCCTTCTTAACAACCTTATCGACTTGACTGCCAACTTTCAGGGATCTATGCACATATACACCAAGATCCCTCTGTTCTTCAACACTATTAAGAGTCCTACCATTAGCCCTATACTCTACACATTTGTTATTCCTGCCAAAGTGAATTACCTCACACTTTTCCGCATTAAACTCCATTTGCCACCTCTCGGCCCAGCTCTGCAACTTGTCCAAGTCTCTCTGCAAACTATAACACCCCTCTTCACTATCTACCACTCCTCCGACTTTGGTGTCATCCGCAAATTTACTAATCCATCCTTCAATACCCTCATCCAGATCATTTATAAAAATTACAAACAGCAGGGGCCCCAAAACAGACCCCTGAGGTACACCACTTGTAACCGAACTCCACGATGAATATCTTCCATCAACCACCACCCTCTGTCTTCTATCTGCTAGCCAATTCCTAATCCAATTAGCTAAATCATCCTCAATCCCATACATCTGCATTTTCTGCAGAAGTCTTCCATGGGCCACCTTATCAAACGCCTTACTAAAGTCCATATATACCACATCAACCGCCTTACCCCCATCCACCTCTTTGGTCACTTTTTCAAAAAACTCAGTAAGGTTAGTAAGGCACGACCTACCCTTCACAAAACCATGCTGACTATCCCCAATCAATTCATTTCTCTCTAAATAACTATAAATCCTATCCCTAATAATTCTTTCTTGAACAAGAATCTTTAACAAGAATCTTGAACAAGAAGAATCTTGAACAAGAACTCCCAAGTACCATTGTGTTTCAGATTTCCTAAGCATTTTCCCATTTAGAAAATAGTTTATGTCTCCATTCTTCATTTCAAAGTGCAGAACCTCACATTTTTCCATATTGTATTCCATCAGCCACTTCTTTGCCTATTGTCTTAATCTGTCCAAATCCCCTACTTCCTCAATACTTTCTGTCCCTCTATATGTCTTTGTCTTCCACATGGATGAGGAACTGGTGCAGGGGGCAGGGTTTCAGATTTCTAGATCATTGAGACCTCTTTTGGGACAGACGGGACCTGTACAAGAGAAACGGGTTACACCTGAGCTACAAAGGGACCAATATACTTGCAGGGAGGTTTGCTAATGTTATTGGGGAGGGTTTAAACTAAATTTGCAGGGGGATGGGAACCAGAATGCCAGAGCAGATAGTGGAGCGGAGATGAAAATACAGGGTAAATGGTAGAACACTAAAGAGTGCAGTAGAATAGAGGGATCTGGGAATACAGGTACATAATTCCCTAAAAATAGCATCATAGGCAGATAGGGTTATAAAGAGTGCTTTTCAGTCATTGGCCTTTATACATCAAAGTATTGAGTATAAGAGTTGGAATGTTATGGTGAAACTGTATAAAACACTGGTGAGGCCAATTTTAGAGTATTGTGTGCAGTTTCGATCACCTAGTTACAGGAAGGATATTAATAAGGTTGAAAGAGTGCAGGGAAGGTTTACAAAGATGTTGCCGGGGCTTGAGAAACTAAGTTAAGAGAAAGGTTGAATAGGTTAGGATTTTATTCCCTGGAGTGTAGGAGAATGAGGAGAGATTTGATAGAGGTGTGTAAGATTTTGATGGGTATAAATAGAGTGAACACAAGCAGGCTTTTTCCACTGAAGCTAGGGGAAAAAAGAACAGAGGGCATGGATTCAGGATGAAGTGGGAAAAGTTTAAAGGGAATATTAGGTGGGGGCTTCTTCACACAGAGAGTGTGGAATGAGCTGCCGGATAAATGGTGCATTTGGGCTCACTTTTATTATTTAAGAAAAACTTGGACAGGCAGATGGATGAGAGGGGTGTGGAGGGATATGGTCCAAATGCAGGTCAGTGGGGCTAGGCTGAAAAATGGTTTGGCACAGACAAGTAGGGACAAAAGGCCTATTTCTGTGCTGTGATGTTCTATGGTCCCATGAACAAGAATTCGAGACAGTGTTTGTGTTGTGCTCTGACACATGATGGCTTTTCAATGTATTAATAGCCATTGCCAAATTAAAAAGCACAAAGCAAATAATACAAGCTGCAAGCTAAGCTAGTGTGAACCAGGCTGTCCCATGGAATGATTGTTACAGCACCTCACCATGACATCTCACAATACCACAGATCAAGAATTACCATACCTCAGAATTTGCAAAGCTTCCTCCATCTGAAGCAAGGGGAATCAATCATAGAAGATTAATGCTTTTTGGTTCTGAAGGAGGTCATTTAGTCTATTCTACATGCCAGTTCCACACTGGAGTATCTTAAAGGTGCTCAAACATCTTGATCTCCATACCTTTCTTTGCTTCACATGGAATTCCCTCTCTAAAGGCCCTGTGGGTCAACCTGTAGCACATGGACTGCAGCGATTCAAAAAAGTAGTCACCACCACCTTCTCTAGAGCAGCTAAGTATGGGCAATAAATGCTGGCCAGCTAGCGACGCCCATGTCTCAGGAATGAACAAAAAAAAAGATTTTTCTGCAGATTCAGTAAAATATGCAAATTTTCTTCTTCAAAAAATCCCTGTGGCAAAGCATTCAGTAAATGAAAATCAAATATTCTGTTTAGAGTAAAAAGGTCATTTAAATATTTGGATGAGGGCAAAACAAATGCCTCCAATTGGATGCAATGGAGAGGCAGCATGCTGTAAATACAACATGAGAAATTTACAATTTTAAATTTCCATTGTAAATCGGGAAAATTTATCCCTCGGGACTGAAACTCCAAGAGTTCAGAACTCACTAAATACTGACCCTCTGACAGTGCGGCACTCCCTCAGTACTGACCCTCTGACAGTGCAGCACTCCCTCAGTACTGACCCTCTGACAGTGCAGCACTCCCTCAGTACTGACCCTCTGACAGTGCGGCACTCCCTCAGTACTGACCCTCTGACAGTGCGGCACTCCCTCAGCACTGACCCTCTGACAGTGCGGCACTCCCTCAGCACTGACCCTCTGACAGTGCGGCACTCCCTTAGCACTGACCCTCTGACAGTGCGGCACTCCCTCAGTACTGACCCTCTGACAGTGCGGCACTCCCTCAGTACTGACCCTCTGACAATGCGGCATTCCCTCAGTACTGACCCTCTGACAGTGCAGCATTCCGTCAGCACAACTCTGACCGTGTAGCACTCTGTCAGCATTGACTCTGACAGTGCGGCACTCCCTCAGTGCTGACCCTCTGATGGTGCAGCACTCCCTCAGCACTGACCCTCTGACAGTGCGGCACTCTCAGTACTGACCCTCTGACAGTGCGGCACTCCCTCAGCACTGACCTCTGACAGTGCGGCATTCCCTCAGCACTGACCCTCTGACAGTGCGGTACTCCCTCAGCACTGACCCTCTGACAGTGCGGCACTCCCTCAGCACTGACCCTCTGACAGTGCGGCATTCCCTCAGCACTGACCCTCTGACAGTGCGGTACTCCCTCAGCACTGACCCTCTGACAGTGCGGCGCTCCCTCAGCACTGACCCTCTGAAAGTGCGACACTGCCTCAGTATGGAGATTGAAGTGTCGATTGAAATGCTCAGTATGCATGAATATGACATGAACACAGCATCTTCTGATTCCGAGAGTGTTAACTTAAATCAGACCAAACTGACATGGAGTGAGATAACAATAATGTAACGGATTGATTAAAAACAGCTTTGTTATCCGATACGTGAATGATGGACTTGTCTTCGCTGACTTTATCCTGCTACAGAGCTTATATGAGTTACATTGCACTGCTTGCTTAGACTGTGATGGGTTGATGAGAAGGTGAACTTGTGACATTACAGTTGAAAATATGATGAAATCAGCCATGAAAACGCAACAAGTATTCTGCAAACAACAAGTGAAGAGGAAGTAAACATTAGCTCCCAGTTGTGAAAGAGCGAAATGCTATATCATCTGCATCCTGTGGCCATTGTACACAACATAATTCTGAGAATTGGATACAGTGACATTCACAACCTCACATCATCCCTAAGAGCTTCACAGCTGCTGAAGCCTTTCTGAAAGATTGGCATTGTGGAGGTTTTGTGCTGAAAAGCTGACACATCAACCTGAGAATTCAGACAAAAATCATTGAAAGACAGCAACTTCTGTGCTATAGCATTCAAAGAACAAAAAACAAAACAGCACGGGAAACAGGACCTTCGGCCCAACGAGCCTGCGCCGCCACCCCGATGTTCCCACCTCTACCCGTGATCCCTGTCTATGTTTATAGATCTATGGATTAAAAACCAAATTTGAGACAATTTAGGGAGAATTGATTTTTGGGATGTGGGAGGAAACCGGAGCGCCCGGAGAAAACCCACGCAAGCACAGGGAGAATGCGCAAAGTCCCACAGACACAGGCCCAAATCCATGTATCTGCACAGCACAGCGATAGTCACTGAGCTGTTGTGTTGCCCATCAAATGGTCCAGGTCAAGTGTACACTAACGACGTGAAGCACTGGGATACTCTCGAAAAAAAATCCAAGAGCAGCCCTCTCACGACCCATCGCGTGTTTGCCCCTTGTTAGACAACAAGGTGGACCAAAGCACCTGTAGGATAAAAACAAGTACATCAATATCATCATCTATTTACACACTTCCCAGGGATCTCTTCACATTCACAAATCCATCCTGATAACAGCACACTGCTGGATTACATCTTCCAGGAATCTCAGTTCACTGATGATGGGAAATATTATTGGTTTCTGAAAGTTTTCTTCATTCAATAATTATAGAAATTTTTAATAATTATAATTTCTTCTGCAAGAGAAGAGTCCTCATTGCTGTTCAGTTGGGGATTTTCAATTCTGAAAATGTTCAGAGCTCACTTTTTGAACTTTACTTTCTTCCATGTCTGCAGTTCCGCCATTGTTGAAATCCAGAGAGGATACTCTAATCAATTCCACCTTGAAACTGTCTTGCTCTGTTGTAGCGGCAACTTCATTTTTAATTCCATTTCCCAGACTCCGAATTCTTTTTTGGAGAGAGTTCAAAGTTCAAAGCGACTTCTTTCTGTACCAACTACCAACTCTCAGCAGGGTGGTTGGGATACTGAATCCCTTCCCACACTCAGAGCAGGGGAACGGCCTCTCCCCAGTGTGAACTCACTGGTGTCTCAGCAGGGTGGTTGGGATACTGAATCCCTTCCCACACTCAGAGCAGGGGAACGGCCTCTCCCCAGTGTGAACTCACTGGTGTCTCAGCAGGGTGGTTGGGATACTGAATCCCTTCCCACACTCAGAGCAGCTGAACGGCCTTTCCCCGGTGTGAACTCGTAAATGTGTGTCCAGTGGGCACTGGAATCCCTTCCCACAGTCCCCACACTTTCACAGTCTCTCCCTGGTGACCTTTTGATAATCAGTTGATTCCACCTCCAAGTATGGAACACACGTACAGTTTGTCCTTGCTGTGAGTGGTGTAGTTTTTTTTTAGGTTGTGTTCCTGGTTGAAGCTCACAGCCAGTTCACTGAAACACTTTCACTCAGGTCTGCGGGCTCTCCATCCTTGTCCAGTCACACTGACGTTTGAAATCTTTCCCCACAGACAAAACAAACAAACATTTCTTCTCATACATTCAAAGAGCAATTATATCCAGAATCCAGAGCCTTTGTAACATCTTGTTGTGACATTTGGTGTGAGATTTCAAAGAACAAAGAACAAAACAGCACAGGAAACAGGCCCTTCGGCCCAACGAGCCCGCGCCGCCACCCCGATGTTCCCACCTTTATCCATGATCCCTGTCTATGTTTATAGATCTATGGATTAAAAACCAAATTTGAGACAATTTAGGGAGAATTGGTTTTGCCAATTAGCCTAAGAGCACATCTTTGGGATGTGGGAGGAAACCGGAGCACCCAGAGAAAACCCACGCAAGCACGGGGAGAATGCGCAAACTCCCACAGACACAGGCCCAAATCCATGTATCTGCACAGCACAGTGATAGTCACTGAGCTGTCGTGTTGCCTATCAAATGGTCCAGGTCAAGCGTACACTAACGATGTGAAGCACTAGGATACTCTCAAAAAAAAATCCAAGAACAGCCCTCTCACGACCCATCGCATGTACGTCGTTAGACAACAAAGTGGACCAAAGCACCTGTAGGATAAAAACAAGTACATCAATATCATCATCTATTTACACACTTCCAGGGACTCCCAAGGCTCATGATCCCTATTTTAAATTAGTTTTCTATACCCCTCCATTCCCATTCTGTTCATGTGCCTATCCAAGTATTTCTTAAATAACTCCAGAGTGCCTGCCTCCACCACTTTACTTGGCAGCGCATTCCATACCCCATCACCCTCTGTGTGAAAAAACTCCCTCTATATTTCACTTTCCCAAACATTGACTGGAATATCCCAAGGGTAAGGAGTTTGGATGGCAAGGAGTTTGTTAGGTGTGTTCAGGAAGGTTTCCTGACACAGTACGTGGAAAAGCCTAGGAGAGGAGAGGCTGTACTTGACCTGGTGCTAGCTAATGAGCCAGGACAGGTGTCAGATCTCACGGTAGGTGAGCATCTTGGGAACGGAGATCATAATTCTATCTCTTTCACGATAGCAATGGAAAGAGATAGGATCAGGCAGGCTAGGAAGGTATATGTCTGGAGTAAGGGGAAATATGAAAACATTAGGCAGGTAATTGGACGTATAAACTGGAAGGAGGCGTTCTTGGGGAAGAGTACAGAAGGAAAGTGGCGGATATTCAAGGAATGTTTGTCTGGGGCTCTGCAAGACAACGTTCCGAGGAGTCAAGGAGGTTTTGGTAGGACACGGGAACCGTGGTGCATGAAGGTTGTGGTGCACCTAGTTAGGAAGAAAAAAAAGGTATATAAAAGGTTCAGAGAGCTAGGGGATGTTAGGGATCTAGAGGAGTATAAGGTGTGTAGAAGGGGGCTTAAAAAGGAAATTAGGAGAGCCAGAACGGGTCATGAGAAGGCCTTGCCAGGTGAGATTAAGGAGAATCCCAAGGCCTTCTACAAATATGTGAAAAGTAAAAGGATGAGAAGAGAAGGGATAGGGCCTATAAAAGGTGAAGGGGGAAAAGTCTGTGTGAATCCGAAAGAAATGGCAGAGGTGCTTAACGAGTACTTTGCCTCGGTATTCACGGTGGAAAGTGAACTGGGAGATTGCACTGCAGGTTTGCGGCATACGGAAAAGATTGAGTATGTGGATGTTAGGGAAGAGGATGTGTTAGACCTGTTAAATTCTATCAAGATAGACAAGTCGCCGGGACCAGATGGGATGTACCCCAGGTTATTGTGGGAGGTGAGGGAAGTGGTTGCAGAGCCCCTGGCGATGATATTTGTGTCGTCCATGGAAACGGGAGAGGTTCCAGAGGATTGTGGATATGGTCCCTATCTTTAAGAAAGGGAACAGGGATAGTCCAGGAAATTACCGACCGGTGAGTCTGACTTCAGTGGTTGGTAAGCTGATGGAGAGGCTTCTGAGGGATAAGATATATGAACATTTGGAGAATTTTGGACTGATTAGAAATAGTCAGCATGGTTTTGTCAAGGGCAGGTCATGCCTTACGAGCCTAGTTGAGTTCTTCGAAAATGTGACTGAACACATTGACGAAGGAAGAGTGGTGGACGTAGTGTACATGGACTTTAGTAAGGCGTTTGATAAGGTCCCCCATGCAAGGCTTCTGGAGAAGGTGAGAGGGCATGGGATCCAAGGGGCTTTGGCTTCGTGGGATCCAGAACTTTCTTGCTGGCAGAAGGCAGAGAGTGGTTGTGGATGAGTCTTGTTCTGCATGGAGGTCGGTAACCAGTGGAGTGCCCCAGGGATCTGTTCTGGAACCCCTGCTGTTTGTCATTTTCATAAATGACCTGCATGAGGAAGTGGAGGGATGGGTTAGTAAGTTCGCCGACGATACAAAGGTCCGTGGTGTTGTGGATGGTCTGGAGGGATGTCAAAAGTTGCAGCGGGACATAGACAGGATGCAAGACTGGGCGGAGAAGTGGCAGATGGACTTCAACGCAGATAAATGTGTGGTGGTCCATGTTGGCAGGAATAATGGGATGAAGGAGTACAATATAAGGGGTAGGAGTCTTAGCTGTGTTGTAGAGCAGAAGGATCTCGGGGTCCAGGTCCAAAGGACTCTTAAATCGGCCTCGCAGGTGGAGGAAGTGGTCAAGAAGGCGTACTGTGTACTGGCCTTCATTAATTGAGGAATAGACTTTAGGAGTTAGGAGGTAATGGTGCAGCTCTATAAGACTCTTGTCAGACCCCACTTGGAGTATTGTGCGCAGTTCTGGTCGCCTCACTATAGGAAGGATGTAAAGGCTATTGAGAGAGTTCAGAGGAGATTTACAAGGATGCTGCCTGGATTGGGAGGCAGGCCTTATGAAGATAGGTTGAGGAGCTGGGACTCTTCTCACTGGAGAGACGTAGGTTGAGAGGCGACCTGATAGAGGTTTATAAAATGTTGAGAGGAATAGATAGGGTGGACTCTCAGAGACTATTTCCCCGAGCTGAAATGGTCACTACGAGACGACACAGATTTAAGGTGCAGGGAAGCAAATACAAAGGAGATGTCAGGGGTAGGTTTTTCACTCAGAGGGTGGTGAGTGAATGGAACCGACTGCCGTCGGAGATTGTTGAGGCAAACTCACTGGGGTCTTTTAAGAGACTTCTGGATGAGTATATGGAAATGAATAGGATAGGGGGTTATAGATAGGTTTGTGGATTGGTAGATGTGATCGGCGCAACTCGTGGGCTGAAGGTTCTGTTTGTGCTGTATTGTTCTTTGTTCGAAGGAACTACAGCGGGGGTGTGAATGTAGCCCATTCCATCAGCCTCCCATCCATTGACTCCGTCTACACTTCCTGCTGCCTCAGGAAAAGCAGCCAGCATAATCAAGGAACCCACGTATCCTGGATATTCTTTTTTCTACCTTCTTCCATCAGTAAAAAGATACAAAAGTCTGAGGTCACATACCGACCAACTCAAGAACAGCTTCTTCCCTGCTGCTGTCAGGCTTTTACAAATTACAGCACAGGAACACGCCCTGCAACATTTCAGGCCTACAAGTACCATGCTGCCAGCCTGAACTAAAACCCTCTACCCTTCTGAGGACCATTTCCCTCCATTCACATTCTATTCATGGGTTTGTCAAGATGTTCCTGAAAAGTTACTATCATATTCACTTCCACTACCTCTCCCGGCAGCAAGTTCCAGGCACCCACCGCCCTCTGGGTAAAAAAACGTGTCTCATACATCTCCGGGTGGCACGCTAGCACTGCTAGCTTCAAAGCTCCAGGATCCTGGGTTTGATTCCCGGCTTGGTTCACTCGGTCAGTGTGGAGTTTGCACATTCTCCTTGTGTCTGCATGGGTTTCCTCCGGGTGCTCTGGTTTCCTCCCATACTCCAAAGATCTGCAGGTTAGGTTGATTGGCCATGCTAAGAAATTGCCCCTTAGTGTCTTTATTGGGTGTGTTGAGTCTTCTACTGGAGGGGGGTTTGGGGGGGGCGGGGGGGGGGGGGGGGGGGGGGGGGGGGGGGCTGACCCTCTGAGAGTGCAGCGCTCCCTCAGTACTGATTTGATTTGATTTATTATTGTCACATTAGAGATTAGTATACGTGAAAAGTATTGTTTCTTGCACATTATGTAGACAAAGCATATCATTCATAGAGAAAGAAAGGAGAGGGTGCAGAATGTAATGTTACAGTCATAGCTGGAATGTAGAGAAAGATCAACTTACTGCAAGGTAAGAAGCTGTTCTTGAGTTGGTTCGTGCGTGACCTCAGACTTTTGCATCCTTTTCATGACAGAAGAAGGTGAAAGAGAGAATGTCCGGGGTGCGTGAGGTCTTTGGTTATGCTGGCTGCTTTGCCAAAGCAGCGTAGACAGAGTCAGTGGATAGGAGATGGATTGGTCTACATTCACAACCCTTTGTAGTTCCTTGCGATCTTGGGCAGAACAGGAGCCATACCAAGCTGTGATACAACCAGAAAGAATGCTTTCTATTAGACATTTGTAAAAGTTGATGAGAGTTGCAGCTGACATGCCAAATTTCTTTACTATTCTGAGAAAGTAGAGGCTTTGGTGGACTTTCTTAACTATAGTGTCGAAATGGGAGGACCAGGACAGATTGATCTGGACACCAAAAAACGTGAAGTTCTTGATTATCTCTAATTCATACCCATTTAATGTAGATGGGGACTGGTCTCTATTATGCTACGTAAAATTGATGACAATTTTGTTGACATTGGGGTTATTGCCGTCGCATCACTTCACCAGATTCTCTGTCTCATTCCCGTACTCTGTCTCATCATTGTCACTGACCCTCTGACAGTGCGGCACTCCCTCAGCACTGACCCTCTGACAGTGTGGCACTCCCTCAGTACTGACCCTCTGACAGTGCGGCACTCCCTCAGTACTGACCCTCTGACAGTGCGGCACTCCCTCAGTACTGACCCTCTGACAGTGCGGCACTCCCTCAGTCACTGACCCTCTGACAGTGCAGCACTCCCTCAGCACTGACCCTCTGACAGTGCGGCACTCCCTCAGCACTGACCCTCTGACAGTGTGGCACTCCCTCAGCACTGACCCTCTGACAGTGCAGCACTCCCTCAGCACTGCCTCCCTGACAGTGTGGCACTCCCTCAGCACTGACCTCTCACAGTGCGGCACTCCCTTAGTACTGACCTCTGACAATGCGGCACTCCCTCAGCATGACCCTCTGACAGTGCAGCACTCTCTCAGCACTGACCTTCTGACAGCGCGGCACTCCCTCAATACCGATCCTCTAACAATGCAGCATTCCCTCAGTACTGACCCTGTGACAGTGCAGCACTCTCTCAGGGAATGACAAAGAGTCATCAGGGACATGGGGACAGGGAAAAAATCAGGATGAACTCAGTGTGAGGGTGGCGTTCAAGGGTGCATGTACAAGGCTGGGGTGCCATGGTGTGTACATGGGGTGGGGATGTTGAAAACATTGGGGGTGGTTTCTGATGTCCATGGAGGGGAAGGGGAGGCTGTATCCATGGCAGGTGGGTGCTGGCAGAGGAGCTGCTGTTTTGGTGCTTGCTGTGCGCAGTCGTTTTTGAGGCCTGTGATTCGCTTCCGTCTCTGGGTGATTAAAGCCCGCCTCCTCCTACAGGCAGGAATCAGTTTTTGTTGTTTTTTTACTCTAAGTGGACATTGGGACATACCCAAAAGCATATCGGAAATTCTGCCATTTCAACACTTTCCTGCACTTAGAATTCTTTTCATAAGATCATCTCCAGAGAGTGTTCATCCCAATCAGACCAAACTGACCTGGTGCGAGGGTAACAATAATGTAGCTAAATAAATAAAAACAGTTTTGTTCTCCAATATATATATAATTGCATCTACAACTGCCTGCAGCAGTTGTAGATGCGCCAAGTTTGGTGGCGTTTAAGAGGTTAGTTGATAAGTATATGGAAGAGAAGGGAATGGTTTAGTTTGGAGGGGCATTGCTTTTTATATTGGTCGGCGCAACATCGAAGGCCGAAGGGCCTGTTCTGTGCTGTAATGTTCTATGTTCTATGTTCTATAACTGTGGACTTGTTTTTACTGATTTTAGCCTGCTACAGAGTTTGTGTAGGTTATATCGCACTGTTTTCTTAAAATTCTTTTGTGGGACACGGGTGTCATTGGCAGGCCAACATTTAGTTACCTATGAGTAACATCCCTAGTTACTCTGGAGAAGGTGGTGGTGAGCTGCCTTCTTGAATCATTGCAATCCATGTTCTGTGGATTGACCTACAGTGCCGTTAGGGAGAGAATTCCAGGATTTTGACCCAGCGACTGCGAAGGAATGGCGACATATTTCTATGATGTATAGAGATGCCGGCGTTGGACTGGGGTAAACTCAGTAAAGTTTCACAACACCAATTTTAAATCCAACCAAATTATTTGATAGTAAATTCGCGAGCTTTCGACACTATGGCCTTCGTCAGGCAAATGCAGTGTTCTGGTCTGCAATAGCACTCATACCAACACAGACAGTCACAGATTGCTGATTAGAATGCGAATCCTTACATCTAACCTGCTATTCAAGTGTTAAAGTGGCTAACAATGTGTGTGAAGGGAATCCTGAGCATTGGTTAGAGAATTGTGTATTTTCTCCAGACAGCACAGTAAGTGAGGTTTTTTGCTAACCCAGGCAAGTTACGGGGGTTACAGATAGTGTGTCATGAAGCCAAGATCCCTATTAAGACCGTCCTCATGTGTGCGGAACTTGGCTATCAGTCTCTGCTCAGCGACTCTGCGCTGTTGTGTGTCCCGAAGGCCCCCTTGAAGAACATTTACCCGCAGGTCGGAGGCCGAATGCCCATGACTGCTGAAGTGTTCGCCCACAGGAAGGGAACTGTTTTGCCTGGTGATTGTTGAGCGATGCTCATTCATCCGCTGTCGTAGTGTCTGCATAGTCTCCCCAATGTACCATGCTTCGGGACATCCTTTCTTGCAACGTATTAGGTAGACAACGTTGGCCGAGTTGCAAGAGTATGTACCGTGTACCTGGTGAATGGTATCCTCACGTTTGATGATGTCGTCCATGTCTATGATCTGGCATGTCTTGCAGAGGTTGCTGTGGCAGGGTTGTGTGGTATTGTGGTCACTGTTCTCCTGAAGGTTGGGTAGTTTGCTGCGAACAATGATCTGTTTGAGGTTGTGCAGTTGTCTGAAAGCAAGAAGTGGGGGGGTGGGGATGGCCCTAGCGAGATGTTCATCGTCATCAATGATATGTTGAAGACTCCGGAGAAGATGTCGTAGCTTCTCCACTCCGGGGAAGTACTGGACAACAAAGGGTACTCTGTCCACCGTGTCCCGTGTTCGTCTTCTGAGGAGGTCAGTGCGGTTTATCGCTGTGGCACATCGGAACTGTCGATCGATGAGTCGAGCGCCATATCCTGTTCTCACGAGGGCATCCTTCAGCGTCTGGAGGTGTCTGTCACAATCCTCCTCATCTGAGCAAATTCTGTGTATACGGAGGGCTTGTCCATAGGGAATGGCTTCTTTAACGTGTCTAGGGTGGAAGCTGGAGAAGTGGAGCATTGTGAGGTTGTCTGTCGGTTTGCGGTACAGTGAGGTGCTGAGGTGACCGTCCTTGATGGAGATGCGTGTGTCCAAGAATGCAACTGATTCTGGAGAATAGTCCATGGTGAGTCTGATGGTGGGATGGAATTTGTTGATATCATCATACAGTTGTTTCAATGATTGTTCACCATGAGTCCAAAGGAAAAAGATGTCATCAATGTATCTAGTATATAACCTTGGTTGAAGATCTCGTGTGGTGAAGAAGTTTTGTTCGAACCTGTGCATGAAGATGTTGGCATACTGAGGTGCAAATTTGGTCCCCATGGCTGTTCCATATCATATTTCTATGTCAGGATGGGGAGCAATTTGGACTGTGAGGTGTTGGTGAGAAGGTGAACTTGTAACATTACAATCAAAAATGTGATGAAATTAGCCATGGAAACGCAACAATGAATTCCGCAAAAAACAAGTGAAGAGGAAGTAAATATTAGCTCCCAGTTGTGAAAGAGCGAAATGCTATATCATCTGCGTCCTGTGGCCATTGTACACAACATCATTCTGAGAATTGGATACAGTGACATTCACAACCTCACAACATCCCAAAGCACTTCACAGCTGCTGAAGCTTTTCTGAAAGGTTGGCATTGTGGAGGTTTTGTGGTGTATTTGATAGCGCTCCTATTCCAATGGGCAGGAGGTGTGGGTTCAAGTCCCACTTGATGGCCACAATCACTACATTCACTGGTGACCAAATAGGTTGATTATTGGCTTGTAAATCCTCCCAATAATCCTGACAGCGGGTGGTGAAGAGCAGCAGAGTTTGCTGGTTAGCCATGCTGCAGAAGACAATGGCCAACCTGTGCAATAGACGGCCCAGTTTAATCACAGACAAATCCAATGGAATTCCATGCTCATCAATATCCTCTTTGGACATGCTTCCTGGAGGTGTCAGTGTTGTATTGTAGGAAGGATCGCAGCTACTTGATGCACAGCAAGATTCCACACACTGCAATGTTATGATTAGATTCAGCTGTACTTCAGTCATGTTGACTGATGAGTTATCAATGCACTGTCAAACACGGGCAGTGATGTCCTGGAGCTGAGATGATTGACCTCCAAAAACCACCACCACCTTCCTTTGTGCCGATATGACTCCAACCAGCACACATTTTCCACTGACTTCATCAATAACCTTCCGCCCATCAGAAGGTCAGAAGTGGGGACGTTTACCGATAATTGTACAATGTCCAGTGCCACTTGTGACACCTCAGATTCTGGAGCAGACCAACCTGCACAACATCCAGGCTTGGGCTGACAAGTGGCAAAAAGGATTTGCGCCATAAGAATGCCAACTAATGCCAACTCTAAAAAAAGAGAATCACTAAAAGAACATTGCTGCTAGACTGGGAGTGCAGCAGGTGGTGAGGGAACCAACATGACGGGAAACATTCTTTACTCCCATCCCTGCCTGATTCATATGCCTCTTTCCATGACAGTGTCAGCAGGAGTGACCACTGCAGAGTCCTTGTGTGGACAAAGTCCTAGATTCACATTGAAAATAACCTTCATTGCGTTATGTAGCACTGCCATCGTGCTAAATGAGTTAGGATTTGAACAGATCTAGCAACTCAGGACTACAGGCACTGTGGACCATCTACAACAGCAGAATTGTACACAACCACAGTTGTTAACCTTACAACTCATAATGTAATGACAATCAATGGCATTACACTGCTGAATCCCCCACTATCAACATCCACAGTAATGGGAATTGCCGTTGACCAGGAACTGAACTGGACTTATCGTATAAATGCTGTGGCTACCAGAGTATGTCAGAGACTCAGATTCCTCAGCAAATAATTCACATCCTGAATCCCCATCCTGTCCAAAATCTACAATGCACAAGTCAGTCTTATTATGGATTACTTTTCGGATATTAGTGTATTTTTCAGAAAGGTAATTTTTATCATGATTTCTGCAGCTCACAACATCAGTGATGTTATCGCTGTTGGCCAGGCTGTAAATGTATTTTTGTTGCGATTTGAGTGGTTTAAATAGGATTGTGTTTATTCTGGGATTAGTTTTACCATCCTGCATTGTTAGGAGGATGGTCATGTGT
This sequence comes from Sphyrna mokarran, assembly GCA_024679065.1. Classification (NCBI taxonomy): domain Eukaryota; kingdom Metazoa; phylum Chordata; class Chondrichthyes; order Carcharhiniformes; family Carcharhinidae; genus Sphyrna; species Sphyrna mokarran. Next base: position 35,399 of record JAGIQG010000245.1, read on the forward strand.
TTTTGGACAGTTTTTGTCCCAGTGAGTTTAAGATTTCATTTTTAGTTCTGAGCTGCAGTTGGGTTCTAACAAGCATAGCAGCACAGCATTGCCTCAGTACTGACCCTCTAACAGTGCGGCACTCCCTCAGTACTGACCCCCTGACAGTGCAGCACTGCCTCAGTACTGACCCTCTGATAGTGCGGCACTGCCTCAGTACTGACCCTCTGACAGAGCAGCACTGCCTCAGCACTGACCCTCTGACAGTGCAGCACTCCCTCAGCACTGACCCTGACAGTGCGGCACTCCCTCAGCACTGACCCTCTGACAATGCGGCACTCCCTCAGCGCTGATCCTCTGACAGTGTGGCACTGTCTCAGCACTGACCCTCTGACAGTGCACCACTGCCTCAGCACTGACCCTCTGACAGTGCAGCACTCCCTCAGCACTGACCCTCTGACAGTGCGGCACTCCCTCAGCACTGACCCTCTGACAGTGCGGCACTCCCTCAGTACTGACCCTCCGACAGTGCAGCATTCCCTCAGCACTGACCCTCTAACAGTGCAGACTCGCTCAGCACTGACCTTCTGACAGTGAAGCATTCCCTTTGTAAAGAACCAGGCTTTCATGCTCGAATCCGAGAACGGGATTTAACCCATTACATTGTGAGTGGGAGGAGTCTATCGCATGAACTGTGTTCCTTCTGACGCTGTTTGTTTTCTGAAGCCTTTAAATGATTTAATTCAATCGTGGGAATCACTCTCATTCTGTCCTACTGTTACTTTCTGAAGCCCAGAAAGGAACAGTTTGGTAGAGGAACGGTGTCATCCTGCTTTATGTCTGTCAAATGGGAAAATGATGGCAGGGAGCGTTGAGATGCTGATTCTGCACTGAAGGTGCTTCAGCTGTCACATTGGACATGTTTCCTCCTTAGCTGTTCAGAGTGGCTTGGTGAAACCACTTTTAAACTCACTGCCAATCAGTAGCCCTACACCAGATATAGACCAGTTTTCCAAACTAGTGTTTGCCCATCGCAGAGTGGGCTGCCCGCACCACCCAGAACTCTGAAAAATGCCTGGCATATTTTCAAGTGTGGGGCCAGCATTGTTCTGAGGTAAATACAAAGGAAATAGGAGCACCAGTGAACCATTTCGTCCCTTTAGACAGATCTGTATTTCAATAAAGTCATAGCTGAATTCCACCTTCCCCATCTTTGATTCCCTTGCATTTATCCAGCCTTGAAATTATTCAATAGCCCATTTCTACCTTTTTTTGAGACAGAAAATTTCAAAGTTGCACAACACACTAATAGAAAATATTTCTCCTCATCGCTGTCCTCAAAGGATGGACACTAACTTTAAGGAAGTCCCTCTACCCTCCAACCTACCCTTAGTTCTGGACTCAGCCACAAGATGAAACATCCTTTCCACATCCACCTTGTCAAATGCTGTCCAGTATCTTAAATCCTTTAATAAGGTCACTCCTCACCCTTCTGAATCCCAGTGGAAACAAGCCCAGTTGGTTCAGCCTACCCTCATAAGACAACCTATTCATTTTTTGATTTGATTTTGATTTGATTCATTATTGTCACATGTATGAGTATATAGTGAAAAGTATTGATTCTTGCACGCTATACACACAAAGCTTACTGCTTACAGAGTAGAAAGCAAGAGAGTGCAGAATGTAATATTACAAAGAACAAAGAACAAAGATTACAATCATAGCTAGGATGTAGAGAAAGATCAACCGAACGCAAGGTAGAGCCATTCAAAAGTCTGACAGCAGCAGGGAAGAAGCTGTTCTTGAGTCGGTTGGTATATGACCTCAGACTTTTGTATCTTCTTCCCAATGGTAGAAGGTGGTAGAGAGAAGGTCTGAGGTGTATGGGGTCTTTAATTATGCTGGCTGCTTTGCTCAAATGAACAACTTCACACTTTTCTACATTAAACTCCACTTTCCAAGTGCACCCAACCTATCCGTATCCGTTTGCAAAGTCTACATCTTCACAACATACATTGTGTCATCAACAAATTTTGCTGCCGTGTCTTCACTGCCCCGATCTAAATCATTGAGATAAATTGTAAAATGACTGAGGCTCCAGCACAGATCCTTGCGGTACTCCACTTGTCACATCCTGCGAATCAGACAAAGACCCATTTATGCATACCCTCTGCTTTCTGTCAGCCAGCCAATCTTCAATTCAGGCTAATTTGTTATACCTGCACTATGAGTTTTTATATTTTGCAATAATCATTGATGTGGCACCATATCAAATACTTTCTGGAAGGCTAAGTACAGTGTGTCTGCATCATTGCTCCCCCCCACTCCACAGCACATGTTATAGAACATAGAACATAGAACATTACAGCGCAGAACAGGCCCTTCAGCCTTCGATGTTACGCTGACCAATTATGAAAAAAGCAATGACCCTCCAAACTAAACCATTCCCTTCTCTTCCATAAACTTATCAACTAACCTCTTAAACGCCACCAAACTTGGCGCACCTACAACTGCCGCAGGCAGGGCATTCCACTCCCGAACCACCCTTTGGGTAAAGAACCTACCTCTGATATCCGTCCTATAACTATCACCCCTTAATTTAAAGCTGTGTCCCCTCGTGCTAGCTTCTCCATCCTAGGAAAAAGGCTATCACTGTCCACCCTATCTAAACCTTTAATCATCTTATATGTTTCGATTAGGTCCCCTCTTAGCCGCCTCCTTTCTAACGAAAACAACCTCAAATCCCTCAGCATCTCCTCATAAGACCTGCCCTCCATACCAGGCAACATCCTGGTAAACCTCCGCTGTACCCTCTCCAATGCCTCCACATCTTTCTTATAATGTGGGGACCAGAACTGCACACAATACTCCAAGTGCGGCCGCACTAGAGTTTGTACAGTTGCAACATGACGTTGCGGCTCCGAAATTCAATCCCCCTACCAATAAAAGCTAAGACTCCGTATGCCTTCTTAACAACTTATCGACTTGATTGCCAACTTTCAGGGATCTATGCACATATACACCAAGATCCCTCTGTTCATCAACACTATTAAGAGTTCTACCATTAGCCCTATACTCTACACATTTGTTATTCCTGCCAAAGTGAATTACCTCAAACTTTTCCGCATTAAACTCCATTTGCCACCTCTCGGCCCAGCTCTGCAACTTGTCCAAGTCTCTCTGCAAACTATAACACCCCTCTTCACTATCTACAACTCCACCGACTTTAGTGTCATCTGCAAATTTACTAATCCATCCTTCAATACCCTCATCCAGATCATTTATAAAAATTACAAACAGCAGGGGCCCCAAAACAGACCCCTGAGGTACACCACTTGTCACCGAACTCCACGATGAATATCTCCCATCAACCACCACACTCTGTCTTCTATCTGCTAGCCAATTCCTAACCCAATTAGCTAAATCACCCTCTATCCCATACATCTGCATTTTCTGCAGAAGTCTTCCATGGGCCACCTTATTGAACGCCTTACTAAAGTCCATATATACCACATCAACTGCCTTACCCCCATCCACCTATTTGGTCACTTTTTCAAAAAACTCAATAAGGTTAGTAAGGCACGACCTACCCTTCACAAAACCATGCTGACTATCCCAATCAATTCATTTCTCTCTAAATAACTATAAATCCTATCCCTAATAATTCTCTCCAATACTTTACCCACAACAGAAGTAAGACTCACTGGCCTATAATTCCCTGGAAGGTCTCTCTTCCCCTTCTTGAACAACAGGACCACATTCGCTATCCTCCAGTCCTCTGGAACCATACCCGTAACCAACGACGACCTGAAGATCAGAGCCAGAGGCTCTGCAATCTCCTCTCTTGCCTCCCAGAGAATCCTAAGGTAAATCCCGTCCGGCCCAGGGGACTTATCTAACTTCAAACCCTCAAGAATATCTAGCACATCCTCCTTATCTACTTCAATACTTTCCAGTTTGCAACCCTGTATCCCAGTGTTCTCCACAACTACAGTTACATCTCCCTGCGTGAATACCGAAGAGAAATATTTGTTCAGTGCCTCTCCAATCTCTTCAGGCTCCACGCACAACTTCCCACTGCTGTCTATGACTGGCCCTAATCTTGCCATAACCAATCTTCTATTCTTAACATATCTAAAGAAAGCTTTAGGATTCTCCTTAATCCTATCAGCCAAAGTGTTCTCGTGTCCCCTCTTAGCTCCCCTCAACTCACTCTTTAGCTCCCTCCTGGTTAATCTATAACTATCCATTGCACTAACTGAGCCTTCAAGCCTCATCCTGACATAAGCCTCCTTTTTCCTTCTAACCAGCGAATTAACTTTTTTCGTACACCAAGGTTCCCTTACTCGACCATTTCCTCCTTGCCTGACAGGGATAAAGTTCTGACTGAACTTTCCTCCCTGCCTGACAAAAATAAAGTTCTTTTATTTCATCAAAGAACTTTACGCTGCTTTGATTCATGGTGGCAGACTTCTAAGGTTGGATCATTGTAACTAAAAGCAGCTTCCAAATCATTTACTCTTACTCTGTAACTTCCTTTTCATACAACCATGCTGACTTTTCCCAACTGCCTTGAGCTGTCCAATTATAACCTCTTCAATAATCAATTCAAACACCAGCCCCATGACCGATATTAAGCTAATTGGTGGATAATTTCCTGTCTCTTGAATAGAAGGGTTAAATTTGCTACTTTACTGTCTGATGGAACCTTTCCATGGCCTAAAGAATTTTGGAAAATTATCACCAATCATACTTGACTTTCAGCCAAACAGTCTCTTTCTCACATTTTCACTATTTTTACATTTGGTAAAGAGAAATCTTCAAAGAAAATGATAAAGATATACAAACTTTTTTGATGTCCTAGTGATTTTTTTTCCGGGGTTGCACACAGCAAGTCCCAGAGATTGATCTGTAATTCCTGGAGACTCCAGTTGGTTGCCGAAGCAGCTTAAAGAAACAGTCAGCTCAAGAGCAACAAACCAGGAATGCCATATCCTCAGGCATTTCTCTAGTGTTCTCATGTCATAATGCCAACTGTCGAGTGTTGAAGAGTCCCAGGCCACTCCTGAGGGGAAAGATAAGCAAGTTTGCAGGTGACACCAAGATTGGTAGAGTGATTAATGGTGAAGAAGATGGTTGTAGATTACAGGAAGATATAGATAACTGGGGAGAACAGTGGCAGATGGTATAACTCTGATAAGTTTGACATGAGGCACTTTGGAAGAAGAAACAAGACGAGGGAATATTTAATGAATGGCAGGACACTGGGAAGCTCAGAGGAACAGAGAGATTTTGGGTATTTATTCACAGATCCCTAATGTTGGCTGAGCCGGTTATAAGGGGACATAAGAAGGCATATGGGACATTTGCTTTCATCAGTAATGGTAATAAGAGCAAGGAGGTAATGTTGCAGTGTTGGTTAGGTCGGAGTAGTTTGTGCAGTTCTGGTCACCTCACTATAGGAAGGATTTGCAGAGAAGGTTCATCAGGTTATTGCCTGGGATGAAGCATTTGAGCTTTAAGGAGAGACTGAGTCGGCTTGAACTGTTTACTTTCAAGCAAAAGGGGAGCATGACTGAGATGTGTAAGATTGTGAGGGGTTTGATCAGGGTGAGTAAGGAGCAGCTGTTCCCCTTTGGTTGAAGGGCCAATCATGAGGAGACAGAGATTCAGGGGAAGGGGCAGAAGATTAAAAGGAATATCAGAAAAAGATTTTTCACTCAGAGGGTGGTGGGAATCTGGAATGCATTGCCTGGGAGTGGAGGCCGGAAGTAGAACATACAACATAGAACATAGAACAGAACAAACAGGCCCTTCAGCCCACGAGTTGTGCTGATCATATCTATACCTACAGGCCATAGAACTATCTGTAACTCCCAATCCCATTAAATCCCATGTACTCATCCAGAAGTCTCTTAAATGACCCCAGCAAGTTTGCCTCTACCTCCACTGACGGCAACCGATTCCATTCACTCACCATCCTCTGAGTGAAAAACTTACCTCTAACATCTCCTCTGTACTTGCCCCCCAGCACCTTAAACATGTGTCCTCTCATAGCAACCATTTCAGCCCTGGGAAATAGCCTCCAAGAATCCACTCAATCTATTCTTCTCAACATCTTATAAACCTCTATCAGGTCGCCTCTCAACCTTCGTCTCTCCAGGGAGAAGAGACCTAGCTCTCTCAACCTATCTTCATAAGGCATGTCCCCCAATCCAGGCAACATCCTTGTAAATCTCCTCTGCACCCTCTCAATAGCTTCCACATCCTTCCTATAGTAAGGCGACCAGAACTGCACACAGTACTCCAAGTGGGGTCTGACAAGGGTCTTATAAAGTTGCAGCATTACCTCCTGACTCCTAAACTCAATCCCTCTGTTAACGAAGGCCAGTGCACCATATGCCTTCTTGACCACATCCTCCACTTGCGGGGCAGATTTAAGCGTCCTATGAACCCAAGATCCTTCTGCTCCTCAACACTGCCAAGACTCCTACCCTTGATATTGTACTACTTCATCCCATTGGTCCTGCCAAAATGGACCACCACACATTTATCCGTATTGAAGTCCATCTGCCACTTCTCCGCCCAGTCTTGCATCCTGTCGATGTCTTGCTGCAACTTCAGACATCCCTCCAGACTATCCACAACACCACCAATCTTTGTATTGTTGGCGAACTTACTAACTCATCCCTCCACTTTCTCATCCAGGTCATTTATGAAAATAACAAACAGCAAGGGTCCTCGAACAGATCCCTGGGGCACTCCACTGGTGACTGACCTCCATGCAGAAGACCCATCCACAACTACTCTCTGCCTTCTGCAGGCAAGCCAGTTCTGGATCCACAAGGCCAAAGCCCCTTGGATCCCATGCCCTCTCACCTTCTCAAGAAGTCTTGCATGGGGGACCTTATCAAACGCCCTGCTGAAATCCATGTAAACCACGTCCACTGCTCTTCCTTTGTCAATGTGTTCAGTCACATTTTCGAAGAATTCAACTAGGCTCGTAAGGCACGATCTGTCCTTAACAAAGCCGTGTTGACTGTTTCTGATCATATTGAATTTCTCTAAATGCTCATAAATCCTATCTCTCAGAATCCTCTCCATCAACTTACTGACCACTGAAGTCAGACTCACTGGTTGGTAATTGCCTAGGCTATCCTTGTTCCCCTTCTTGAAAATAGGCACCACATCCACAATCCTCCAATCTTCCGGAACTTTTCCCGTCTCCATTGACGATGCAAAGATCATCGCCAGGGGCTCTGCAATCACTTCCCTCACCTCCCACAGTAACCTGGGGTACATTCCATCTGGTCCCGGCAACTTATCTACCTTGATGGAATTTAACAGTTCCAACACTTCCTCTTTCTTAATGTCCACATCCTCAATCTTTTTAGTTTGCTGCAATCCTGTAGTACAACCCCCCAGATCACTCTCCACTGTGAATACTGAGGCAAAGTACTTATTAAGCATCTCTTTCACACAGACTTTTCCCCCTTCACCTATAGGTCCTATCCCTTCTCTTCTCATCCTTTTACTCTTCACGTATTTGTAGAATGCCTTCGGATTCTCCTTAATCCTACCCACCAAAGCCTTCTCGTGACCCCTTCTGGCTCTTCTAATTTCCTTTTTAAGCTCCCTTCTACAAGTCTTATAAGCCCTTAGATCCTTAATATCCCCTAGCTCCCTGAACCTATCGTACAACTTTCTTTTCTCCCTAATTAGGTTCATCACAATCTTTGTGCACTATGATTCTCTCGACCTACCAAAAAATCCTTGTCTCATGGAACACTGTCATGCAGAGCTCCAGACAAACATTCCTTGAAAATCCGTCACCTTCCTTCAGTACTTTTCTCCAAGAACACCTTCTTCCACTTTACTCTTCCAATTTCCTGCCTAATGATTCCATATTTCCCCCTACTCCAGATAAACACCTTCCTATCCTGCCTGATCCTATCTTTTTCCAATGCTATCGTGAAGGAGATAAAATTATGATCACCATTTCCGAGATGCTCTCCTACCAAGAGATCTGACACCTGTCCTGGTTCATTAGCCAGCACCAGGTCAAGTACAGCCTCTCCTCTCGTAGGCTTATCCACATGCTGTGTCAGGAAACCTTCCTGAACACACCTAACAAACTCCTCACTATCCGAACCCCTTACTCTGGGAACATTCCAGTCGATGTTTGGGAAATTAAAGTCTCCCATCACGACAATTCTGTTATTTCTACATCTCTCTAGGATCTGTTTCCCTATCTGCACTTCAACATCCCTGTCACTATTGGGCGGCCTATAAAAAACACCCAGCAAAGTTTTCGATCCCTTGCTGTTCCTAACTTCCACCCACAGAGAGTCTGTTCACAGTCCCTCCTTCTCTACAGCTGTGGCACTGTCCCTGATCAACAGTGCCAATCCCCCACCTCTTCTACTTCCCTCCCTGTCCTTCCTGAAGCATTTGAATCCTAGCACCTGAAGTACCCAGTCCTGTCCCTGAGACATCCAAGTCTCTGTAATGGCCACCACATCACATTCCCAAGCAACAATCCAGGCCCTGAGCTCATCCACTTTATTCACTACACTCCTGACGTTAAAATAGACACACCTCAGACCCTCAGTCTGGGCGCTTCTCCATCACCTGTCTAACCTCCCTCTCATACTGTCTTACAACCTTTAAAAAATATTTGAATGAACACTTGAAATATCAAAACATTCAAGGATTTGTAACAAATGCATGAAAATGGGATTTAGTGGTAGTGACTGTTGGTGCATATTCAGTGGTTGAAGGGTAATTTCTGCATTATATACTTTGATAACTCTGTGGGTGGAATTTTACCAGCTCAGCCCAGTCCATCGATGGGCAAGAGCTGAGAAATCGGGGTTGCGTCCAATTTCCCAGCCCTCACAATTTTATGGGAATCAGATTTCCAGCGCAGTCAGCCTTTCACCAGAAGCGGGCAAGAGACTGAATAATTTATTTAAATATATTTAAGTTTGAATTTCCATGCGTTTCATGAGCCAGGTGTTCAATCGTCCAGACTCTCCTGCCTTTATGGCTTTGCTGGGAAAGGAAAACACCTGCTCTTGGGGGGGTGGGGCCTATGGGAGTGGGGCCTTTCGGGATGGGGCCTATGGGAGTGGGGCCTTTGGGGGTGGGGTCTATGGGAGTGGGGCTATGGGGTGGGCCTTTCGGGGTGGGGCCTATGGGAGTGGGGCCTATGGGGGTGAAGTTGATGGAGGCATGAAGGGGGCACCCAGTCAGTGGTGGGTCCTGACAATTGGGGCTCATTCTGGGGAAGGTGGGATCTCTACAAGACGGATGGTCTGCACCTGAACCGGAGAGGTACCAATATCTTGGGGGGTAAATTTGCCAGTGCTATTCGGGGGGGTTTAAACTGATTCGGAGGGGGATGGGAACCTGAATTGTTGTGCCAGTATACAGGAGGATGTGAATAGGGAGGTCACGGATAAGGTTTCTAGGTCGCAGCAGTATAGTGGCAAACGGGAGGGTGGTTTGAAGTGTGTATACTTTAATGCGAGGAGCATACGCAATAAGGTGGATGAACTTGCAGCCTGGATTGGTGCTTGGGACTTCGATGTTGTGGCCATTTCAGAGACGTGGATAGAGCAGGGGCAGGAATGGTTGTTGCAGGTTCCGGGGTTCAGATGTTTCAGTCAGAGCAGAGGTGGTGGTAGAAGAGGGGGAGGAGTGGCATTGTTAGTTAAGGACAGCATTACGGTGGCAGAAAAGACGTTTGATGTGGACTTGTCTGCTGAGGTAGTGTGGGCTGAGATTAGAAACAAGAAAGGAGAGGTCACACTGTTGGGAGTTTTTTATAGGCCTCCAAAAAGTTCCAGAGAAGTAGAGGAAGGGATTGCAAAGTTGATCCTGGATAGGTGTGAAAGTAACAGGGTAGTTGTAATGGGGGACTTTAACTTTTCTAATATCGATTGGAAAAGCTATAGTTCAAGTACGTTAGAGGGGTCAGTTTTTGTTCAATGTGTGCAGGAAGGTTTCATGACTCAGTATGTAGATAGGCCAACAAGAGGTGAGGCTATATTGGATTTGGTACAGGGTAATGAACCAGACCAGGTGTTAGACTTGGAGGTGGGTGAGCACTTTGGTGATAGTGACCACAATTCGGTTACGTTTACCTTAGTGATGGAAAGGGATGGGCACGTACCGAATAACAGTAGTTATAGCTGGGGGAAAGGTAATTATGAGGCTATTAGGAGAGATTTAGGATGCATAGGGTGGAGCAGGAAATTGCAGGGGCTGGGGACATCTGAAATGTGGAGCATATTTAAGGAACAGCTTCTGCATGTCCTTAATGAATATGTACCTGCCAGGCAGGGAGGAAGTGATCGAGTGAGGGAACCATGGTGTACTAGGGAAGTTGAATCTCTGGTGAAGGGGAAGAAGGAGGCTTATATAATGATGAGACGTGAAGGCTCAGTTAGGGCACTGGAGAGCTATAAATTAGCCAGGAAGGAGCTAAAGAGGGAGTTGAGAAGAGCTAGAAGAGGACACGAGAAGACTTTGGCGGATAGGATTAAGGAGAATCCTAAAGCTTTTTACAGGTATATAAATAATAAAAGATTGGTTAGGGCAAGATTAGGGCCAGTCAGAGATAGCAGTGGGAAGTTGTGCGTGGAGCCTGAGGAGATAGGAGAGACACTGAATGAGTATTTTTCGTCAGTATTCACGCAGGAGAAAGACAATGTTGTCGGGGAGAATACTGCGATACCAGGTTGTAGACTGGGCAGGATTGAGGTTCATAAGGAGGAGGTGTTAGCGAATCTTGAGGGTATGAAAATTGATAAGTCCCCTGGGCCAGATGGGATTTACCCTAGGATTCTCTGGGAGGCTAGAGAGGAGATTGCAGAGCCTTTGGCTTTGATCTTCATGTCGTCGTTAGCTACAGGTATAGTGCCGGAAGACTGGAGGATGGCAAATGTTGTCCCTTTGTTCAAAAAGGGGAGTAGGGACCATCCTGGAAATTATAGACCGGTGAGCCTGACTTCTGTTGTGGGCAAAGTCTTGGAAAGAATTATAAGGGATAGGATTTATAAGCATCTAGAGAGAAATAAATTGATTAGAGATAGTCAGCACGGTTTTGTGAAGGGTAGGTCGTGCCTCACAAACCTTATTGAGTTTTTTGAGGAGGTGACCAAAGAGGTAGATAAGGGTAAGGCAGTTGATGGAGTGTATATGGATTTTAGCAAAACGTTTGATAAGGTTCCCCATGGTAAGCTACTGCAGAAAGTGCAGATGCATGGGATTGAAGTGATTTAGTAGTTTGGATTAGGAATTGGCTAGCAGATAGAAGATAGAGGGTGGTGGTTGATGGGAAATATTCAACCTGGAGTGCAGTTACAAGTGGTGTACCTCAAGGATCTGTTTTAGGGCCACTGCTGTTTGTCATTTTTATAAATGACCTAGATGAGGGTGTAGAGGGTTGGATTAGTAAATTTGCTGACGATACCAAAGTGGGGGGAGTTGTAGACAGCGAGGATGGATGTTACAGTTTGCAGAGGGACGTAGATAGGTTGCAGAGCTGGGCCGTGAGGTGGCAAATGGAATTCAATATGGATAAGTGTGAGGTGATTCACTTTGGTAGGAATAACAGGCATATGAAATATAGGGCTAATGGAAGGACCCTTAATAGTGTTGTCGAGCAGAGGGATCTTGGGGTACAAGTACATAGCTCTTTGAAAGTTGGCACCCAGGTTGATAAAGTTGTTAAGAAGGCGTACGGTGTGTTAGCTTTTATTGGTAGAGGGATTGAATTTAGGAGCCGTGAGGTTATGTTACAACTGTACAAAACTCTGGTGCGGCCGCACTTGGAGTATTGCGTACAGTTCTGGTCGCCGCATTATAAGAAAGATGTGGAAGCATTGGAAAGGGTGCAGAGGAGGTTTACCAGGATGTTGCCTGGTATGGTGGGAAGGCCTTATGAGGAAAGGCTGAGGGACCTGAGGTTATTTTCATTAGAGAGAAGGTGGTTACGCGGTGACCTAATTGAGGCGTATAAGATGATCAAAGGACTGGATAGGGTGGATAGTGAGAGCCTTTTTCCTCGGATGGTGATGACCAACACGAGGGGACATAACTTTAAATTAAGAGGTGGTAGTTATAGGACGGATGTCAGAGGCAGGTTCTTTACACAGAGGGTGGTGAGGGCGTGGAATGCCCTGCCTGCAGCAGTTGTGGACTCGCCTACTTTGGGGGCATTCAAATGTTCGGTGGATAGGCATATGGATGATATTGGAATAGTTTAGGTTAGAGGGTCCACTGGCCGGCGCAACATCGAGGGCCGAAGGGCCTGTACTGCGCTGTAATGTTCTATGTT
>JAGIQG010000246.1:0-47634 GCA_024679065.1 Sphyrna mokarran
TTCTATGTTCTATGTTCAAATTGGAGACCTGTGAGTAGCAGTGTGCCTCAGGTATCAGTGCTGGGTCCACTGTTATTTGTCATTTATTTTAATGATTTGGATGAGAATATAGGAGGTATGGTTAATAAGTTTGCAGATGACACCAAGATTGGTGGTATAGTGGAAAGTGAAGAAAATTATCTCCAATTGCAATAGGATCTTGATCAATTGGGCCAGGGCAGGATTTACTCAGTTAATGGTAGGGCGTTGGGGAGAGTTACAAACCAAAAAGAGATCTAGGGGTACAGATACATACATCCTTGAAAGTGACAGATGAACACAGTGGTGAAGGTGGCATTCAGCATGCTTAGTTTCATTGGTCAGAACATTGAGTACAGGAGCTGGGACATCTTGTTGAAGTTGTACAAGAAATTGGTAAGGCCATAGTTGGAATTGAATCATAGAATCACAGAACAAGGCCCTTCAGCCCATCGAGTCTGTACTGACCACAATCCCACCCAGGACATATCTCCATATCCCTACATATCATCACCACTAATCCTCTAACCTACGCATCTTAGGACACTAAGGAGCAATTTTAGCATGGCCAATCAACCTAACCCACACATCTTTGGACTGTGGGAGGAAACCGGGGCACTCGGAGAAAATCCACGCGTCCATGCAAATTCCACACAGAGACCCAAGCCAGGAATCGAATCCAGGTCCCTTGGAGCTGTGAAACAGCGGTGCTAACCACTGTGCTACCGTGCCACCCCAATGTGTGCAGTTCTGGTCATTCTATTATGGAAAGGATATTATCAAACTAGAAAGAGTGCAGAAAAGATTTACTAGAACGCTAAATTTGAGGTAATCTTATCTGGTAGCAAAAACAGGAAGGCAGATTATCTGAATAGCTCTAGATTAAGGCAGGGGGAGAATGTGCAACAAAATCTGCACACCATTTGATTTATTGTCGCATGTATTAGTATACAGTGAAAAATATCGTTTCTTGCATGCTATATAGACAAAGCATACTGTACATAGAGAAGGAAAGGAGAGGGTGCAAATTGTAGTGTTACTGTCATAGCTGGGATGTAGAGAAAGGTTAACTTAGTGCGAGGTTGGTCTATTCAAAAGTTTGATGGCAACAGGGAAGAAGTTATTCTTGGTTGGCACATGACCTCAGACTTTTCCAACTTTTTACTGATAAGAAGGTAGGAGAGAGAATGTCTGGGGTGCATGGGGTCCTTTATTACACTGCCTGCTTTTCCGAGGCAGCGGAAAATACAGACAGAATTAACGGCTGGTTTGCATGATGGACTGGGCTACATTCACGACCCTTTGTAATTTCTTGCGGTCTTAAGCAGAACAGGAGCCATACCAAGCTATGATACAACTTGGTAAGAAAGAATGCTTCTTATGGCGCATCTGTAAAACTAACATGCGAAATTTCTTTAGTCTTCTAAGTAAAAGGTGTTGGTGGACTTTCTTAAATATAGTGTCAACATGGGAGAGACCAGGACAAGTTGTTGGTGATCTGGACACCTAAAAACGTGAAGCTCTCAATCATATCTACTTCATCCCATTTTTGTAGGCAGTGGCATGTTCTCCACTATACTTCCTGAAGTCAACAACTATCTCTTTTTTTGTTGACATTAAGGGAGAGATTATTCTCATTGCACCAGTTCACCAGATTCTCCATCTCATTCTGTACTCCGTCTTGTTTGAGATCAACCCACAATGGTTCTGTCATCAGCAAACTTGAAAATTGAGTTGTAGGGGAATTTGGCCACACAGTCATAACTGTCGTTGAAAGTAAGCATGCAGGTGAAGACAACAAATGGTATTTTGGCCTTCATAGCAAGACGATTAGAGTACAGGAGCAAGCATGTCTTCCTGCAGTTAAATAGGGCATTGGTGAAACCACTCCTGGAATACTGTGCAGCTTTGGTCTCCTTATCTAAGAGAGGATGTTCTTGCTGTAGAGAGAGTATACCAAAGGTTTACCAAACTGATTCTTGGGATGTTGGAACATGCACAGAGTGGAAACATTTAAGAGCTGCTTCAAGTACTTAATAAACTATTGAGTGTACCTGCCATAGCAAGCAGTTGAAGCCAAAACATTGTATGTTTCAGGGTATTTGTTGTGGTTCTTGGAGTTAAAAGGATCAAAAGACAAGCAGGGTCAGGTTACTGAGTAAGATGATCAACCATGATCATAATGAATACTGAAAACTCAAAGGGGTGAATACATAGAACATAACTGCACAGAACAGGCCCTTCGGCCTTCGATGTTGCGCCGACCAATTCTGAAAAAAGCAATGACCCTCCAAACTAAACCATTCCCTTCTCTTCCACATACTTATCAACTAACCTCTTAAACGCCACCAAACTTGGCGCATCTACAACTGCCGCAGGCAGGGCATTCCACTCCCGAACCACCCTTTGGGTAAAGAACCTACCTCTGATATCCGTCCTATAACTATCACCCCTTAATTTAAAGCTGTGTCCCCTCGTGCTAGCTTTCTCCATCCTAGGAAAAAGGCTATCACTGTCCACCCTATCTAAACCTCTAATCATCTTATATGTTTCGATAAGGTCCCCTCTTAGTCGCCTCCTTTCTAACGAAAACAACCTCAAATCCCTCAGCCTCTCCTCATAAGACCTGCCCTCCATACCAGGCAACATCCTGGTAAACCTCCTCTGTACCCTCTCCAATGCCTCCACATCTTTCTTATAATGTGGGGACCAGAACTGCACACAATACTCCAAGTGCGGCCGCACTAGAGTTTTGTACAGTTGCAACATGACGTTGCGGCTCCGAAATTCAATCCCCCTACCAATAAAAGCTAAGACTCCATATGCCTTCTTAACAACCTTCTCGACTTGACTGCCTACTTTCAGGGATCTATGCACATACACACCAAGATCCCTCTGTTCATCAAGACTACTAAGAATCCTACCATTAGCCCTATACTCTACACATTTATTATTCCTGCCATAGTGCATTACCTCACACTTTTCCACATTAAACTCCATTTGCCACCTCTCGGCCCAGCTCTGCAACTTGTCCAAGTCTCTCTGCAAACTATAACACCCCTCTTCACTATCTACCACTCCACCGACTTTAGTGTCATCTGCAAATTTACTAATCCATCCTTCAATACCCTCATCCAGATCATTTATAAAAATTACAAACAGCAGGGGCCCCAAAACAGACCCCTGAGGTACGCCACTTGTAACCGAACTCCACGATGAAATGAATGAATGGCCTCTTCCTGCTCCTATTTTCTACATTTCTATGTTTCATGAAGCAGCTGAAGATGTTTGGGCATTGAAGAATACCATAGAGCATTGCAAAATACTGAAGAATCCCTATAGTGCAGAAAGAGGCCATTCAGCCCATTGAGTCTGAACCAACAACAATCCCACCCAGGCTCTATCCCTATAACTCCCCCATTTACCCTGTTAATCATTCTTACACCAAGGGACATCTCTGGAATATCTCCAGCAATGGCCTGGAACTAATGTGATAAATCTCCAACAAATATAACCATGTTCTTTTGTGTTAGGGATAACTCAGAACAATGGAATTTGGTTCTTTGATTCACACTGACTTCAATCTTACAAGGGCCCCATGATATCAAACTCATTGAACTGCTGCCTTGATTTTAAAGGTAGTCTCTCGCACATCACCTCTGGAATTTGTCTCTCTTATTGATGTTCGACTGATGGCTGTAACACAAATTCGAACCTAGTGACTCTGGCAGAACCCAAAATGAACAATGAGCTCACTGAACATTAATATTAGTAAATGTCACTGCTGCACTGTCAATTATTTCTTTATATTGCTTGACTAATGGGGCAGTAATTGATTCAATTGGATATAGAACATAGAACACTACAGCACAAACAGGCCCTTCGGCCCACAAGTTGTGCCGAACACATCAAAACCTACCCAGCCATAGACCTATCTATAACCCCCAATCCCATTGGATCCCATATACTCATCCAGAAGTCTTTTAAAAGACCCCAGCGAGTTCGCCTCGACCACCACCGACGGCAGCCGATTCCATTCACTCACCACCCTCTGAGTGAAAAACTTTCCCCTAGCATCCCCTCTGTACTTGCTTCCCTGCACCTTAAATCTGTGCCCTCTCGTCGCGACCATTTCAGCCCTGGGAAATAGTCTCTGAGAGTCCACCCTATCTATTCCTCTCAACATCTTGTAAACCTCTATCAGGTCGCCTCTCAACCTTCGTCTCTCCAGGGAGAACAGTCCCAGCTCCCTCAACCTGTCTTCATAAGGCATGCCTCCCAATCCAGGCAACATCCTTGTAAATCTTCTCTGCACCCTTTCAATAGCTTCCACGTCCTTCCTATAGTGAGGCGACCAGAACTGCGCACAGTACTCCAAGTGTGGTCTGACAAGGGTCCTATAAAGCTGCAGCATTACCTCCTGACTCCTGAACTCAATCCCTTGATGAATGAAGGCCAGTACACCATAAGCTTTCTTAACCACATCCTCCACCTGGGAGGCCGATTTGAGAGTCTTATGGACCCGGACCCCAAGATCCCTCTGCTCTTCCACACAGCTAAGACTCCTACCTTTGATAGTGTACGCATTCATCCCGTTGGATCTGCCAAAATGGACCACAACACATTTATCCGCGTTGAAGTCCGTCTGCCACTTCTCCGCCCAGTCTTGCATCCTGTCGATGTCATGCTGCAACTTCTGACATCCCTCCAGACCATCCACAACACCACCGACCTTCGTGTCATCGGCGAACTTACTCACCCATCCCTCCACTTCCTCATCCAGGTCATTTATGAAAATGACAAACAGCAAGGGTCCTAGAACAGATCCCTGGGGCACTCCACTGGTGACCGACCTCCATGCAGAAAAAGAGCCATCCACAACCACCCTCTGCCTTCTGCAGGCAAGCCAGTTCTGGATCCACAAGGCCAAAGCCCCTTGGATCCCATGCCCTCTCACCTTCTCAAGAAGTCTTGCATGGGGGACCTTGTCAAATGCCTTGCTGAAGTCCATGTACACCACGTCCACTGCTCTTCCTTCGTCAATGTGTTCAGTCACATTTTCGAAGAACTCAATTAAGCTCGTAAGGCACGACCTGCCTTTTACAAAACCATGCTGACTATTTCTAATCAACCTAAACTTCTCCAAATGCTCGTAAATCTTGTCCCTCAGAAGCCTCTCCATCAGCTTACCAACCACTGAGGTCAGACTCACCGGTCGGTAATTTCCAGGACTATCCCTGTTCTCTTTCTTGAAAATAGGGACCACATCCGCAATCCTCCAATCCTCCGGAACCTCTCCCGTCTCCATCGACGACGCAAAGATCATCGCCAGGGGCTCTGCAATGACATCCCTCACCTCCCACAATAACCTGGGGTACATCCCATCTGGTCCCGGAGACTTGTCTATCTTGATAGCATTTAAAAGTTCTAACACATCCGCTTCCTTAATATCTACATACTCAATCTTTTCAGCCTGCCGCAAACTTGTAGTGCATCCTCCCAGATCACTTTCCACCGTGAATACTGAGGCAAAGTACTCATTAAGCACCTCTGCCATTTCTTCCAGTTCCATACAGACTTTTCCCCCTTCACCTTTTATAGGTCCTATCCCTTCTCTTCTCATCCTTTTACTTTTCACATATTTGTAGAAGGCCTTGGGATTCTCCTTAATCCTACCAGCCAAGGCCTTCTCATGACTCCTTCTGGCTCTCCTAATTTCCTTTTTAAGCTCTCTTCTATAAGCCTTATACTTCTCTAGATCCCTTGGAATATGTCCTGCTTTTTTTAAAAAATAGAACACACCTTGGAAATTGTTCACTTCATCAGATAAAGGCCATTGTTTTAACTGCACTGGATTACTTTGCATTGGAGTTGGGTTAGTTCTGGAGCACATCTTTAATACTAAAGCTGAGATGTTGCCGGGGCCAATAATCTTTGCCGTGTCTGATATGCTGTGTTTTCCCTAAAATTCATGTGAAATGAATCAGGTTGAATGAAGATTGGCATCTGATACTGAAAATCTCAGGATGATAGATCATTTAGCATGCTTGGTTTCATTGGTCAGAACATTGAATACAGGAGTTGGACTGTCTTGTTGAAGTTGTAACAAGACATTGATATGGCTACACTTGGAATATTGAATACAATCCCTATTATAGAAAGGATATTATTAAAGTAGAAAGAGTGCAGAAAAGATTTACCAGGATGCGACCCAGATTTGATGATTTGAGTTAAGAGGAGACTGGGACTTTTTTATCTGGAGCGTAGATGGCTGAGGGGCACAGGTCAACTTGACAGTCAATATTTTTTCCCCAAACGTATGGGAGTCTAAAACTAGAGGGCATAGGTTTAAGGCAAAAGGGGAGAGATATTCAAAATTTGTGAAAAGGGTGACTTTAATTTGCATATAGATTGGGAGAGTCAAATTAGTCACAGTACAATAGAGGAGGAATTTCTGGAGTGTATACAGGATGGCTTTCTGGATCAATACAGTGAAGAACCAACAAAGAAACAGACCATCTTGGATTGGGTATTGACAATGAGGAAGAATTAGTTGGCAATCTGGTTATAGAAAATACTTGGGGATGAGTGACCATAATATGATACAGCTCTTTGTCAAGATGTATAGTGATGTAGTTGATTCTGTGACCAGAGTGCTGAATCTCAATAAGGTAACTATGACTGGCTATGATGGACTGGGAAATATTACCGAAAGAAAAGACCATGGCAGGCATTTAAAAGGTACAAATAGGTGAACTTCAGAAGTTGTTTATTCCTGTTTGTTGCAAGAGTGGTAAGGAAATGGTAATAATCCATGGTTTACAAAGGAAATTAGAAATAATATTAGATCCAAAGAAGAAGCATACAAATTGGCAAAAAGCAATAATCCTAGGGACTGGGAGTAATTTAAAATTCAGCAAACAAGAACCATGGGATTGATTAAAAAGAGAAAAATGGAGTATGAAAGTAAAGTAACAGGGAACATAAATACTGACTGTACAAGTTTCTATAGATGTGTAAAAAGAAGACAATTGACAAAACTAATATAGGCCCCTTACAACCAGAAATGAGAGAGTTCATAATGGGGAGCAAAGAAATAGCTGAAAAACTAAATTCATATTTTGTTTCTGTCTTCACAAAGAATAATGCACCAAAAGTTTTGAGAGACACAAGTTTTATTGAGTTGAAGGAAATCAGTATTAGTAGAGAAATGGTTTTGGGAACATTAATGGGATCGAAGGCAGATAAATCTCCAGAGCCAGATAATCTTCATTCGAGTATTTGAGGAAGTGACCCTTGAAATAATAGATCTATTAGTGGTCATTTTCCAAAACATTTTGGACTCTGGACTGATTCCTACAGATTAGAGATTAGCTAATGTAAGCCCACTATTGAAAAAGAGAGATAAAAAGAAAACAGGGAACTATAGTCCAGTGAGCCTAATGTCATTACTGGGAAAGCGTCTAAAGTTTATTACCGAGGGTTTCATAGCTCCGTATTTGGGATGCAATGGCATAATCAGAAAGTCAGCACGGATTTACAAAAAGGGGAAATCATGCTTGACAAAATTTGCTGGAATTTTTTGAGGATGTAATTAGTGGAGCTGACCAAGGAGAACCGACTGCTGTAGTTTATTTAGACTTTCATAAGGCTTTTGACAAGGTCTCACATTGCAAAATGCCAAATTAAAGCTCATGGGATTGCAGATAGTGTCTTGAGATGAATAGAAAGCTGGTTGGCAGATAGGAAGCAAAGAGTTGGCAAAAATTTCCCTTTTTTCAATTGGCAGACAGTGACTAGTAGGGTAGCACAGGAATCTGTGTTAAAACCCTCAACTGTTTAAATTAATATGCTAACAATTTGGAAGAGCAAACTAAATGCATTACCTCCAAATTTGCAGATGATACAAAGTTTGGGTAGGAGGATAGGCTGTAAGAGGATGCAGAGTTGCTTCAGCGTAATTTGGACAAGCTGAGTGCCTGGACATATGCATGGCAGATGTAATATAATGTGGATAAATGTGAAGTTATCCACTTTGGTAACAATAATAGGAAGGCAGGTTATTATCTGAATGAGTGAAAATTAAGAAAGGTGGATACTCAATAAAACCTTGGTGTCCTTAAGCAGCAGTTGCTGAAACTAAGCATGCAGTTACAACAGGCAGTAAAGGTGGCATATGTTATGTTGGCCTCCACTGCGAGAAAATTTAAGGATAGGGATAGAGATGTTTTACTGCAATTGTATAAGGGCTTTGGTGAGGTCACACCTGGAGTAGTGTGTGAAGTTTTGATGTCCTCATCTGAGGAAGAATGTTGTCACTATCAAGGATGCGCAGCAAAGTTTTACCAGACTGATTCCTGGGATGGCAGGAGTGTCATAAGGAGAGACTAAGTCAGTTAGGATTGTACTCATTGGAGTTTAGAAGAGTGAGAGGGGATTTCACTGAATTAGAACTGAGTACAGGGAGGCTGTTTCTAATATACTCAAAAGTTCAATGTGTGCGCAAAGTCTTAAACTCATTGGGAATGAACTGACAAGCACTTCCTTAAATTTCGTCTGGGGAATGCTATGTATGGCACCAGCTCTTGAATTTGGTTATGACTATTTCATTTTTCATGTCTGCCAAGTGGTTGAGTTCAGATCACGTAGAATATGAGTCGACTAGGGCCAAATTTCTTTACCATTCCATTCAAAAGTGTTAGCCACTGTAAATGACCAGAAGAGGTCCAGAACCTTGATGACGGACAAAGTGACACTGGAACAAAGCACAACAAACTGCCTGGGAAAATGTAGTGCAAATTAGGCTTTATCATAATTGTCAGAGACAGCTGAATGGCTTGCTGGACCATTTAAGAGAAGAATTAAGAATCACATTTTGCTGTGCATCTGGATTCATGTTTAGGTCAAACCAGGCTGACAGATCTCCTTTCCTGAAGGACATTAATGAATCAGATGGTTTTTTTTTAAAACCACAATCCAGTGACTTAAATGATCACCAAGCTTTTTACTCCAAAGTAGCTTCTCTTTTTTCTACCTTGATTACAATGTCAACCACCATTTGTAGCAATACACTTACTGTAGTAAAGTTCAATAACATGATGAAAATTGGTATTACGCACTTGTGCTCAAATCTGTAGCTTCCAAACAGAATTGAGAGATTACAAATAACTGCATCTTAATCCAAAAATACCAACAGTTGCAATTTGGCAGGGAAAATGAGGGGTGAGGGGAGCAGATGTAGAAAAATGACATATTAAGATTTGGTCCCAAGTTGAACAATGGAGAAACCTCCTCATACAACACCAACTTGTTCTTATACTTTCCTTTTGGTGTGGGAAGGAAAGAAATGAATGACAGAATTAATGCTGGTAAAGGGTCATCCAGACTTAAAACGTTGGCTCTGTTCTATCTCCAGAGATGTTGTCACACCTGCTGAGATTTTCTACCATTTTCTGTTTTTGTTACAGAATTAACACCAATGTTAAGGAAAGGAAATGGTATCATAAGTTTGTCAGAAGACATGATTATAGATTTGCAAAACTCTTTACTGAGTAATATCTCAAATTTGGTTCTAATGCATAGATCTATAAACATAGACAAGGATGACAGTGATCATGGGTAGAAGTGGGAACATCGAGGTGGCGGCGCGGGCTCATTGGGCCAAAAAGCCTATTTCCCATGCTGTTTTGTTCTTTGTATCACAATGCTAAAACAATAAAGTTAAGCAGAAAATTGCAATAACTGCATTGGTATTTTCTTGATATCGATTTTCCATAAGGACTGAGGAAAGGAAATTTCTGCAATATTTGAAGCATCAAATCTAAAAAGTCATTAAATTATATCTAAGTAGTGAAAATTAGGGTCATCCCAATTCAAAATGTTGCCCTCTCTTCACAGTTGCTGTCAGGCCTGCTGAAATGTCCAGCATTTTCTGTATTTGTTTTAGATTACAGCATTCATGCAATTTTGTCTTTATATTAAAAACCAGAACTATTTGAGTTAAAACAAATTACAAATATAAATTATTAATTATACATTGGACCATACTTCAATATACATTCCCACAAAACTGTTTTGCCATGAATCATATAGAAGAAGAGATCTGTCAGTGTTCATTTTTCACATGCAGCTATCCACTTAAATTTTATTACTCTGCCACCTCCCCTCATAACTTGGACGTGGACAAGCCTACGAGAGGAGGGGCTGTACTGGACCTGGTACTAGCTAATGAACCAGGACAGGTGATGGATCTCTCGGTAGGAGAGCATCTTGGGGATGGAGATCATAATTCTATCTCCTTCACCCTTGCGTTGGAAAAGGATAGGATCAGGCAGGCTAGGAAGTTGTTTGTCTGGAATAAGGGGAAATATGAAGACATCAAAGAACAAAGAACAACACAGCACGGGAAACAGGCCCTTCGGCCCAACGAGCCCACGCCGCCATCCTAACGTCTTAATGACATATAAAGACCAACATAGGGACAATTTGTTACCCAGTCAGCCTAAGAGCACATTTTTGGGATGTGGGAGGAAACCGGAGCACCCGGAGAAAACCCATGCAACCACGGGGAGAACTCGCAAACTCCCGCAGCCACAGGCCCAAATCCATGTGTCTGCACAGCAACAGTGATAGTCTGAGCTGTCATGTGCCCATCTGATGGTCCAGTTTAAGCATACACTAACGACATGAAGCACTAGGACACTCCTGAAGTAACATCCAAGAGCAGCCCTCGCACGACCTGCCGAATGCATGCGCCTTGTTGGTCAACAAGGTGGACCGAATAGCCTGTGGAAACAAATAAAGTATTTAAACAGTCCTCCTATATCCCTCCATCTGCAGACCGCTCATGTGGCTGTTCAAGAGACCCTTAAACAACCCTAGTGTGCCTGCTCCCACCACCCCACTCGGTAGCGCATTCCACACCCCCACTACCCTTTGTGTGAAAAAATGCCCTCTAATATTCGTCTTATACATAGCCCCCCTCACCCTAAGGCCATGACCCCTTGTTCTATCCAATTCTAATGGTGGAAAAAGCTTACCACCGTTTACTCTATCTATACCCCTTGTAATCTTATATACCTCTAATAGATCCCCTCTCAGCCGACGTCTTTCAAGGGAAAACAACCCCAGTGTTTTCAATCTTTCCTTCTAAGACAGCCCTTCCATACCAGGCAGCATCCTGGTAAATCTCCTCTGCACTCTCTCCAGGGACTCCACATCCTTCCGGTAGTACGGCGACCAGAACTGGACGCAGTACTCCAAGTGAGGCCTAACCAACATTCTATACACTTGTAACATCAGATTCCTATTCTTGTATTCTATACCCCTTCCTATGAAGGCTAACATACCATACGCTTTCTTTATCACTTTCTCCACCTGTACTGACACCTTCAGAGACTTGTGAACCTGCACCCCCAGGTCTCTCTGCGTCTCTATACTCCGGATTTACCTTTTATCCTATAACTCCCCTCTACATTATTCCGGCCAAAATGCATCACCTTGCATTTATCCGGATTAAATTTCATTTGCCATCTTTCTGCCCAATCTACCAGCCCATCTATGTCCTGTTGTATTGCCTGGCACTACTCCTCAGTAACCGACAATCCAAGCATCTTAGTGTCATCAGCAAATTTGCTGATCACACCACCTACCCCCTCTTCCAAGTCATTTATATAAATCACAAATAGAAGAGGTCCTAGTACTGAGCCCTGTGGCACACCACTAGTAACTGACCTCCAGTTGGAAAAAGAGCCATCCACTACCACCCGCTGTCTCCTCCTCCCAAGCCAGTTCTCAACCCATCTACATACCTGGCCCTGTATCCCATGCGCCTTCACCTTTTCTATCAGCCTACCATGAGGAACCTTGTCAAATGCCTTATTGAAATCCATGTAGATGACATCAACGGCTTGTCCTTCATCAACCATTTTTGTCACCTCTTCAAAAAATTCCACTAGATTCGTAAGGCACGACCTCCCCTTAACAAAGCCATGCTGCGTATCCCTGATCTGATCACAGCGCTCCAGATGCTCATACATCCTGTCCCTGAGGATCCTCTCCATTAGCTTACCTATAACTGAAGTCAAGCTCACTGGCCTATAGTTCCCTGGATTATCCCTCTGACCCTTTTTAAACAACGGTACTACATTTGCAATCCTCCAGTCCTCTGGGACCTCACCTGTGTCCAAAGAAGAAAATAAGATTTGTGTCAGAGGCCCAGCAAGGTCATCTCTCACCTCCCTTAGCAGCCTGGGATAAATACCATCAGGCCCCGGAGCTTTATAAGTCTTTATGCTACCTAAAAGCGCCAACACTTCGTCCCTCGTAATGATTATTTCTTTTAATGGGTCCTCAAAATCCTCAAAGCCAGCATCAGACATCAGGCCCCTCTCCCGCGTGAATACTGATGCAAAGTATTCATTCAGGATCTCCCCCATCCCCTCAGGCTCTAAGCATAGTTCCCCTCCTCTGTCCCTGAGAGGTCCAATCTTCCCTCTAGCCATCCTTTTGCTCCTTACATAGGAGTAAAATGCCTTAGGATTTTCCTTAATCCTACTGCCAAAGCCATTTCGTGGCCCCTTTTTGCCTTTCTGACACCCCTTTTAAGATCCCGTCTACACGCTCTATATTTTTCAAGCTCTGCCTCTGTCCCCAATTGCCTGGATCTAACGTACGCCTCCCGCTTCTTCCTGACCAAGTCCTCAATATCCCTAGTAACCCACAGTTCTCTAATCCTACCCTTCCCATCCTTCCTCCTTACCGGCACGTGTCTTTGCTGCAAAAATTTTAGGTTTCTCTTGAAAGACTCCCACATGTGCCGCGTCGACCTACCCTCGAACATGTTATCCCAGTCGGTATCCCTAAGATCCTGACTAATCTGGCTATATCTAGCCCTCCCCCACTTTAACACCCTCCCCTTAGGGCAGGCTTCATTTTTTTCCATTAATACCCTAAAGCAGACAGAGTTGTGGTCACTATTAGACACACGCTCTCCTACTACAACGTCAACCACCTGCCCTGGCTCATTCCCCAGATGTAGAGATGCCGGTGTTGGACTGGGGTAAACTCAGTAAAGTTTTGCAACACCAATTTAAATTCCAACCAATTTATTTGATAGTAAATCCACAAGCTTTCGACACTATGTTGTGCCATTTGCCTGACGAAGGCACAACATACTGTCGAAAGCTCGTGGATTTACTATCAAATAAATTGGTTGGATTTTAAATTGGTGTTGCAAAACTTTACTGAGTCATTCCCCAGAACCAGATCCAGTATAGCCCCCTCTCTAGTCGGGCTATCAGGCAGATGTTGGGGTGAATACACTGGAAGGAGGTGTTCTTGGGGAAAAGCACAGAAGGAAGGTGGCAGATATTCAAGGAATGCTTGTCTGGAGCTCTGCACGACAACGTTCCGGTGAGACAAGGAGGTTTTGGTAGGTCGAGGGAACCGTGGTGCACGAAGGCTGTGGTGAACCTAGTCAGGAAGAAAAGAAAGGTGTATAAAAGGTTCAGAGAGCTAGGAGATGTTGGGGATCTAGAGAAGTATAAGGCTTATAGAAGAGAGCTTAAAAAGGAAATTAGGAGAGCCAGAAGGGGTCATGAGAAAGCCTTGGCTGGTAGGATTAAGGAGAATCCCAAGGCCTTCTACAAATATGTGAAAAGTAAAAGGATGAGAAGAGAAGGGATAGGACCTATAAAAGGTGAAGGGGGAAAGTCTGTATGGAACCGGAAGAAATGGCTGGCAGAGGTGCTTAATGAGTACTCTGCCTCAGTATTCACGGTGGAAAGTGATCTGGGAGGATGCACTACAAGTTTGCGGCAGGCTGAAAAGATTGAGTATGTCGATATTAAGGAAGCGGATGTGTTAGAACTTTTAAATGCTATCAAGATAGACAAGTCTCCGGGACCAGATGGGATGTACCCCAGGTTATTGTGGGAGGTGAGGGATGTCATTGCAGAGCCCCTGGCGATGATCTTTGCGTCGTCGATGGAGACGGGAGAGGTTCCAGAGGATTGGAGGATTGCGGATGTGGTCCCTATTTTCAAGAAAGGGAACAGGGATAGTCCTGGAAATTACCGATCGGTGAGTCTGACCTCAGTGGTTGGTAAGCTGATGGAGAGGCTTCTGAGGGACAAGATTTACGAGCATTTGGAGAAGTTTAGGTTGATTAGAAATAGTCAACGTGGTTTTGTAAAAGGCAGGTCGTGCCTTACGAGCTTAATTGAGTTCTTCGAAAATGTGACTGAACACATTGACGAAGGAAGAGCAGTGGACGTGGTGTACATGGACTTCAGCAAGGTATTTGACAAGGTCCCACATGCAAGACTTCTTGAGAAGGTGAGAGGGCATGGGATCCAAGGGGCTTTGGCCTTGTGGATCCAGAACTGGCTTGCCTGCAGAAGGTGGTTGTGGATGGCTCTTTTTCTGCATGGAGGTCGGTCACCAGTGGAGTGCCCCAGGGATCTGTTCTAGGACCCTTGCTGTTTGTCATTTTCATAAATGACCTGGATGAGGAAGTGGAGGGATGGGTGAGTAAGTTCGCCGATGACACGAAGGTCGGTGGTGTTGTGGATGGTCTGGAGGGATGTCAAAAGTTGCAGCAGGACATCGACAGGATGCAAGACTGGGCGGAGAAGTGGCAGATGGACTTCAACGCGGATAAATGTGTTGTGGTCCATTTTGGCAGATCCAATGGGATGAATGAGTACACTATCAAAGGTAGGAGTCTTAGCTGTGTGGAAGAGCAGAGGGATCTTGGGGTCCGGGTCCATAAGACTCTCAAATCGGCCTCCCAGGTGGAGGATGTGGTTAAGAAAGCTTATGGTGTACTGGCCTTCATTCATCGAGAGATTGAGTTCAGGAGTCAGGAGGTAATGCTGCAGGTTTATAGGACCCTTGCCAGACCACACTTGCAGTACTGTGCACAGTTCTGGTCACCTCACTATAGGAAGGACGTGGAAGCTATTGAAAGGGTGCAGAGGAGATAGAACATAGAACACTACAGCACAGAACAGGCCCTTCGGCCTTCGATGTTGCGCAGACCAATATAAAAAGCAATGCCCCTCCAAACTAAACCATTCCCTTCTCTTCCATATACTTATCAACTAACCTCTTAAACGCCACCAAACCTGGCACATCCACAACTGCTGCAGGCAGGGCATTCCACTCCCGAACCACCCTTTGGGTAAAGAACCTACCTCTGACATCCGTCCTATAACTATCACCCCTTAATTTAAAGCTGTGTCCCCTCGTGCTAGCTTTCTCCATCCTAGGAAAAAGGCTATCACTGTCCACCCTATCTAAACCTCTAATCATCTTATATGTTTGATTAGGGTCCCCTCTTAGCCGCCTCCTTTCTAACGAAAACAACCTCAAATCCCTCAGCCTCTCTTCATAAGACCTGCCCTCCATACCAGGCAACATCCTGGTAAACCTCCTCTGTACCCTCTCCAAAGCCTCCACATCTTTCTTATAATGTGGGGACCAGAACTGCACACAATACTCCAAGTGCGGCCGCACTAGAGTTTTGTACAGTTGCAACATGACGTTGCGGCTCTGAAATTCAATCCCCCTACCAATAAAAGCCAAGACTCCATATGCCTTCCTAACAACCTTCTCGACCTGACTGCCTACTTTCAGGGATCTATGCACATACACACCAAGATCCCTCTGTTCATCTAGACTACTAAGAATCCTATCATTTGCCCTATACTCTACACATTTATTATTTCTGCCATAGTGCATTACCTCACACTTTTCCACATTAAACTCCATTTGCCACCTCTCGGCCCAGCTCTGCAACTTGTCCAAGTCCCTCTGCAAACTATAACACCCCTCTTCACTATCTACCACTCCACCGACTTTAGTGTCATCTGCAAATTTACTAATCCATCCTTCAATACCCTCATCCAGATCATTTATAAAAATTACAAACAGCAGGGGCCCCAAAACAGACCCCTGAGGTACACCACTTGTCACCGAACTCCACGATGAATATCTCCCATCAACCACCACCCTCTGTCTTCTATCTGCTAGCCAATTCCTAACCCAATTAGCTAAATCACCCTCTATCCCATACATCTGCATTTTCTGCAGAAGTCTTCCATGGGCCACCTTATCAAACGCCTTACTAAAGTCCATATATACCACATCAACCGCCTTACCCCCATCCACCTCTTTAGTCACTTTTTCAAAAAACTCAATGAGGTTAGTAAGGCACGACCTACCCTTCACAAAACCATGATTTACAATATTTACATGATTTACAAAAACAAAGATTACAAGGATGTTGCCTGGATTGGGAGGCATGCCTTATGAAGACAGGTTGAGGGAGCTGGGACTGTTCTCCCTGGAGAGACGAAGGTTGAGAGGCGACCTGATAGAGGTTTACAAGATGTTGAGAGGATTAGATAGGGTGGACTCTCAGAGACTATTTCCCAGGGCTGAAATGGTCGCGACGAGAGGGCACAGATTTAAGGTGCAGGGAAGCAAGTACAGAGGGGATGCTAGGGGAAAGTTTTTCACTCAGAGGGTGGTGAGTGAATGGAATCGGCTGCCGTCGGTGGTGGTCGAGGCGAACTCGCTGGGGTCTTTTAAAAGACTTCTGGATGAGTATATGGGATCCAATGGGATTGGGGGTTATAGATAGGTCTATGGCTGGGTAGGTTTTAGGAAACATAGAACATTACAGCACAGAACAGGCCCTTCGGCCTTCGATGTTGTGCCGACCAAAATAAAAAGCAATGCCCCTCCAAACTAAACCATTCCCTTCTCTTCCATATACTTATCAATTAACCTCTTAAACGCCACCAAACTTGGCGCATCTACAACAGCTGCAGGCAGGGCATTCCACTCCCTAATCACTCTTTGAGTAAAGAACCTACCTCTGATATCCGTCCTATAACTCATACCCCTTAATTTAAAGCTGTGTCCCCTCGTGCTAGCAAAGTTTTGATGTGTTCGGCACAACTTGTGGGCCGAACGGCCTGTTTGTGCTGTAGTGTTCTATGTTCTAACTTCTTGTATTCCTCATTTGTCATGGTATTGCCATCATTATCAATAAGTGGAAATAATTTTCCACTATTAACCCTGATACAAAAAGATTAGCTCTTCTGGTTGCCATCCTAGTGAACTTTTCCTGTACTTTTCCATCATTCTGATGCAGTGGTGGGGAACCTGAGGCACGGAGACCACATGCAGCCAAAATATATTCTGAGCACGACCCAAGAAGCATTTGTTGACCAATGCCCAGGAACAGGGTTGCCACATTCCATCAATTTAAAATTCAAAGAATCCCTAATCCCTACAGTGAAGGAGACAGTCATTTGACCATAGAGTTTGCACAAACAACCTCACGTTTTACCATGGTTAATCTACCTAACCCACACATCTTTGGACAGTGGGATAAAATTGGAGCATACAGAAGAATCCCATGAGACACAGGGAAAACATCAAACTCCACAGACAACCACCCAAGGCTATAGTCAGCAGCACTAACCACTATGCCACATCCAAGTATTTTTTTCCTATCAGTATGACCGAAGTGATACGCGTGTAAAACAAAGGCAAGTGAATGAGGTATGTGATGATTGCACACAACATTGACAGGGAGCTATGCATTTCCTCTGCATATTTTTGTTTTTACCATTTGAAGTTGATGATAGTTCTTATTAAAATATAAATCATTAAACATTTTTATAACTTATAAAATATTTAGTGCACATTATATATATTTAATCTTATTTGTGAGATCAGTGGTTAGTGAACAAACCTGATTTCAACCTTGCAGCCCACTGGGATGAAGGCAGCTCATTCACTAATCTAGGTTACCTATTACTGTTCTAATGTCCTCCTTGTAATAGTGATTGCTCACCATTACATTGCACCACTATGATGCGGGTAAATTTACTTCATAACTAGGTTGCGCTAAGCATAAATAGTGCAGTAATATTCTTAAATATAATATTGCTGTAGTTGCTCTATATCCAAATACACTGTGGTTAGCATTACTGCCTCTCAGCGCCAAGGATCCGGGTTCAGCTTTGGCCTTGGGGCACTGAATGAGTTTGCACATTCTCCTCCTGTCAGTGTGGGCATCCTCCAGGTGCTCCGGTTTCTTCCCTCAATACAAAGGTGTGCAGGTTACGTTGACTGGCATGCTAAATTGCTCTTTAGTATTAGCTTAGCTTAGGAGGACTAGCAGGGAAAATACAAGGGTTATGGGAATAGGGCCTGGGTAGGATTCTTGTTGGTGCAGGCTCAACAGGTCAAATAGCCTCCTCTGTACTATAGAGATTTTATGATTCTATGAAAGTACTGCAGGCATGTTAAGCAAAACATTTTTGTTTAAAAAATACCAAGCAAGTCATTCTAAAGCAAGAACAGAATCAGGTGAACTCCCCAACTGAGATTTTACATTCAGTTTGGGTCACTTTGACCTGAACAACAAAGCATTAGAGTTTTAACAAGTCCCTGAAGCAGCAAGATTGGCTATCTTCAGACTAAAGCTATACATAGTGCAAAACTTTGACACCATGAAATCTATTTCTATTATAGTACCTGGTAATGCAATGGCGAGTGCAGAAGCCAATCTGTTTACATTCCAAGAAAGTTCAGAAGCAGTCAGACTTAATTCAAAGTTACTGAGTGTGCAGAGTGTTTTACAGGTGATAGAGGAATGCACATATAGACAACAGCAAATCTGCTTCAATAGTTGATACCTAAATACTTCAATTATTCAGCTTACTGTCAGCCTGAATGCATTCGCAATATTCATACTATTATATTAACAGGGCCAAAATATTGTGCAAGTGTCTTTGGGGAAACAAAATAAAGCAACCATCTCATTCAATTTATTTTGTACTTAGTCATGTCAGTATCACTAACCAATATCCTTATTCTGCCAATATTTACATGGATAAAATTCAGGCACGTCGATATGGCAGTTCCGATAATGAAAAATTATGGGAATATTCTAAAAATGGGTCTTGTAAATTTTCAAGTGATGGGGCTGTGACCATTTCCTTTGGTAGCTTGTTCCACTGTGGGATTATTATTCAGAAGAAAGATTGTTAATTCAGTCTTGGAAACATACAGTGTTTGTGTTTTGGATGGTTTACATTTTGTCATTACCAGAAAGCATCAGGCATTTGTTTCTGTCATGTTCATCAGTCCATATCTTATAGGACATGTCAGTTACTTTTCTCCTTCCTTTCTGGTGATTCTCATTCCAAACCTTTGATCAAGGATGTGACCCTGATTTGTGCAGCATTGTGCACATCCTGGAATTGTTTCAAATTTTTTTTATATCTCTCACCATATAAAGATCCCACACGCTACTTGCAAACTCCAGGATTGGACAAAGAAGCGCTGGTAAATTATAACTCAATTTTTTTTAATATTAAAAATTCATTAGAAATCCAAGAGCATTGTATCATGTTTAAGGGTGACATTTGAAGCTGAGAAAATTGGGAGCAAGTGTGCATGTCCTGGGACTGGGTGGAATCAGTGAGAACAGAGTAATAAATCAATTATTGCTCGTAGCTACAAAGATTTGCCTTCAAATTTAGTATCCTTTGGATGTTAACTGCTGAATGTGGAATCCACGTTGGTGATTGTTTTTAGGAGGTCTGTAAAACTGTGTTTCAGTGGACCTTCTTGACTAAAAACCATGCTATCTACCAGGATACTGTAAGCTTCAAAGTGCTCCATGACCATGTGGATGAACAATACATTCAAGCAATTTGACAATGGCGCTGGGGAGAGATACCAGTTTGAAGACCAGCAGACTTCTATCTCTTTTTCTGAATATGCCACAGATGTTAGCTTGTCATCGTTAATCTGGTAAGAAGTTGGAACCAAAAGTGAAAATACTGCAAAATCTCAGGAGGTCTGGCAGCATTTGCAGGGAAATGCTAAGCATTTGGATGGCATGGGAGCACAGTGATTAGCATTGTTGCTTCATAGCTCCACAGATTTGGGTTCAATTCCCAGCTTGGATCACTATCTATGCGGAGTTTGCACGTTCTCATGTCTGCATGGGTTCCCTCCAGGTGCTCCAGTTTCCCCCCACAGTCCAAAGATGTGCAGGTTAGGTTGACTGGCCATGCTAAAATTGCTCCTTAGTGACCGGAGATGCATAGATTAGAGGGATTGGCCGGTGAATGTGTAGGGATGTGCAGTAGGGCCTGGGTGGGATTGTAGTTAGTGCAGACTCGATGGGCTGAATGGTCACATCTGTGGCATATTCAGAAAAAGAGATAAAAGTCTGCTGGTCTTCAAACTGGTATCTCTCCCCAGCGCCATTGTCAAATTGCTTGAATGTATTGTTCATCCACGTGGTCATGGAGCACTTTGAAGCTTACAGTATCCTGGTAGATAGCATGGTTTTTAGTCAAGAAGGTCCACTGAAACACAATTTTACAGACCTCCTAAAAACAATCACCAACGTGGATTCCACATTCAGCAGTTAACATCCAAAGGATACTAAATTTGAAGGCAAATCTTTGTAGCTACGAGCAATAATTGATTTATTACTCTGTTCTCACTGATTCCACCCAGTCCCAGGGCGTGCGCACTTGCTCCCAATTTTCTCGGCTTCAAATGTCACCCATAAACATGATACAATGCTCTTGGATTTCTAATGTAAACTTTTAATATTAAAAAAAATTGAGTTATAATTTACCAGCGCTTCTTTGTCCAATCCTGGAGTTTGCAAGTAGTATGTGGGATCTTTATATAGTGAGAGATATAAAAAAATTTGAAACGATTTCAGGATGTGCACAATGCTGCACAAATCAGGGTCACATCCTTGATCAAAGGTTTGGAATGAGAATCACCAGAAAGGAAGGAGAAAAGTAACTGACATGTCCTATAAGATATGGTCATCTTTCTGCACTGTAGGGTTCTTGTGATTCCTATGAAAGAAAAGAGCTGAAATTTTGAGGCCAGCCGACCCTTTGTTAAAGCTGGTTACAGCTTTGACAAAGGATCACCTGGACTCGAAATATCAGCTCTTCTCCTTGCAGGTGCTCTGAGAATTGCTGAGATTTTCCAGCACCTTCTTTTTTAGTTTCAGATTCCAGCATCCGCAGTAATTTTTTTTTATTTATGGTAAGACGCTAGTATTGGTTGACTCTGAAGAGATTGGTTAAAATAAATCAGCACCTAACTTTAAAATCCATTGTGATGTTTGCTACATTGATACTTGTACAATTATTCATGTGCAGGACTGTAAGTCTCAAAACTAGTCACAATTTACATAAAATAAAAGCTACTTTAATAGGTCAAGCAGTAATCTAGTAATGTTAAATAAATATCTTTCACACGAAGCCACATAACTTTCAAATCTAATCTCTGAACAATTATAAGCTCATCTACCAATATTG
Source organism: Sphyrna mokarran (assembly GCA_024679065.1). Taxonomy (NCBI): domain Eukaryota; kingdom Metazoa; phylum Chordata; class Chondrichthyes; order Carcharhiniformes; family Carcharhinidae; genus Sphyrna; species Sphyrna mokarran. Next base: position 21,405 of record JAGIQG010000246.1, read on the forward strand.
AGAAGGACTCATCCCTAAAGAACTAATTTTCAGACGACAACTGCCACAAAGTTTTGATTTGATTCATTGTCATATGTATTAGTATACAGTAGTAAGTATTGCTTCTCACACGCTGTAAAAGCATACCATACAGAAGGAAAAGTCTGCAGAATGAAGTGCTAGTCATAGCTAGGATGTAGAGAAAGATGAACTTAATGTAAGGTAGATCCATTCAAAAATCTGATGGCAGCAGGGAAGAAGTTGTTCTCAAGTCAGTTAGTATGCGACCTTCGACTTTTGTATTTTTTCCTCCCCAGTGGAAGAAGATGGAAGGGAGTGTACGTCAGGAGTGCATGGGGTCCTTGATTCCTTCCTCAGTGACTGTCTTCATCTCTGACTTACCCCATGTGAATTAACTCAAATTCCACTCCGCATGTAATCTCCGGGATACACAAAATTCTTCGAACTGCTGTTCTCGCCACACGTTGAAAGTTACACAGTGCACTGCCACATGAAAACAACTGACATCTCTCTAGCAGCATGATGTAACAAAAATCTCTTCCTACTCTTACAGATATTAAGGAACGGAAGCTTCAACAACTCATCCAAGACCACTGCGCACCTTTGGCCCTCCACCAGTCCCAATCTTTCAACCTCATCTCTTCCAGCCCCCAGCCTTTGCTGCATGTTCACCATAACCTCCAACCTTCTCCTGTGAGTGTGCTGTTCTCTGCAAAGGACTCAGCTTTGTATCTTTATGTCCCCACCTCAAAGAATTCCAGGCTCAACATGATGTTGAACTCTTCTTTCATCGCCTTCATCTCTGTGCCCACTTCTTTGGGTAAGAGTCCATTCCACAGATCCTTTCAAGTGCGTCTAACATTCTGCCGCCAATTGGACACCCCACCAGGACAATTACCTGTCCACAATCTTTTTGCTGGAAACTGTCGACGGGACATTGGCCACCCATTCCAACCTCTCTCCTTCCAAACAGTCCACTCATCACTGTTGTCGTCTGGTGTACTGATCTCTACTTGCAGAGGTGGAGAGCGAACTCTCAGATACTTCCTCCTATCTCTCCCTGGCCCATGACCACACCACTGAACATTATGCCATTATCTCCAACACCATCACTGATTTCATTTCCTCTGGATGTCTTCCCCCACAGCTTCCAACCTTAGTCTCCCAATCCCGGATAACCCGCTTCTACCTGTTTCCCAAAATCCACAAAAAGGACTATCCTGGTAGGCCCTTTGTGTCAGCATGCTCCTGCCCCATTGAACGTATATCCTCTTGACTCCATCCTCACTCCTCTGGTCCATTCCCTCCCCACCTATATCTGGGATTATGATCATGTTAACAGCTTCCAATTTGCAGGCCTTAACCGTCTCCTATTCATCATGAATATGCAATCTTTCCACACCTTCATCTCACATCAGGATGGCCTGAGAGCTCTTCACTTCTTTCTTGAAAAGAAGCCTGAACAATTCACATCCACCACCACTCACCTCCACCTGGCTGAAGTCATTCTGTCAACAACTTCTCCTTCAACTCATTCCACTTTTTGCAGATCAAAGGTATAGCAATACGTCCCAGCTATGCTTGTCTTTTTATGGGGTATGTGGAACATTCCTTGTTCCAGGCCTACGCGGGTCACCTCCCACAACTTCTTTACTGGTACATCGATGACTATTTTGGTGCTGCTTCATCCTCTCGCGGGACCTGGAAAAACTTATCAACTTCGCTTTCGGTTTCTACCCCTCTATCAACTTCACGTGGTCTATCTCAAACACTTCCCTTCCTTGACCTTTCTGTCCCCATTTCTGGCAATAGATTATCTACCAATATCCATTACAAGCCCACTGACTCCCACAGCTATCTGGGCTACAGCTCTTCACATGCTACATCCTGTAAGGACTCCATCCCTCTCTCTCAGCTCCTTTGCTTCTGTCACATTTATTCCAATAATGCCACTTTCCAAAGTGGTGCTTCTAACACGTACTCCTTCTTCCTCATCCATGGTTTGTCACCAACAGCGTGCAGCCCATCTCCCACGTGATGACCTTCACCCCCTCCTCTTCCTCCCAGAACAAGGATAGAGCCCTCTTATTCTCACATTTCACCCCATCAGCCTCCGCATGCAAAGCATAATACTCCACCATTTTCACCAACTCCAGTGTGACACCTCCACCAAACACATCTTTCCTTCACTCCCTCTGTCAGCATTCCACAGAGACCATCCCCTCCAAGATAACTTGGGTATACTCCTCCAGTATACCCAACACCTCTCTGGCACTCATGGCACCTTCCCATGCAAATCGCAGAAAGTATAATGCCTTCTCTTCATCTCTTCCAAGCTTACTATCCAAGGTCCAAAACACTCATTCCAGGTTAAGCAGCATTTCACTTGCATCTCTTTCAATTTGGTTTTGCATTTGCTGCTCCCAATGAGACCAAACTTAGACTGGGTGATCACGTTGCTGAGCATCTTCAGTCAATGAAATCAGGGTCCTGACCTTCCCGTTGCTTGCCATTTAACACACAATCCTGCTCCTATGCCCATATGTCTGTCCTTGGCCTGCTGCAACGTTCTAGTAAAACTCAGAAAACTGAAGGAAGAGCATCCCTTCTTCCGGCTGGGCACATTACAGCCTTCCAGTCTTAACATCAAATTCAACAACTTCAGATGATTAGTTCTATCCCAATTTAACCCATTTGTTTTCAGTTCATTTAATTTTTAATTTTTTTGTGTCTTTCTTCATTTTTATTTTCTCCTCCCACTCTTTGCCCCTATTTTATCCCTCTTTATCTTAATTTTAAACTCCTTTCATCTTCATCTGTCACAGCTTACAATTCTGTCTACTTTAGGGTACAGATGGAAAAGGATGCTTGTGGCCCTAGGGGCAGGGTGCTGAATTGGGGGAAGACTAACTACGGTCGGATTAGGCAGGAACTTATGGAAACTGATTGCGAATAGTTGTTCGAGGGTAAGTCCACGCTAGACATGTGGGACTCTTTCAAGGGAATACTGAAAATGTTGCAAGATAGATATGTGCCAGCTAAGAGGAAAGATGGGAAAGGTAGGATTAGAGAGCCGTGGATTACTAGGGATATTGAGGACTTGGTTAGGAAGAAAAGAGAGGCGTATGATAGCTCAAAGCAGCTGGGAACGGTGACAGCGTTGGAGGAATATAGAGAGAGTAGGAGGGACCTCAAACGAGGAGTCAGAAGGACAAAAAGGGGGCATAAAATGATTTTGGCAGATAGGATTAAGGAAAATCCAAAGGCTTTTTACTCCTATGTTAGGAATAAAAGGGTGGTTAGAGGAAAAATTGGGCCTCTTAGGGGCAGAGGAGCGGAACTGTGCTTACAGCCCAAGGGAATGGCAGAGATCCTGAATGAATACTTTGCGTCAGTATTCACGAAGGAGAGGGGCTTGTTGACAGATCCCATCTGAGGGAGCTGTGGACCAGTTGAGGGAAATGTCAAGAACAGGTAGTTAGATGGATAAGTAACTGGCTTGGTAATAGGAGACAGAGAGTAATAGTGGGAGGGTGTTTTTCTAGCTGCAGGTCGGTCACTAGTGGTGTGCCGCAGGGCTCGGTACTCGGTACGAGATCTAATAGAGGTGTACAAGATTATGAAGGGTATAGATAGAGTAAACAGGGTTAAGCTTTTTCCTAGGATGGACTCAAATAGCATGAGGGGTCACGGGCTTAGGGTGAGGGGGGTAAGGTATAATTTGGATGCTAGAGGGAGTTTTTTTCACACAGAGGGTGGTGGGGGTATGGAATGCGCTGTCGAGTAAAGTGGTGGAGGCAGGTAGTCTGGAATTATTTAAGAAATACTTAGATGGGCACATGAACAGAATGGGAATGGAGGGGTATAGAAAACTGATTTAAAATAGGGATCATGAGCCTTGGGAGTCCCTGGAAGTGTGTAAATAGATGATGATATTGATGTACTTGTTTTTATCCGACAGGTGCTTTGGTCCACCTTTTTGTCTAACAAGAGACATACATGCGATGGGTCGTGAGAGGACTGCTCTTGGATTTTTTTTGAGAGTATCCTACTGTTCACGTCGTTAGTGTACGCTTGACCTGGACCATTTGATGGGCAACACGACAGCTCAGTGACTATCACTGTGCTGTGCAGATACATGGATTTGGGCCTGTGTCTGTGGGAGTTTGCGCATTCTCCCTACGCTCGCATGGGTTTTCTCCAGGTGTTCCGGTTTCCTCCCACATCCCAAAGATGTGCTCTCAGGCTAACTGGCAAAACAAATTCTCCCTAAATTGGCTCAAATTTGGTTTTAATCCATAGATCTATAAACAAAGACAGGGATCACGGGTAGAGGTGGGAACATCGAGGTGGTGGCGTGGACTCGTTGGGCCGAAGGGCCTGTTTCCTGTGCTGTTTTGTTCTTTGTTCTTACTTTCTGATTTTAGTGTCTCTGCCATTTGACTATTCACATCTTTTATTCTCTCTATGGACCACCATTAGCAGGCTTTTCCTTTGGTTTCTGATCTTTCATTCTCTCACCCTACAGTATAAATACCTCCCATTTTCTTTGCCTTTAAGCTTTGACAAAGGGTCATCTGGACTTGAAACATCAGCTCTTTTTCCTCCTTACAACTGCTGCCGACCTGCTGAGATTTTCCAGCATTTTCTCTTTTGGTTTCAAATTCCAGCATCCACAATAATTTGCTTTTTATCTTTGATTATGCTGGCTGCTTTTCCGAGGCAGAGGGAAATGTAGACAATTGTTTTTCCAGGTATTAATTGGCAGACATTAAAGATGTGTGGATTAAGTTAATTGGCAATGTTAAATTAACCGTTGATGTCAGGGAAATTAGCAGGGTAAACACGTAGGGTTATGGGGATAGGCGTACATGAGACTGTCGTCAGTGCAGGCTCGATGGGCTGAATGGTCTCCTTCTGCACTGTATATATTCTGTGATCAGATCTAATTTTGGCTTGTGCCATCCATTGGTTGAGAGACAAAAGTACATGTTTAGCAATGTTCCTGCAAAATCTTCAAACCAAGGTGAGAGAACAAGTACAGAGCATTAAAAAGAAAACATGGGATGCGCATTTTTTAGCATTGACAGAAAAGAACCAGAGACAAAAATGTAAAATTTTTGTTTTTAAAAACATTGAGTTACAATGATCTTGAACGCAATCTGAAAAGCTGGTAGAAACAGATTCAATAATGACATTCAGAGACGAACTGGATAAATACCCGAAAAAATTTTTTACTTATTATGCCGAAGTATTATGATTTGATATCTTTCCTAGTGCTATTATGTGCAACAAAAGATGCCATGTACTGGCAAGTATCCCAACAGGATGGTAACTCGAAGAAAAGGTAAGATGGCATGATATCATTGCCATATATCTACATTACCTCTCTTTTTATAAAGTTGCAGAAGACCACATTTACATTGTATTGCAAATCTTGTTGGATGTATTCCTTTATACTGCATCTAATGATGTTTTGTCACATTTGTGACTTATGGACCAGAACTAGCCAAAACATTCCCAGGTACAACACATTCATGATGCTGCTTGGAGGTCCAAGTGTACAGTCACGATCTGTCCATGATAAAAAGCAAAACAAATTCACTCCTGCCAATTATCATCCCATTAGCTTTTCCACGCTGATGATCATCAACATTGCATCAAACGGCATTTATGCATCAATAACCTATTCCACGACACTCAGTTTGAGGACTATTCAGTTCCAGGTTTCACCTTAGTTTAAACTTCAACAAAACAGCTGAATTCCAGAGAGAATTACAGCCCTCAACATCAAAATAGCATTTAATAAACTGCAGTACCAAGGAGACCCAATCTTTCCAATGTCACGTAAATGTCAGTGTTGTGGCATCACAGATCTAGCTAAGATCACCTTAGTTAGATCAGTGGAAGGTTCTGGAACACATGTTAATAAGTATCATGTGATCTAACCTCCAGTAACACTGCAGTTGGCAATCCAATGCAACAACTGCTTTCCACAGCTTCAAAGAAATAGCTCAGTGCTCCAGCCAAAATTTCTCTCTTAATGAATAGCATTAAAAACAAAATCAAGTGACAATTGTCAAATAGCTATGTGGGATCTTGCTGTACAAATCAATACTATGTTTCTTGTATTACAAAAATTACTTCATTTCTGAAAAAGAGACCCATTGAAGCTTTTCACTGGCCTGCCAAACCAACAAGACTCTACCGTTCAAAGGTGCTTTAATATCCTTTTCTTCTTTTAGTGACACTAAAGTCAAAAGGAATCAGACAGAAAAAAAATCTCCATTGGCTGGGATATGAGAGAGAAGATGGTTATGATTCTTGAAGATTAGTCTTCTCAGTTCCAAGACATTGCTGGAATTAGTCAGGGAAATGGGAACTAGGTCAAACCATCTTCAGCTGCTTCAATGACCTTCCCTCCAAAATCAGGGTCAGAGGTGGAGTGTTTCGTAATAAATGCATTGTTAAGCTCCATTTGTAATTCCTCAAATAATTAAGCAGTCCATGTCCACAAGGAGCATGAGTGTAACAATAGACTAGATAGCAACTGGTAGGTAATATTTGTGCCAAGTGCCAGGCAATCATTATCTTCAACAAGATTTCACCACCTTCCAAAATATTAAGTGGTATTACCATTACCAAAAGCTGCACTGTCAATGCCCTAGGAGCTCGATGCGGACCAGAAACTTGACCCACCACAATAGAGGCCATGGTTATTGAAGCAAAGGCTGGGTATTTTGCAGTTGATTGGGTTTATTTCCCAATTTCCCAAAACCTCACTCCCTACAGAGTGTAGGTTAAGAACGTGATACAATTCTCTCTCCAACAGCACTCAAGAAGCATAACATAAAACTTAATCAGCAGTCAAGTCACCATTATAGACCATAATACTCGTAGTTGTGTACCAGAAGCATCTGGAGTATAACACTTTCACCATGAATAGCACTTCTGCAACAATAAAGCACTCAATCACATTTTGTGTGCATGATACAGTTCGTCCACAGCCCAGCAGCAAGGAATGTGAAAACCATCCACAGACCTACAGAAGCCACAAGCAGTCATAACACATGACATATGAATTGAGAGCAAACCTGCAAGTGCAACCTTAGCAATTTTTACATAGAAGTCGTAACATAGAAACAAGCAATTATATCCTCATGTTGCTGCTGTTTTTATCTTCCACACGAGCCTCCTCCCAATCTACTTCATCTCACCCAACAATATATAATTTTCTTCAACTAAAATCTTATGAAGATTTTCTTCATAATCTTGAGATTATGGCCCTTTAAAAATTGCCAAGCACAACATTTTCTCCAAAAGCAAAACCTCAATGCTAAAATGTAAAGAACCATCAACTTCAAAACACTGAAATAATGCTTAAATAATGGAATATCCACAACAAAAAAAAGTTACTGAATAGCTATTTTGATTCCATGCATTACAAGACAATCTTATAACAAACTTCCGATAAAACACGATGATATGGAGGACAAGCTTCATTACTGTTACGTACCTCCCCTTTTATAATTATAGCTTAATATTTTTAATGACTAGTGGATTCAGTGTAATGCTGCAATATCTCAAGTAATAAATGAGACTTCACTAATGTTAATTGTCCGTATAAATGCAAAAAACTCTCCCCAGATCTTTACCCCAAATCATCCTTGAGTTTTATATAAACTTACTGAATCAGAATTTATTTTTACAGTTTGCCCAAAGCCACCAATTTCAGATTGCAAAATAATTAATGAAATGCTGACATACAACTTTAAAATGTGGCAACTTTTTCTTAGCATAATAAAAGGATCGACAACATTGTCACAACAATTAATTGTGTAAATGCATTCCAACACAAAACATCATTTTCAGACTGTATGCTGCCAAGAAAGTAATTTGCAGAAAATTACATTTCAAAGGGTTAAATGCTTTTCTCTAGTTCTCTAGCTTCTGCAATGCTGAAGGATTGGAGAAGACGAATCGTGCTAGATTGTTAAAAAACTGATTTTGTTCTGAATTTATAGCAGTGGTGCATTAAACCATCCATATCCATGGTTTGAATAAATGCACAAATTCACACAGAGTAAATTCACAAATTGAAGTAAACTTTGACACATCTTGAAAGCAGTACCAGTTTTAAAAAGGTACTTTAAATGTAAATACCTAATACCGGCAAAATCCAATTTTAGCTGCTTTTCTGCATGCCAGAAAATGAATCAATCAAGGGACCCACATTACCACTGCAACAACAAAAATAAATCTCCTAAAACTGTGCACTTGTGGTTCACAATTATTGGCTGAGCTTGCCAATTCAAAAAAAAACCCAATTAATCTTATTGAAGCAGCAGAAATGTCTCAGGTTTTCATAGATCACATGAGTGATCCCTAGGGGATGCTAGGGGAAAGTTTTTCACTCAGAGGGTGGTGAGTGAATGGAATCGGCTGCCGTCGGTGGTGGTCGAGGCGAACTCGCTGGGGTCTTTTAAAAGTCTTCTGGATGAGTATATGGGATCCAATGGGATTGGGGGTTATAGATAGGTCTACGGTTGGGTAGGTTTTGATGTGTTCGGCACAACTTGTGGGCCGAAGGGCCTGTTTGTGCTGTAGTGTTCTATGTTCTATGAGTACATGCACATGCCAGGAACTGTGCAGGATTGGTAGATAAGGGAGAACCAACAAATACTGTGCTTTCAAAAATATGAAAAATTGTCATACAAAAGATTACTCACAATTATGACTACTGAGATTGGAGGTAAAATATTAGCATGGGTTGAGAATTGTTTAACAGACAGAAATCAAAATAAGAATAAAAGAATCACTTGTGGGTTGGCAGGCAGAAATTAAAAGATTGGTACTTGGTCTCAGTGATATACAATCAATGATTTTGATGAGGAGACCAAATATAACATCATATAGAAAGTTAAATGGGAAAGCAAACTGCAAGGAGACTGCAGAAGACATAAAGGGATACGTTCAGGTCAAGTGAGTGGACAAGAATCATAGAAGAGTTACAGTACAGAAGACAATTTGTTCCATCAAGCCACTGTCAGCTCTTTGCAAATGCAATTTATATATTCCCTGTAACCCTGCAAATTGTTTTCCTTTACATGCCTATCCAATTCCCTTTTTAAAGCCACAATTGAATCTGCCTATGTGATCCTTTCAGGCATTTCAAATCCTAACCACTCGCGGATTTGCACGTCAGCCTTGTGCAGGGGCCATACTAATCATCTCTGTACCGTTCCAATTTTAGTACATGTACCACTCGCTATGTCAAAGCTTTTCCTCATTTCACCATTAGTTATTTTATCAATCACCTTAAATTTGGATCCTCTAGTTCAAATTCTGCCAGTGGGACCAGTTTCTCTACTCTGTATAAGTTTTGCATGATTTTGAACACTTCTATTAATTTTTCTCTCAACCTGCATTTTTCTAAATAAAATAACCCAAATTTTTCATCCCTGGAACCATTCTTGGAAATAATTTCTGTAACTTCTCTAAATCATCCAGATGCTTTAAGTGCAATGCTCAAATTTGGATACAATATTCAATATTCCAGTGAAGACAAGAAAAGCTCCATAAAGGTGCAACATAACTACCTTGCTTTTCTACTGTAGGACCACTTTCTTAACCCGGTCTGCCATATGTACATACACCCCCCTGTCCTTCTGCACACTTTTAAAATTACATTTTATTATGCATATTACCTCTCCCCATGGTTCATAACAAAATTTATCACTTCACACTTGGTTGATTTCATCTGCCATGGGCTCATTCAAACCATTAGACTGTCTATATCCTCTTAAAACATGCAAAACAGTCAAATATTTCAAATTTAAAATTGTGCCATGTTCATCCAAGTTTAGTTCAATAATAATAAAAAAAAAGGAATAGACAAATGCAGGGAAATACACTCTGTACCTTACTTTGGTCAGGATAACAAGTATTTACCAGTACTCTTGGTTTGCTGTCAGTCAGCTTTCAATCCATTTACCACTGTCACTTTTAATCCACTGGGTTTCAATTTTGCTGGCAAATTGACATTTTACACTCTCTGGACAGAATCATTACAGTGCAGAGGAGATTATTCAGCCCACTGTGCCTGCACTGGCTCTTTGAAAGAACAATTCACTTAGTGCTATTTTCTCACTGTAGCAACACACCCACTTTTCCCCCTAACCATGAAATTTTTCCCTTTTGCACACAGGCTAATTTCCTTTTGAATGCCTCAATTGAACCTGCCTCCATCACATTCCCAAGCAGTGCACTCCAGACCTGAACCATTCTCTTTTTCTCATTGTTTTTACTTCCTTTGCTGATTATTTCAAATTTGTGCCCCCTTGCTCTGAAGTGGGAATAGTTTCAGCCCATCTAAAAATAGTACATTAAACACCAAGTTTGAGGGAGAAAGCCAGAGAATTTAATTAGGAAAAATACTGACAAAAATTATCTGTAATTTTTCATGACTCCACAAAATACAAAATAAATCCATGTGACTGATGCAGCAACCCTATTTTCACAATAACGTCCCAAGTATCTGCTGCATAATTTTCACGTTGTTTAGTGATAAGAGCTTGTACTGTCATTTCAGATTCAAGCTCAGTGTAGTCTTGTTGTTGGTGGAAAACCAACGAAAGAAAAAGATTCTACCTGGGGTTTCTACTCTGATCATTGTTCAAATTTGCTAGAAAATTGCATGTACGAGTATGTCAGAATGAGGTTCAAACTAGACAAGTGGTGACACTCGTTGTGTAGTCTTATATGAAGAATGGGTACCCAGATGAGATACTAAATGGTACCCGGCACTTGTAAAAGATTATCACTGCATGAGTTAGTACATTGAAGAGAATGGTTTGGAACTGGAGGGAGAAAATTATGACAAAGCACTTGTATCGCTCCCAAATTGGACTTAATTCTTGAGATGAGAAATAAAGGAGAATGAATGGCAATAATCCATATTTCCCCAATAATTCTTCAGTTTGTAGCAGCACCTAGGCATTAACAAAAGGCTAGGATTTAAATAAGTACCTATTAACTGGTTGGAAATAAGCAAAGAAAATGTTGGGACAAGAAGCTTATTATTTCTCATCCAAGTACTAGCTTGCAACGTCAATGCCAGCATTTCAATTCAGGATTATGTCTAACACACAGTACTCAGACTGAAACTGGAATAGGTTCAATTTTGACCTCAGAAGTCATTCAGCTAATCTTGAAACTTGCATCTGCAACATGACACAGAGATGTTAATGGAACAAATGCTGCATTCTATTACAGAACTGTCACAGTATAGGAGTGCTACATTGCAGATCAAACTTCTAATCATGAGTTGAAGCCTCAACTGCCAATTTAATTTTTTCCATAAATTAGTATACAGGTCAAAATTGTTATGCATTACCAGACTTCCACGCTTGCTTGAGACAGATTTGCATGTCTTTGAATATCACTGCGCTCGTTGATGAACTAAGTACACAACTGAAATATTAAGTCTAACATAGTACAAAGAACAAAGAAAATTACAACACAGGAAAAGGCCCTTCGACCTCCAAGCCTGCACCAACCATGCTGCCCAACTGAAATAAAATCCCCTACCCTTCTGGGGACTATATCCCTCCTTTCCCATCCTATTCATGTATTTGTTCAGACACCCCTCAAAAGTCACTATAGTATATGCTTCCACTACCTCCCCCAGCAGTGAGTTCCAGGCATCACCCATTCTCTGTGTAAAAAAATTTGTAGTACCTTCAATTAGTAGTTGAAGATACTACAAGTCTGAACAACATAAGCCACTGAAGTTATTACAGAAGGTGAGAGTAGAAACATAATTCCAAACGATGACTTTTTTTAGGACTAATCTTTTGTCTTTACCATTTTAAAGTAGCTTCAGAATTCACAACAAGTGTAATTTATAAGCAAATAGTTGATCTGCTCATTTTGGTGATTTATAAATTAACATATAGCTGTTTAACTGCTGATTCAGCTCAAAGTCCTAGGTCCTGAGTCTCTCTGCAGAGTCCACATGTTGTCCCCATGTCTACATGGGTTCCCTCTGGGTGCTCCGGTTTCCTCCCACAGTCTGAAGGACATGCTGGTTATGTGCACTGGCCATGCTAAAATTCTCTCTGTGCACCCGAATAGGTGTTGGAGTGGGGCGACTAGATTTTCACAGTAACTTCATTGCATTGTTAAGTCTACTTATGACTAATAAATAAGACTTTAAACTGGAAACTTCTTGTCATAACTGTTTTTGGGATGGGGGGATGGTGCAATAGTTATGTAATTTATCTAGAAACAGAAAGCTTGGATTAATAATTCAGAGAACAGAAGCTCATATGGGGGCCAATTATCTCAGTATTTGAGGTGGCTAGCAAGCAGTTCAATTCTCATTACGGCTGAGGTAGATTTCAAACTGCCTACTCGTTCTGCCCAAAAGTGGAAGGCAATGGCAAATAAATTGCCAAGAAAACAATTCAGAGGAAGCATCAGCAGACAATAAGCCAAGGATTGCCTTTGAGCAGAGGACAATACGTGGAATGGAAGGAGCTCAAGAACCTGACTTCAGTTAAAAAAATCCAGAAATAAAAAATGACCATAAAGCTGTTGATTTATCATAAAACCCACTCAGAGTCAGAGGTTTACAGCATAGAAACAAGCCTTACAGCCCAACTTATCCAAAGGTCGCCTCTCTGTAGGAAGGATTTGGAAGCTATTGAAAGGGTGCAGAGGAGATTTACAAGGATGTTGCCGGGATTGGAGGACATGCCCTATGAAGGCAGGTTGAGGGAGCTAGGTCTCTTCTCCCTGGAGAGACGAAAGTTGAGAGGCAACCTGATAGAGGTTTATAAAATGTTGAAAGGAATAGATAGGGCGGATTCTCAGAGGCTACTTCCCAGAGCTGAAATGGTCGCTACGAGAGGACACAGGTTTAAGGTGCTGGGCAGCAAGTACAGAGGAGATGTTAGGGGTAAGTTTTTCCACTCAGAGGGTGGTGGGTGAATGGAATCAGTTGCCGTCTGTGGTGGAGGCGAACTTGCTGGGGTCTTTTAAAAGACTTCTGGATGAGTACGTGGGATTAGGAGTTACAGATAGTAGGTATGGGTATGATCGGCGCAACTTGTGGGCCGAAGGGCCTGTTTGTGCTGTAGTGTTCTATATTCTATTGACCCATGCCATCCATTTTTTTAAACCTCTAAGCTAGTCCCAATTGCCTGCATTTGGCCCATATTTTTCTATGCCCATCTTACCCATGTAATTGTCTAAATGCTTTTTAAAAGGACAAAATTGTACCTGCCTCTACCACTATCCTTGGCAGTTTGTTCCAGATACTCATGAACCTCTATGAAAAAACTGCCCCTCTGGACACTTTAGTATCTCTCCGATAACCTATGCCCTCTAGTTTGAAGCTCTCCTACCTTTAGGAAAATATGTTGACCATCTAGCTGATCTATGCCTCTCATTATTTTATAGACCTTTGTAAGTTCACCCCTCAACTTTCTATGCTCCAGAAAAAAAAATTCCAGCCTATCCAGCCTCTCCTTATAACACAAACCATCAGGTCCCAGTAGCATCCTAGTAAATCTTTTCAACACTTTGTTTTAATAATATCCTTTCTATAATATGGCGACCAGAACTGCACATAGTAGACCAAGTGTGGCCTTACCAATGTCTTATACAACATCAAAAAGATGTCCCAACTCCTGTATGCAATGCTCTGACCAACAAAACCCAAGGAAGCTGAATGTCGCCTTCACCACTCCAGCCACCTGTGACTCCACTTTCACAGAGCTATGAACATGTGGATCTCTTCATTCTGTTTCTCTCCCCAATGCCCTACCATTAACTGAATAAGTTCTGCCCTGGTTTAATCTACCAAGATGCATCACATCACATTTGCCTAAATTAAACTCCATCTGTCATTCATCAGCCCATTAGCCCAATTGATCAAAATCCTGTTGCAATTAAAAATAACTTTCTTCACTGTCCATTATGCCACTAATCTTGATGTCATCTCCAAACTTACTGACCATGCTTCCTATATGAACAAAGAACAAAGAACAAAACAGCACGGGAAACAGGCCCTATGGCCCAACGAACCCACGCCGCCACCCTGATGTTCCCACCTCTACCCATGATCCCTGTCCATGTTTATGGATCTATGGATTAAAACCAAATTTAAGACAATTTAGGGAGAATTTGTTTTGCCAATTAGCCTAAGAGCACATCTTTGGGATGTGGGAGGAAACCAGAGCACCAGAGAAAACCCACGCAAGCACGGGGAGAATGCGCAAACTCCCACAGACACGGGCCCAAATGTATGTATTTGCACAGCACAGCGATAGTCACTGAGCTGTCGTGTTGCCCATCAAATGGTCCAGGTTAAGCGTACACTAACGGCGTGAAGCACTAGAATACTCTCAAAAAAAAAAAATCCAAGAGCAGCCCTTTCACAACCCATCGCGTGTATGCCCCTCGTTAGACAACAAGGTGGACCAAAGCACCTGTAGGATAAAAACAAGTACATCAATATCATCTATTTACACGCTTCCCAGGGACTCCCAAGGCTCATGATCCCTATTTTAGATCAGTTTTCTATACCCTCTATTCCCATTCTGTTCACGTGCCCATCTAAGTATTTCTTAAATAACTCCAGAGTACCTGCCTCCACCACTTTACTTGGCAGCGCATTCCATACCCCCACCACCCTCTGTGAAAAAAACTCCCTCGAGCATCCAAATTATACCTTACCCCCCTCACCCTAAGCCCGTGACCCCTCGTGCTATTCGAGTCCATCCTAGGAAAAAGCTTAACCCAGTTTGCTCTACCTATACCCCCTCAATCTTGTACACCTCTATTAGATCTCCTCTAAGTCTACGTCTTTCTAAGGAAAACAGTCCCAATTTGCCTAACCTCTCCTAGTAACTCAGACCTTCCGTACCAGGCAGCATCCTGGTAAACTTCTTCTGCACTCTCTCCAGAGTCTCCACATCGTTCCGGTAGTAGGGCGACCAGAACTGGATGCAGTATTTCAAATGCTAATCCAAATTAACATAAATGACAAACAACAGTGGGCCAAGCAACAATGCCTGAGGTACATCACTGGTCACAGGCCTCTAGTTTGAAAAACAACCTCCTATAACCACACTTAAAGATGCTTCACTATGTAATGGATGAAACGCTATCCTTAGAAAGTATGACTCCGTACCCACGGCCAAGTGCTTAACTATCTTTTGAACCAGTCTAACAAGCCTATCTGTAGCTTCCTCTAGTCCTACAGTCTTCCCAAATCTCTGCACTCTCTCAATTCTGGCCTCTTGCACAATTTCAATTTTAATTGCTCTAGTTGCCATGATCCTAATCTTGAAAATTCCAGCTCTTCTACTTACTCACACTCTCCTGTTTAAGTTGTTCAAAATCATTTTCTTTCACGCTTTTGATCACTTATGACTTTAGAACATAGAACATAACAGCACAGAACAGGCCCTTCGATGTTGTGCCGACCAATTATGAAAAAAGCAATGACCCTCCAAATTAAACCATTCCCTTCTCTTCCATAAACTTATCAACTAACCTCTTAAACGCCACCAAACTTGGCGCATCTACAACTGCCGCAGTCAGGGCATTCCACTCCCGAACCACCCTTTGGGTAAAGAACCTACCTCTGATATCCGTCCTATAACTATCACCCCTTAATTTAAAGCTGTGTCCCCTCGTGCTAGCTTTCTCCATCCTAGGAAAAAGGCTATCACTGTCCACCCTATCTAAACCTCTAATCATCTTATATGTTTCGATTAGGTCCCCTCTTAGCCGCCTCCTTTCTAACGAAAACAACCTCAAATCCCTCAGCCTCTCTTCATAAGACCTGCCCTCCATACCAG
The DNA here is from genome assembly GCA_024679065.1 of Sphyrna mokarran. Classification (NCBI taxonomy): domain Eukaryota; kingdom Metazoa; phylum Chordata; class Chondrichthyes; order Carcharhiniformes; family Carcharhinidae; genus Sphyrna; species Sphyrna mokarran. The sequence goes on from JAGIQG010000246.1 coordinate 37,277, forward strand.
GCAACATCCTGGTAAACCTCCTCTGTACCCTCTCCAATGCCTCCACATCTTTCTTATAATGTGGGGACCAGAACTGCACACAATACTCCAAGTGCGGCCGCACTAGAGTTTTGTACAGTTGCAACATGACGTTGCGGCTCCGAAATTCAATCCCCCTACCAATAAAAGCTAAGACTCCGTATGCCTTCTTAACAACCTTATCGACTTGATTGCCAACTTTCAGGGATCTATGCACATATACATCAAGATCCCTCTGTTCTTCAACACTATTAAGAGTCCTACCATTAGCCCTATACTCTACACATTTGTTATTCCTGCCAAAGTGAATTACCTCACACTTTTCCACATTAAACTCCATTTGCCACCTCTCGGCCCAGCTCTGCAACTTGTCCAAGTCTCTCTGCAAACTAGAACACCCCTCTTCACTATCTACCACTCCACCGACTTTAGTGTCATCTGCAAATTTACTAATCCATCCTTCAATACCCTCATCCAGATCATTTATAAAAATTACAAACAGCAGGGGCCCCAAAACAGACCCCTGAGGTACACCACTTGTCACCGAACTCCACGATGAATATCTCCCATCAACCACCACCCTCTGTCTTCTATCTGCTAGCCAATTCCTAATCCAATTAGCTAAATCACCCTCTATCCCATACATCTGCATTTTCTGCAGAAGCCTTCCATGGGCCACCTTATCGAACGCCTTACTAAAGTCCATATATACCACATCAACTGCCTTACCCCCATCCACCTCTTTGGTCACTTTTTCAAAAAACTCAATAAGGTTAGTAAGGCACGACCTACCCTTCACAAAACCATGCTGACTATCCCCAATCAATTCATTTCTCTCTAAATAACTATAAATCCTATCCCTAATAATTCTCTCCAATACCTTGCCCACCACAGAAGTAAGACTCACTGGCCTATAATTCCCAGGAAGGTCTCTCTTCCCCTTCTTAAACAATGGGACCACATTCGCCATCCTCCAGTCCTCCGGAACCACACCCGTAACCAACGAGGACCTGAAGATCAGAGCCAGAGGCTCTGCAATCGCCTCTCTTGCCTCCCAGAGAATCCTAGGGTAAATCCCGTCCGGCCCAGGGGACTTATCTAACTTTCTCCTTTATTACGCAAGGTCACAAAGTGTTAGTTTTTTTATTGATATTCTTCTTAAGAAAACATCAAGACTTTGGGAAGTTAAATGCGCTGCATAAATTGTAACACTTCTGGCTTGCTTAAATAATGTGTACATTTGACTGCCAAAGTTGTTTGTGCATTCAATTCAAATACAACTTTAAGCAAGTGATTTGCCTCCTCATCCTTAGACTTAGGGAAAGGCATCACAACTGTGGAAGAATTTGAAAAGGATTTGAGAACAGTATCAAACAGATAGACAGTCTAGGGAAGGTTAGCAAGCAAAGCAATGATGAGTAAATGAGGTTTGGCACAAGTTAAGAGATAGGCAATAAAAGTTTTAGATGCATCAAAGTTTATCTAGGTAGAAAGCAGAGGTTGGCAAGACAGCATTAAAATAGTCAACTCACCATAGGTCTGGAACAAGTGGGTAAACCACAGGACATGATCTAAATACAAGACTTAAATTCACTCAACAGCAGTGCTATTTCTTATTTTTATACTTGGTGGAAATATTACAACAAAGTATTGGATAATAAGAGCATCTCTCTCAGGATATGCCTTTGTTTAAAAAGACTGCAGGGAAAAGCCTGGGAACTACAGCCATGAGCATCTGTGGTGGGCAAATTGTTGGCAGGTATTTTGAGAGACAGGATCTACAGGCATTTAGAGACACAAGTACTGATTAGGGACACAGCCAGCATGGCTTAGTAAGTGGAAAACCATATCTCAAATTTGTTTGAGCTTTCTGAAGGGGTAACCAAAAAGGTAGATGAGGGCAGTGTTGTGTACAAGGACTTTACAAGGCCTTTGACAAGATACCGCGAGGTAGGTTGTTGCACAAGGTTGAATCTCATCGGATCCAGGGTGAGTATCTAAATGGATACAAAATTGGCTTCTGTTGCTTGTAAAGATGTTTTTTCAAACTGGAGGCCTGTGACCAGCAGTGTGCCTCAGGGATCAGTGCTGGGCCCACTGTCATTTATAATGATTTGGATGAAAATATAAGAGACATGGTTAGCAAGTTTGCAGAAGACATGAAGATTGATGGCATAGTGGACAGTGAAGAAAGTTACCTCCAATTGCAATGGTATCTTGATCAATTGGGCCAGTGGGCTGACGAATAGCAGATGGAGTTTAATTTAGACAAATGCAAAGTGCTACATTTTGGTAGACTGAACCAGGGCAGGACTTACTCAGTTAATGGTAAGGCATTGGGTAGAGTTACAGAACAAAGAGATTGAGGAGTACATTTCATAGCTCCTTGAAAAAGGAATCACAGGTGGACAGAATGATGAAGGCAGCATTCGGCTTGCTTGGTTTCATTGGTCAGAATATTGAATGCAGGAGTTGGAATGTCTTGCTGAAGTTGTACAAGACATTGGTAACATCATACTTGGACTACTGTATGCAATTCTGGTCACCCTATTATAGGGAGGGTAATTATTAAAATTAGAAAGACTGCAGAAAAGATTTACTAGGATGCTACTGGGACTTCATAGATTGAGTTATAAATGGAGAGGCAGAATAAACTGGTCCTTTTTCCTCTGGAGCATAGGTGCTGAGGGATGATCTGGTAGAGGTCTACAAAATAATGAGGGGCACAGATCAGCTAGATAGTCAATATCTTTTCCCAAAGGTAGGAGAATCTAAAACTACAGGGCATAGGTTTAAAGGTGAGAAGGGAGAGATAGTGTTCAGTGGGGCAATTTTTTTCAGAGGATGGTGAGTGTCTGGAACAAGCTAGTAGTAGAGGCAGGTACAATTTTGTCTTTTAAAAAGCGTTTGGATAGTCACGAGTGTGATGGGTGAGGAGGGATATGGGCCAAATGCGGGCAATTGGGATTAGCTCATGGGTTTTAAAAAAAAAGGGGGTCATGGACAAATTGGGCCAAAGGGCTTGTTTCCATGCTGTAAACCTTTATGACTCTAGGCTCTCCAGAAAATTGATCAAGGATTTACATATGATACATTTTCTAAAAAAAGGAATCTTCTTTCCTTATATTCCAATCAAAGGCACCACAATCTTCCAAAGTTTCATTTATGGTCATTTCCATGTTGTTTTGAGTACTTTTGAGTGCTATGCATCATTTAGCCTCTGGAATTTAACAAAGGTCATAAAGGTTTACAGCATGGAAACAAGCCCTTCAGCCCAACTTGTCCAGCTCTCAACCAATAAACTAGCCCCAATTGCCCATGTTTGACCCAATCTTAGCATGAAACTATCTAAATGCTTTTTCTAAAAGACAAAATTGTATTTGCCTCTACTATTACATCTGGCAGCTTGTTCCAGACATTCACCACCCTTATGTGAAAAAATTGCCCCTCTGTACCTTTTTTTATCTCTTTCCTCTCACCTTAAACCTATGTCCTCTATTTGATTTATTTTTGTCAATGTATACAGTGAAAGTATTGATTCTTGCACTCTATACAGACAAAGCATACCCACCATAGAGAAGGAAAGGGTTGCAGAATGTGGTGTTAACAATCATAGCTAGGATGTACAGAATGATCAACATACTACAGGACAGATCCATTCAAAAGTCTGATAGTAGCAGGGAAGAAGCTGTTTGAGTCGTTTTGTATGTGCCTTCAGACATCTGTAGCTTCTTACCAATGGAAGAAGAGAATGTCTGGGGTGCATGGGGTCTTTAGCTATGCTGACTACTTTACCCAGGCAGTGGGAAATGTAGACAGAGTCAATAGATGGGAGGTCAGTTTGTGTTATGGATTGGGCTACATTCATGACCTTTTGTAGTTTGTGGACTTGGGCAAAGCAGGAGCCATAGCAATATGTGCTACAAACAGAAAGAATGCTTTCAATGATGCATCTGTAAAAGTTGGTGAGAATCACAGCTGACGTGTCAAATTTCTTAGTCTTCTGAAAAAGTAGAGGCATTGGCAGGCTTTCTTAACTATAGTGTTGGCATGGGGAGACCAGGGCAGATTGGTGGTGATCTGGACACCTAAACTCTTGAAACTCCTAACCATTTCTACTTCACCCCTGGTGATGTAGACAGGAGCATTTTCTCCAACATGCTTCCTGAAGTCGATGACAATCTCCTTCATTTTGTTGACATTGAGGGAGAGATTATTGGTGCCGCAACAATAATCGGCACCAATCCTCTATCATTCCTGTACTCTGTCTCATCACCACGACAGTAGTGTTATCAGCAAACTTGAAACTCGAATTGGAGGGGAGTATGGCCACATAGTCATTGTGTATAGGGAATATAGTAGGGGGTTGAGAATACAGCCCTGTGGGCACCAGTGTTGAGGATGATTGTGGAGGAGTTGTTGCCTATTCTTGTTGACTGTGATCTGTTGGTTAGGAAGTTCAGGATCCAGTTGCAGAGGGAGGAGCTGAGGCCCCGACCACGGAGTTTGGAAATGAGTTTCATGGGAATAATGATGTTGAAGGCCGAGTTGTAGTCAATAACAGGAGTCTGACATAGGCGTCTTTGTTATCTAGGTTTTCCAGGGTTGAGTGCAGGTCCAGGGAGATGACATTTGCTGTGAGTCTATTGTGACAGTAGGCAAACTGTTGTGGATCCAGGCAGTCCAGGAGGTTGAAATGGATTCATGCTATGACTAACCTTTTGAAGCACTTCATAATGATGGATATCAGAGCCACCGGGCATATTGCTTGATTTTTTTTTGGTGCTTGGATGATGGTCAACTTCTTGAAGCCAACCTTTGGAAAAGGATGTTGACTATCTACCTTATCTATGCCCCTCTATCTTATAAACCTCTAAGATGACCTCTAAGCCTTCTAGGAAAAAAGTCTCAGTCTTTCGAACCTCCTTAAAGCTCAACCATCAAGTCTTGGTAGCATCCTAGTGAATCTTTTCCATACTCTTTCTAGTTTAATAATATCCTTTCTATAATTGGGTGACCAGAACTGTGCACAGTATTCCAAATGCAACTTACTAATTGTTATGAAACAGAGATTGATCCCTCTGAGGATTAACAAAAAAAACAGAATTTAGTCAGTCTTTAAAATTACAACCAGGTTTTGTCTATTCTCTGTTGATTCTTCTTCTTGGCACCAATACAGAAAATTAGCATGTGTATCATCACTAAACATGTATGGTCTCATCTTCTTTGGGCCCTTAAGGGTAGGAACTTAAGTGTACGTTTCTTCAGATTTTAATTTTTTTGAAATCTTTTCCTTGCCCTTAATATAGTCTCAACATTATTGTTTGAAATTAACTCAATCACATCAAAACGAGTATCTCCAGATTGAGCGCACAGTTCAATGGATCAAGCTTCACAATTATTCAGTCTCTTTAAATGTAACATCTTTCTATGATGACTGAAATGATCAACAAAAATTAGAGTTCATGCACTCTAAATAGCATTTTTTCTTAAAGTTATCCCAGACCTAATCAGTATATTTAAAAACCACAGAAACATGACTCTCAAATTTTAAATTGGATTCTAACAAATTTTTCAAATTCTACATTATCAGTTCATAAATCATCAGTCTACATCATGAAGATGTCCAAAAGGTTTCCTTCAATATATCAAATATTACAGGACTTGCTTTAGCTGAACACAACATATTTTCAGAAAAACAGATCTCAATGAAAAATACAATATGCTGGAAGCATCGTTCAGGCAACAAACACATTGTTTAGTTTCCATTGTTTTCCTTCTGCATCCGGTCTCTTTTGGTGATTTCAGAAATACCTTTCTTTCTAGCATCCTGCAGAAATACAGCTTTTTACATTGTTTGATTTATATTCCCATGAATGGTGGTCAAAAGATTTACAATTCCTTCACCAGCTGGGAGAACTGATTCAATTTTTCACACTGAAATGTGCAAGGTGATGTATTTTGGACTAATAAAGACTAACAAGACAAGACTAATGATGTATGGGAAGATGTACAGGAAGATGCTCGGAAATACAAACAACAAGAGGGACTTTGGAGTGCATATCCAAAAATGAATGCATCCCTGAATGCAGCTGGTCTGGGAGGTAAGACTGATAAAAAGGCATGTGGGATACTTCATTAGATGAGGCATTGAGTATAAGAGCAGGGAAGTTATGACGGAACTTTTTAAAATGTTTGTTGGGCCACAGACAGCTAAGTACTGTACGAAGTTCTGGTCACCACACTACAGAACAGGTATGACTGCACTGGGAAGAGGCAGAGGAGATTCACCAGAATGTTGACTTGGTAGAGCATTTCAGTTGCAAGAGAGGCTCATTGTTTTCTTTAGAGTAGAGAGGCTGAGGGGGACCTCAATTATGAGAGACAAAGATGGGAATAAGCTTTTCCCCTAAGTAGAAGGATCAATAACCAAACAGCACAAATTAAGGTAAGGAACAGGAAATTTAGAGGGGCTTTGAGGAAAAACGTTTTCAACCAATAGTGGTGGGAATCTGAACCTCTATGCCTGAAAGATTGATAGAGGCAGGTACCCTCATAACAGTTAATAAGCATTCAGAAGAGCATTTGAACATACTTTGACATAAAAGACTACAGATCAAGTGCTGGATTAGAATAGACAAGTACCTGATGGTGGTGCAGACAATGGGCCAAAGGGCTTCTTTCTGTGCTATAAAATTCTATGTCTATGACTTTTGTGACTCAACATCTTTGTCACCCAATCATCCTACAAAAGCCCAAGCAACTGTACCCAATCAAGCCTGATCAGCAAGGATTTTTCCCTGCAAAAATTCATCTAAGTGGCAAGGCTACTTTTTCTCTATCTGGCACTTAGAATAGACTTCTAATTCTCTCCAACTACCTAAGTTCCCTTTGTTTTGCCCCTTATTAATTAATACTCAAGTTTACTGGCAGCCATCAAAACGTCATGGTTATGAGGATGTGTTCATTGCCTAATGTTTTCAAGCTACGCAGTCTCTACTTGCGCTTTCTTCATGTCTGTTGGGGCTACCAACTGTAAGAGCTCCTGCATGCACTATTGGAAGGTAACACAGTTGGTGTTAGTTTTCTGACATAAGACTGCAGCTTTGAGAACTTGCACTGCACTTACTCTCCACTCTTTCAGCACATTCTGCCAGTCCATGGACTTCACTTCTTGATGTGGAGATGCCAGCATTGGATTGGGATAAACACAGTAAGAAGTCTCACAACACCAGGTTAAAGTCCAAGAGGTTTATTTGGTAGCACAAGCCACTAGCTTTCGGTCTCCACATCATTGACTCTTTTGTACAGTTCTATAGGAATGCTATACTCCTTTCATTCAGATGATGCATAAAACACTTTTCTTGAACAGGAGAAAGTTCTTTCAACTGCTCTAATCGACATCCTTCAACCAGCACTAATTATTCTTGAGTCCGTGTGATGTTCAAATTGACTTGCACTTCCACAAGAGTAATTACAGTTTAAAGTGAAATGCTTCAAGGTGTTCTGAGCACATGAAAGACTTCATATACAAAAAAGTTCTTACTTGGATTTCATACTGAAATACAAACAGGAAGATTCAGTTCTTTGGAGGAGCTATTTGCTGTTGGACGTTATACCGATTTGGAGTATTTAAACAAGAGGAGATGTCCCCTTATTTACAAGCAGCTAGTTAAGAAATAATTGTTAACGAATTAGAGGGGTCAGTTTTCGTACAAAGTGTGCAGGAAGGTTTTTTGACTCAGTATGTAGAGAGGCCAACTAGAGGTGAGGCTACATTGGATTTGGTGCTGGGCAATGAGCCAGACCAGGTGTTAGGCTTGGAAGTTGGTGAACATTTTGGTGATAGTGACCACAATTCGGTTACGTTCACCTTAGTGATGGATAGGGATAGGCATGAAGCTGGGGGCAGTAGTTATAGCTGGGGGAAGGGTAATTATGAGGCCATCAGGAGAGAATTAGGGTGCATAGATGGGACTAGGGAACTACAGGGACTGGGAACATCTGGAATGTGGTGCTTATTCAAGGAGCAGCTGCTGCGAGTCCTTGATAAGTATGTCCCTGTCAGGCAAGGAGGAAATGGTCGAGTAAGAGAGCCTTGGTGTACGAAAAAAGTTGATTTGCTGGTTAAGAAGAAAACGGAGGCTTATGTCAGGATGAGGCTTGAAGGCTCAGTTAGTGCAATGGATAGCTATAGATTAGCCAGGAAGGAGCTAAAAAGTGAATTGAGGAGAGCTAAGAGGGGACACGAGAAGATGTTGGCTGATAGGATTAAGGAGAATCCTAAAGCTTTCTTTCGATATGTTAATAGAAGATTGGTTAGGGCAAGATTAGGGCCAGTCATAGACAGCAGTGGGAAGTTGTGCGTGGAGCCTGAAGAGATTGGTGAGGCACTGAATAAATATTTCTCTTCGGTATTCACGCAGAGTGCTGGAAATGTAGATATGGAGAGCACTGAGGTACAGGGTTGCAAATTGGGAAGTATTGTAGTAGATAGGGAGGATGTGTTAGAAATTCTCGAGGTTTTGAAGTTGGATAAGTCCCCTGGGCCGGACGGGATTTACCCTAGGATTCTCTGGGAGGCAAGAGAGGAGATTGCAGAGCCTCTGGCTCTGATCTTCAGGTCGTCGTTGGTTAAGGGTGTGGTTCCGGAGGACTGGAGGATAGCGAATGTGGTCCCGTTGTTCAAGAAGGGAAGAGAGACCTTCCAGGGAATTATAGGCCAGTGAGTCTTACTTCTGTTGTGGGCAAAGTATTGGAGAGAATTATTAGGGATAGGATTTAGAGTTATTTAGAGAGAAATGAATTGATTGGGGATAGTCAGCATGGTTTTGTGAAGGGTAGGTCGTGCCTTACTAACCTCATTGAGTTTTTTGAAAAAGTGACCAAAGAGGTGGATGGGGGTAAGGCAGTTGATGTGGTATATATGGACTTTAGTAAGGCGTTTGATAAGGTGCCCATGGAAGACTTCTGCAGAAAATGCAGATGTATGGGATAGAGGGTGATTTAGCTAATTGGGTTAGGAATTGGCTAGCAGATAGAAGACAGAGGGTGGTGGTTGATGGGAGATATTCATCGTGGAGTTCGGGGACGAGTGGTGTGCCTCAGGGGTCTGTTTTGGGGCCCCTGCTGTTTGTAATTTTTATAAATGATCTGGATGAGGGTATTGAGGGATGGATCAGAAAATTTGCAGATGATACTAAAGTTGGTGGTGTGGTAGATAGTGAAGAGGGGTGTTTTAGTTTACAGAGTGACTTGGACAAGTTGCAGAGCTGGGCGGAGAGGTGGCAAATGGAGATTAATGTGGAAAAGTGTGAGGTAATGCACTTTGGCAGGAACAATAAATGTGTAGAGTATAGGGCTAATGGTAGGGCTCTTAATAGTGGTGAGGAACAGAAGGATATTGGTGTATGTGTCAATAGATCCCTGAAAGTAGGCAGTCAAGTGGATAAAGTTGTTAAGAAGGCATATGGAGTCTTGGCTTTTATTGGTAGGGGGATTGAATTTCAGAGCCGCAACGTCATGTTGCAACTGTACAAAACTCTAGTGCGGCGCACTTGGAGTATTGTGTGCAGTTCTGGTCCCCACATTATAAGAAAGATGTGGAGGCATTGGAGAGGGTACAGAGGAGGTTTACCAGGATGTTGCCTGGTATGGAGGGCAGGTCTTATGAGGAGAGGCTGAGGGATTTGAGGTGTTTTCGTTAGAAAGGAGGCGGCTAAGAGGGGACCTGATCGAAACATATAAGATGATTAGAGGTTTAGATAGGGTGGACAGTGATAGCCTTTTTCCTAGGATGGAGGAAGCTAGCACGAGGAGACACAGCTTTAAATTAAGGGGTATGAGTTATAGGATGGATATCAGAGGTAGGTTCTTTACTCAAAGAGTGATTAGGGAGTGGAATGCCCTGCCTGCAGCTGTTGTAGATGCGCCAAGTTTGGTGGCGTTTAAGAGGTTAATTGATAAGTATATGGAAGAGAAGGGAATGGTTTAGTTTGGAGGGGCATTTCTTTTTATTTTGGTCGGCACAACATCGAAGGCCAAAGGGCCTGTTCTGTGCTGTATTGTTCTATGTTCTATGAATTGGACATATACCTTCTCACTTAACCCAAGGATTTGCAAGAAAGGAAATTATGTTCTTTTTAAATTGACCTATTCATGGAGTCAGCAAAAGGATACTATACTCCTTCACAAGGTGATCTTTCAATCTGAATACAATCGTTCTGAAATGCAGCAATAGTGTAAAGTTAAGTGTTGACATATTGGCAGGCATAGTGAAAATCTGAACAAATACATTTACAGCTATAGTAATCAAGAATCTCAGGCAACAAGTCACCCCT
>JAGIQG010000247.1:0-47431 GCA_024679065.1 Sphyrna mokarran
CGCGAAACAGGGAGCGCAAACTAGGGGCGCGAAACAGGGGACCAGAAACAGGGGGCCAGAAGCCAGGGACCAGAAACAGGCGGCCAGAAACAGGCGGCCAGAAACAGGAGGCAAGAAACAGGGGGCCAGAAACAGGGGGCCAAAAACAGCAGGCGTGAAACAGGGGGGCGTGAAACAGGGGGCGTGAAACAGGGGCGTGAAAAAGGCGGTGTAAAACAGGGAGCATGAAAGATGGGGCGTGAAACAGGGGGCATGAAACACAGGGCGTCAAACAGGGGGCCAGAAACAAGGGGTGTGAAACACGGAGCCAGAAACAGGGGGCATCAAACAGGCGGGGTGAAACAGGGGCCAGAAATAGGGGGCCAGAAACAGGGGGCCAGACACAGGGAGTCAGAAACAGGGGCAAAAATCAGGGGCCAAAAACAGGGAGCCAGAAACAGGGAGTCAGAAACAGGGGGCGTGAAACAGGGGCCAAAAACAACGGGCCACAAACAGGGGGCCAGAAACTGGTGCCAGAAACAGGGGGCCAGAAACAGGGAGTCAGAAACAGGAGGCCAGAAACAGGGGGCGTGAAACAGAGGGCCAGAAACAAGGCGCGAGAAACAGCGGGCGTGAAACAGGGGGCGTGAATCAGGGTGCGTCAAACAGGGGGCATGAAACAGGGGGCGTGAAACAGGGGGCATGAAACAGGCGCCGTCATACAGGGGGCGTGAAACAGGGGGCCAGAAACAGTGGGTCAGAAACAGGGGGCGTGAAACAGATGGCATGAAACTAGGGGCGTGAAACGGGGGGCTAGAAACAGTGGGCCAGAAACAGGGGACGTGAAACAGCGGGCCAGAAACAAGGGGCCAGAAATAGGGGTCCAGAAACTGGGGGCCAGAAACAGTGGTCCAGAAACAGGGGGCCAGAAACAGTGGTCCAGAAACAGGGGGCCAGAAGCAGGGGGCCAGATACATGGGGCATGAAACAGAGGGTCAGAAACAGGGGGCATGAACAGGGAACGTGAAACAGTGGGCGCGAAACAGGGGGCCAGAAACAGGGGGCCAGCAACCGGGGGACAGAAACAGGGAGCCAGAAACAGGGGGTCAGAAACAGGGGGTGTGAAACAGGGGGCCAGAAACAGGGGGCCAGAAACAGGGGGCGCGAAACATGGGGCACGAAACAGAGTCCGTGAAGCATGGGGCCAGAAACAGGGTTCCAGGAACAAGGGGCCACAAACAGGGTTGCAGAAATAGGAGGCCCGAAACAGAGTCCGAGAAACAGGGGGCAAGAAACAGGGGGCCAGATACATGGGGCATGAAACAGAGGGCCAGAAACAGGGGGCACGAAACAGGGAGCACGAAAGAGGGGGCATGATACAGGCGGGGTGAAAGAGGCGGGGGGAACGAGGAGGGGTGAAACAGCGGGCCAGAAGCTGGGGGCCAGAACCAGGGAGCCAAAAACAGGGTGTTTGAAACAGGGGGCCAGAATCAGTGGGCGTGAAACAGGGGGTCAGAAACAGGGGGCGTGAAACAGATGGCATGAAACTAGGGGCGTGAAACGGGGGGCGTGAAACAGTGGGCCAGAAACAGGGGACGTGAATCAGCGGGCCAGAAACAAGGGGCCAGAAATAGGGGTCCAGAAACAGTGGTCCAGAAACAGGGGGCCAGAAGCAGGGGGCCAGATACATGGGGCATGAAACAGAGGGTCAGAACAGGGGGCATGAACAGGGAACGCGAAACAGGGGGCGCAAAACAGGGGGCGCGAAACAGAGGGCGCGAAACAGAGGGCGCGAAACAGTGGGCGCGAAACAGGGGGCCAGAAACAGGGAGCCAGCAACCGGGGGACAGAAACAGGGGGCCAGAAACAGGGGGCCAGAAACAGGGGGCCAGAAACAGGGGGCCAGAAACAGGGGGTCAGAAACAGGGGGTGTGAAACAGGGGGCCAGAAACAGGGGGCCAGAAACAGGGGGCGCGAAACAGGGGGCACGAAACAGGGGGCACGAAACAGGGGGCCAGAAACAGAGTCCGTGAAGCATGGGGCCAGAAACAGGTGTCCAGGAACAAGGGGCCACAAACAGGGTTGCAGAAATAGGAGGCCCGAAACAGAGTCCGTGAAACAGGGGGCGAGAAACAGGGGGCCAGATACATGGGGCATGAAACAGAGGGCCAGAAACAGGGGGCACGAAACAGGGAGCACGAAACAGGGGGCGTGATACAGGCGGGGTGAAAGAGGCGGGGGGAACGAGGTGGGGTGAAACAGCGGGCCAGAAGCTGGGGGCCAGAACCAGGGAGCCAAAAACAGGGTGTTTGAAACAGGGGGCCAGAATCAGTGGGCGTGAAACAGGGGGCCAGAAACAGGGGGTCAGAAACAGGGGGCGTGAAACAGCAGGCGTGAAACAGGGGGCCAGAAAGAGGGTGCGAGAAACAAGGGGCCAGAAACAGGGGGCAAGAAACAGGGGGTCAGAAACAGGCAGCGCGAAACAGGGGGTGCGAAACAGGGGGCGCCAGACAGGGGGCACCAGACAGGGGGCGCCAAACAGGGGGCGCCAAACTGGGGGTGCCAAAGAGGGGGCGTGAAACAGGGGACGTGAAATAGGGAGCGCGAAACAGGGGGCCAGAAACAGGGGGCCAGAAACAGGGGGCCGAAACAGTGGGCCAGAAACGGGGCTGGCGAGAAAAAAGGCAAAACCGTGGACCGAAACCGGGGACCAGAACTGTGGGCCAGAATAGGAAGGGCAGAAACAGGGTGCCAGAACAGCTGGACGTGAAACAGGGGCGTGAAACAAGTTCGTGAAACAGGGGGGCCAAATCAGGGCCGTGAACAAGGGGGTCGAGCACAGGGGTGTGAACAGAGGGGCGTGAAAAAGAGATAGTGAAACAGTGGGGCAGAAAAGAGGGCCAGAACAGGGGCCAGAAACAGGGTTTCAGAACGAGGCGGACGTGAAACAGTGGCGTGAAACTGGATCCAGAAACGGGGGGTCAGAAACGGGGGGCCAGAACATGGGGCACTAAACGGTTGGTGCGAAACAGGGATCCAGAAACATGGGGCGTGAAACCGGGGGCGGAATGGAGCCAGAAACAAGGGGCCAGAAACAGGGGGCCAGAAACAGGGGGTCAGAAACAGGCAGTGCGAAACAGGGGGCGCCAGACAGGGGGCACCAGATAGGGGGCGACAAACAGGGGGCACCAAACAGGGGGCGTGAAACAGGGGGCCAGAAACTGGGGGCCAGAAACAGGGGGCCAGAAGCAGGGGGCGTGAAACAGAGGGCCAGAAACAAGGGGCAAGAAACAGGATGCGTGAAACAGGGGTCCAGAAACAGGCGGCCAGATACATGGGACATGAAACAGAGGGCCAGAAACAGGCGGCCAGAACCAGGGGGCCAGAAACAGGGGGCATGAAACAGGGAGCGCGAAACAGGGGGCGCGAAACAGGGAGCGCAAAATAGGGGCGCGAAACAGGGGACCAGAAACAGGGGGCCAGAAGCCAGGGACCAGAAACAGGCGGCCAGAAACAGGCGGCCAGAAACAGGAGGCAAGAAACAGGGGGCCAGAAACAGGGGGCCAAAAACAGCGGGCGTGAAACAGGGGGGCGTGAAACAGGGGGCGTGAAACAGGGGCGTGAAAAAGGCGGTGTAAAACAGGGAGCATGAAAGATGGGGCGTGAAACAGGGGGCATGAAACACAGGGCGTCAAACAGGGGGCCAGAAACAAGGGGTGTGAAACACGGAGCCAGAAACAGGGGGCATCAAACAGGCGGGGTGAAACAGGGGCCAGAAACAGGGGGCCAGAAACAGGGGGCCAGACACAGGGAGTCAGAAACAGGGGCAAAAATCAGGGGCCAAAAACAGGGAGCCAGAAACAGGGAGTCAGAAACAGGGAGCGTGAAACAGGGGCCAAAAACAACGGGCCACAAACAGGGGGCCAGAAACTGGTGCCAGAAACAGGGGGCCAGAAACAGGGAGTCAGAAACAGGAGGCCAGAAACAGGGGGTGTGAAACAGAGGGCCAGAAACAAGGCGCGAGAAACAGCGGGCGTGAAACAGGGGGCGTGAATCAGGGTGCGTCAAACAGGGGGCATGAAACAGGGGGCGTGAAACAGGGGGCATGAAACAGGCGCCGTCATACAGGGGGCGTGAAACAGGGGGCCAGAAACAGTGGGTCAGAAACAGGGGGCGTGAAACAGATGGCATGAAACTAGGGGCGTGAAACGGGGGGCTAGAAACAGTGGGCCAGAAACAGGGGACGTGAAACAGCGGGCCAGAAACAAGGGGCCAGAAATAGGGGTCCAGAAACTGGGGGCCAGAAACAGTGGTCCAGAAACAGGGGGCCAGAAGCAGGGGGCCAGATACATGGGGCATGAAACAGAGGGTCAGAAACAGGGGGCATGAACAGGGAACGTGAAACAGTGGGCGCGAAACAGGGGGCCAGAAACAGGGGGCCAGCAACCGGGGGACAGAAACAGGGAGCCAGAAACAGGGGGTCAGAAACAGGGGGTGTGAAACAGGGGGCCAGAAACAGGGGGCCAGAAACAGGGGGCGCGAAACATGGGGCACGAAACAGAGTCCGTGAAGCATGGGGCCAGAAACAGGGTTCCAGGAACAAGGGGCCACAAACAGGGTTGCAGAAATAGGAGGCCCGAAACAGAGTCCGTGAAACAGGGGGCAAGAAACAGGGGGCCAGATACATGGGGCATGAAACAGAGGGCCAGAAACAGGGGGCACGAAACAGGCAGCACGAAAGAGGGGGCATGATACAGGCGGGGTGAAAGAGGCGGGGGGAACGAGGAGGGGTGAAACAGCGGGCCAGAAGCTGGGGGCCAGAACCAGAGAGCCAAAAACAGGGTGTTTGAAACAGGGGGCCAGAATCAGTGGGCGTGAAACAGGGGGTCAGAAACAGGGGGCGTGAAACAGCAGGTGTGAAACAGGGGGCCAGAAAGAGGGTGCGAGAAACAAGGGGCCAGAAACAGGGGGCCAGAAACAGGGAGTCAGAAACAGGCAGCGCGAAACAGGGGGTGCGAAAGAGGGGGTGCCAGACAGGGGGCACCACACAGGGGGCGCCAAAGAGGGGGCGCCAAACTGGGGGTGCCAAAGAGGGGGCGTGAAACAGGGGACGTGAAACAGGGAGCGCGAAACAGGGGGCCAGAAACAGGGGGCCAGAAACAGGGGGCCAGAAAAAGGGGGCCAGAAACCGTGGACCAGAAACCGGGGACCAGAAACTGGGGGCCAGAAATAGGAGGGCAGAAACAGGGGGCCAGAAACAGGGGGCCAGAAACGGGGGGCCAGAAACAGCTGGCGTGAAACAGGGGGCGTGAAACAGAGGGCGTGAAACAGGGGGCCAGAATCAGAGGCCGTGAAACAAGGGGGTCAGAAACAGGGGGTGTGAAACAGAGGGCGTGAAACAGAGAGCATGAAACAGTGGGCCAGAAACAGAGGGCCAGAAACAGGGGGCCAGAAACAGGGGTTCAGAAACAGGGGACGTGAAACAGGGGCGTGAAACTGGAGCCAGAAACGGGGGGTCAGAAACGGGGGGCCAGAAGCAGGGGGCACGAAACGGTTGGTGCGAAACAGGGGGTCAGAAACAGGGGGCGTGAAACAGGGGGCGTGAAACTGGAGCCAGAAACAAGGGGCCAGAAACAGGGGGGCCAGAACAGGTGTCAGAAACGGCAGTTCGATAACAGGGGGCGCAGACAGGGGGCACCAGGACAGGGGGCGCCAACCGGGGGCACCAACCAGGGGGGCGTGAAACAGGGGGCCAAAACTGGGGGCCATATAAAGGGGGCCAGAAACATTGGGCCAGAAACCAGCGGGCGTGAACAGGGGTCGTGCCAACAGGCGTCAAACAGGGGCCAGAAACAAGGGCGTGGAACACCGGGGGCCAGAACAGGGGGCCAGAAACTCGGGCGTGAAACAGGGGGCATCAAACAGGGGGCCAGAAACATAGGGGGGTGAAACAGGGGCCAGAAACAGGGGCCCAGACCAGGGAGTCGCAACGAGGGTGCCAGAAACGGGGAGTGTGAAACAGGGGGCGATGGGGACCGGAGGCGTGAAACAGACCGTCATACTGGTCGGTGTGAACAGGGGGCCAGATACAGGGGGCCAGAAAAGTGGGCCAGATCAGTGGCGTGCAACTGCGGGCCAAAACCGGGCCAGAAACAGGTTGGGCCCACTAAGACAAGGGGCCAGAACATGGGGCATAAACGGGGGCCAGAAGCAGGGGGCTAGAAGCAGGAGGCCAGAAGCAGGGGGCCAGAAACAGGGGCCAGAAAAAGGGTCCAGAAAAAGGGGGCCAGATACAGGAGTCCAAAAATACGGGGTGTGAAACAGAGGGCGTGAAACAGGGGGCCAGAAACAGGGGGCGTGAAACAAGGGGGTCAGAAACAGGGGCCGTGAAACAGACGGCGTGAAACTAGGGGCGTGAAACGGGGGGCAAGAAACAGGGGGCCAGAAACAGTGGGCCAGAAACAGGGGACGTGAAACAGCGGGCCAGAAACAGGGGGCCAGGAACAAGGGGCCAGAAACAGGGGTCCAGAAACAGGGAGCCAGACACAGTGGTCCAGAAACAGGGGGCCAGATACAGGAGTCCAGGAATAGGGGACGTGAAACAGGGGCCGTGAAATAGAGAGCGTGAAACAGAGGGTGTGAAATAGAGGGCGTGAAACAGAGGGCCAGAAACAGGGGGCCAGAAACAGGGGCCTAAACAGGGCGAGAAACACAGCGTGAAACAGGTGGCGTAAACAGGGGCTGAATCAGGGGCCAGAAGAGGTGGCCAAAGAGGGCGCGAAACAGGGGGCCTGGAACAGGGGCCAGAAACAGGGACCAGAAAGAGGGGGCCGAAAGAGGGGGCCCAGATACAGGGGGCGTGCAACAGGGGGTGTGAAAATAGGTGTGTGAAAGAGGGGCAAGAACAGGGGGCCGCCCCAGTAACAGGGGGCGTGAAACAGGGGGCGTTAACAGGGAGCGTGAAACAGGGAGCGTGAAACAGGGAGCGTGAAACAGGGAGCATGAAAATGGGGGTGTGAAACAGGGAGTTTGAAACAGGGGGCGTGAAACAGAGGGACAGAAACAAGGGGCAAGAAACAGGATGCGTGAAACAGGGGTCGTGAAACAGGGGGCCAGAAACAGGCGGCCAGATACAGGGGACATGAAACAGAGGGCCAGAAACAGGCGGCCAGAACCAGGGGGCCAGAAACAGGGGGCA
The DNA here is from genome assembly GCA_024679065.1 of Sphyrna mokarran. Taxonomy (NCBI): domain Eukaryota; kingdom Metazoa; phylum Chordata; class Chondrichthyes; order Carcharhiniformes; family Carcharhinidae; genus Sphyrna; species Sphyrna mokarran. Next base: position 7,178 of record JAGIQG010000247.1, read on the forward strand.
TGAAACAGGGAGCACGAAACAGGGGGCGCGAAACAGGGAGCGCAAAATAGGGGCGCGAAACAGGGGACCAGAAACAGGGGGCCAGAAACCAGGGACCAGAAACAGGGGGCAAGAAACAGGGGGCCAGAAACAGGAGGCAAGAAACAGGGGGCCAGAAACAGGGGGCCAAAAACAGCGGGCGTGAAACAGGGGGGCGTGAAACAGGGGGCGTGAAAAAGGCGGTGTAAAACAGGGAGCATGAAAGATGGGGCGTGAAACAGGGGGCATGAAACACAGGGCGTCAAACACGGGGCCAGAAACAAGGGGTGTGAAACACGGAGCCAGAAACAGGGGGCATCAAACAGGTGGGGTGAAACAGGGGCCAGAAACAGGGGGCCAGAAACAGGGGGCCAGACACAGGGAGTCAGAAACAGGGGCAAAAATCAGGGGCCAAAAACAGGGAGCCAGAAACAGGGAGTCAGAAACAGGGAGCGTGAAACAGGGGCCAAAAACAACGGGCCACAAACAGGGGGCCAGAAACTGGTGCCAGAAACAGGGGGCCAGAAACAGGGAGTCAGAAACAGGAGGCCAGAAACAGGGGGCGTGAAACAGAGGGCCAGAAACAAGAAACGAGAAACAGGGGGCATGAAACAGGGGGCGTGAATCAGGGTGCGTCAAACAGGGGGCATGAAACAGGGGGCGTGAAACAGGGGGCATGAAACAGGCGCCGTCATACAGGGGGCGTGAAACAGGGGGCCAGAAACAGTGGGTCAGAAACAGGGGGCGTGAAACAGATGGCATGAAACTAGGGGCGTGAAACGGGGGGCTAGAAACAGTGGGCCAGAAACAGGGGACGTGAAACAGCGGGCCAGAAACAAGGGGCCAGAAATAGGGGTCCAGAAACAGTGGTCCAGAAACAGGGGGCCAGAAGCAGGGGGCCAGATACATGGGGCATGAAACAGAGGGTCAGAACAGGGGGCATGAACAGGGAACGCGAAACAGGGGGCGCAAAACAGGGGGCGCGAAACAGAGGGCGCGAAACAGTGGGCGCGAAACAGGGGGCCAGAAACAGGGGGCCAGCAACCGGGGGACAGAAACAGGGGGCCAGAAACAGGGGGCCAGAAACAGGGGGCCAGAAACAGGGGGCCAGAAACAGGGGGTCAGAAACAGGGGGTGTGAAACAGGGGGCCAGAAACAGGGGGCCAGAAACAGGGGGCGCGAAACAGGGGGCACGAAACAGGGGGCACGAAACAGGGGGCCAGAAACAGAGTCCGTGAAGCATGGGGCCAGAAACAGGTTTCCAGGAACAAGGGGCCACAAACAGGGTTGCAGAAATAGGAGGCCCGAAACAGAGTCCGTGAAACAGGGGGCGAGAAACAGGGGGCCAGATACATGGGGCATGAAACAGAGGGCCAGAAACAGGGGGCACGAAACAGGGAGCACGAAACAGGGGGCGTGATACAGGCGGGGTGAAAGAGGCGGGGGGAACGAGGTGGGGTGAAACAGCGGGCCAGAAGCTGGGGGCCAGAACCAGGGAGCCAAAAACAGGGTGTTTGAAACAGGGGGCCAGAATCAGTGGGCGTGAAACAGGGGGCCAGAAACAGGGGGTCAGAAACAGGGGGCGTGAAACAGCAGGCGTGAAACAGGGGGCCAGAAAGAGGGTGCGAGAAACAAGGGGCCAGAAACAGGGGGCAAGAAACAGGGGGTCAGAAACAGGCAGCGCGAAACAGGGGGTGCGAAACAGGGGGCGCCAGACAGGGGGCACCAGACAGGGGGCGCCAAACAGGGGGCGCCAAACTGGGGGTGCCAAAGAGGGGGCGTGAAACAGGGGACGTGAAATAGGGAGCGCGAAACAGGGAGCGCGAAACAGGGGGCCAGAAACAGGGGGCCAGAAACAGGGGGCCAGAAAAAGGGGGCCAGAAACCGTGGACCAGAAACCGGGGACCAGAAACTGGGGGCCAGAAATAGGAGGGCAGAAACAGGGGGCCAGAAACAGGGGGCCAGAAACAGGGGGCCAGAAACAGCTGGCGTGAAACAGGGGGCGTGAAACAGAGGGCGTGAAACAGGGGGCCAGAATCAGAGGCCGTGAAACAAGGGGGTCAGAAACAGGGGGTGTGAAACAGAGGGCGTGAAACAGAGAGCATGAAACAGTGGGCCAGAAACAGAGGGCCAGAAACAGGGGGCCAGAAACAGGGGTTCAGAAACAGGGGACGTGAAACAGGGGCGTGAAACTGGAGCCAGAAACGGGGGGTCAGAAACGGGGGGCCAGAAGCAGGGGGCACGAAACGGTTGGTGCGAAACAGGGGGTCAGAAACAGGGGGCGTGAAACAGGGGGCGTGAAACTGGAGCCAGAAACAAGGGGCCAGAAACAGGGGGCCAGGAAAACAGTGGGTCAGGAAACAGGCAAGTGCGAAACAGGGGCGCCAGACAGGGGCACCACTATGGGGCGAACAAACAGGGGGCACCAAACAGGGGGCGTGAAACGGGCCAAAACTGGGGCCAAAAAACAGGGGCCGAAGCAGGGGCGTGAAACAGAGGGCCAGAAACAGGGGCTAAGAAACAGGGGGCATCAAACAGGGGGGGTGAAACAGGGGCCAGAAACAGGGGGCCAGAAACAGGGGGCCAGAAACAGGGAGTCAGAAACAGGGGCAAAAATCAGGGGCCAAAAACAGGGAGCCAGAAACAGGGAGTCAGAAACAGGGAGCGTGAAACAGGGGCCAAAAACAACAGGCCACAAATAGGGGGCCAGAAACAGGGGGCCAGAAACAGGGAGTCAGAAACAGGAGGCCAGAAACAGGGGGCGTGAAACAGAGGGCCAGAAACAAGGCGCGAGAAACAGCGGGCGTGAAACAGGGGGCGTGTCAGGGTGCGTCAAACAGGGGGCATGAAACAGGGGGCGTGAAACAGGGGGCATGAAACAGGCGCCGTCATACAGGGGGCGTGAAACAGGGGGCGTGTGAAACACGGAGCCAGAAACAGGGGGCATCAAACAGGTGGGGTGAAACAGGGGCCAGAAACAGGGGGCCAGAAACAGGGGGCCAGACACAGGGAGTCAGAAACAGGGGCAAAAATCAGGGGCCAAAAACAGGGAGCCAGAAACAGGGAGTCAGAAACAGGGAGCGTGAAACAGGGGCCAAAAACAACAGGCCACAAATAGGGGGCCAGAAACAGGGGGCCAGAAACAGGGAGTCAGAAACAGGAGGCCAGAAACAGGGGGCGTGAAACAGAGGGCCAGAAACAAGGCGCGAGAAACAGCGGGCGTGAAACAGGGGGCGTGAATCAGGGTGCGTCAAACAGGGGGCATGAAACAGGGGGCGTGAAACAGGGGGCATGAAACAGGCGCCGTCATACAGGGGGCGTGAAACAGGGGGCCAGAAACAGTGGGTCAGAAACAGGGGGCGTGAAACAGATGGCATGAAACTAGGGGCGTGAAACGGGGGGCTAGAAACAGTGGGCCAGAAACAGGAGACGTGAAACAGCGGGCCAGAAACAAGGGGCCAGAAATAGGGGTCCAGAAACTGGGGGCCAGAAACAGTGGTCCAGAAACAGGGGGCCAGAAGCAGGGGGCCAGATACATGGGGCATGAAACAGAGGGTCAGAAACAGGGGGCATGAACAGGGAACGTGAAACAGTGGGCGCGAAACAGGGGGCCAGAAACAGGGGGCCAGCAACCGGGGGACAGAAACAGGGAGCCAGAAACAGGGGGTCAGAAACAGGGGGTGTGAAACAGGGGGCCAGAAACAGGGGGCCAGAAACAGGGGGCGCGAAACATGGGGCACGAAACAGAGTCCGTGAAGCATGGGGCCAGAAACAGGGTTCCAGGAACAAGGGGCCACAAACAGGGTTGCAGAAATAGGAGGCCCGAAACAGAGGCCGTGAAACAGGGGGCAAGAAACAGGGGGCCAGATACATGGGGCATGAAACAGAGGGCCAGAAACAGGGGGCACGAAACAGGGAGCACGAAAGAGGGGGCATGATACAGGCGGGGTGAAAGAGGCGGGGGGAACGAGGAGGGGTGAAACAGCGGGCCAGAAGCTGGGGGCCAGAACCAGGGAGCCAAAAACAGGGTGTTTGAAACAGGGGGCCAGAATCAGTGGGCGTGAAACAGATGGCATGAAACTAGGGGCGTGAAACGGGGGGCGTGAAACAGTGGGCCAGAAACAGGGGACGTGAATCAGCGGGCCAGAAACAAGGGGCCAGAAATAGGGGTCCAGAAACAGTGGTCCAGAAACAGGGGGCCAGAAGCAGGGGGCCAGATACATGGGGCATGAAACAGAGGGTCAGAACAGGGGGCATGAACAGGGAACGCGAAACAGGGGGCGCAAAACAGGGGGCGCGAAACAGAGGGCGCGAAACAGTGGGCGCGAAACAGGGGGCCAGAAACAGGGGGCCAGAAACCGGGGGACAGAAACAGGGGGCCAGAAACAGGGGGCCAGAAACAGGGGGCCAGAAACAGGGGGTCAGAAACAGGGGGTGTGAAACAGGGGGCCAGAAACAGGGGGCCAGAAACAGGGGGCGCGAAACAGGGGGCACGAAACAGGGGGCACGAAACAGGGGGCCAGAAACAGAGTCCGTGAAGCATGGGGCCAGAAACAGGTTTCCAGGAACAAGGGGCCACAAACAGGGTTGCAGATATAGGAGGCCCGAAACAGAGTCCGTGAAACAGGGGGCGAGAAACAGGGGGCCAGATACATGGGGCATGAAACAGAGGGCCAGAAACAGGGGGCACGATACAGGGAGCACGAAACAGGGGGCGTGATACAGGCGGGGTGAAAGAGGCGGGGGGAACGAGGTGGGGTGAAACAGCGGGCCAGAAGCTGGGGGCCAGAACCAGGGAGCCAAAAACAGGGTGTTTGAAACAGGGGGCCAGAATCAGTGGGCGTGAAACAGGGGGCCAGAAACAGGGGGTCAGAAACAGGGGGCGTGAAACAGCAGGCGTGAAACAGGGGGCCAGAAAGAGGGTGCGAGAAACAAGGGGCCAGAAACAGGGGGCAAGAAACAGGGGGTCAGAAACAGGCAGCGCGAAACAGGGGGTGCGAAACAGGGGGCGCCAGACAGGGGGCACCAGACAGGGGGCGCCAAACAGGGGGCGCCAAACTGGGGGTGCCAAAGAGGGGGCGTGAAACAGGGGACGTGAAATAGGGAGCGCGAAACAGGGAGCGCGAAACAGGGGGCCAGAAACAGGGGGCCAGAAACAGGGGGCCAGAAAAAGGGGGCCAGAAACCGTGGACCAGAAACCGGGGACCAGAAACTGGGGGCCAGAAATAGGAGGGCAGAAACAGGGGGCCAGAAACAGGGGGCCAGAAACAGGGGGCCAGAAACAGCGGGCGTGTAAACACAGGGGGCGTGAACAGAGGGCGTGAAACAGGGGGACAGAATCAGGGCCGTGAAACAAGGGGGTCAGAAACAGGGGGTGTGAAACAGAGGTGCGTGAAACAGAGAGCGTGAAACATTGGGCCACAACAGAGGGCCAAAACAGGGGGCCAGAACCGGGGTTCCGAAACAGGGACGTGAAACAGGGGCGTGAACTGGAGCCAGAAACGGGGGTCAGAGAAACGGGGGCCAGAACGCAGGGGGCACGAAACGGTTGGTGCGAAACAGGGGTCAGAAACAGGGCGTGAAACAGGGGGCGTGAAACTGGAGCCAGAAACAAGGGGCCAGAAACAGGGGGCCAGAAACAGGGGGTCAGAAACAGGCAGTGCGAAACAGGGGGCGCCAGACAGGGGGCACCAGATAGGGGGCGACAAACAGGGGGCACCAAACAGGGGGCGTGAAACAGGGGGCCAGAAACTGGGGGCCAGAAACAGGGGGCCAGAAGCAGGGGGCGTGAAACAGAGGGCCAGAAACAAGGGGCAAGAAACAGGATGCGTGAAACAGGGGTCGTGAAACAGGGGGCCAGAAACAGGCGGCCAGATACATGGGACATGAAACAGAGGGCCAGAAACAGGCGGCCAGAACCAGGGGGCCAGAAACAGGGGGCATGAAACAGGGAGCGCGAAACAGGGGGCGCGAAACAGGGAGCGCAAAATAGGGGCGCGAAACAGGGGACCAGAAACAGGGGGTCAGAAGCCAGGGACCAGAAACAGGCGGTCAGAAACAGGCGGCCAGAAACAGGAGGCAAGAAACAGGGGGCCAGAAACAGGGGGCCAAAAACAGCGGGCGTGAAACAGGGGGGCGTGAAACAGGGGGCGTGAAAAAGGCGGTGTAAAACAGGGAGCATGAAAGATGGGGCGTGAAACAGGGGGCATGAAACACAGGGCGTCAAACACGGGGCCAGAAACAAGGGGTGTGAAACACGGAGCCAGAAACAGGGGGCATCAAACAGGTGGGGTGAAACAGGGGCCAGAAACAGGGGGCCAGAAACAGGGGGCCAGACACAGGGAGTCAGAAACAGGGGCAAAAATCAGGGGCCAAAAACAGGGAGCCAGAAACAGGGAGTCAGAAACAGGGAGCGTGAAACAGGGGCCAAAAACAACGGGCCACAAACAGGGGGCCAGAAACTGGTGCCAGAAACAGGGGGCCAGAAACAGGGAGTCAGAAACAGGAGGCCAGAAACAGGGGGCGTGAAACAGAGGGCCAGAAACAAGGGGCGAGAAACAGCGGGCGTGAAACAGGGGGCGTGAATCAGGGTGCGTCAAACAGGGGGCATGAAACAGGGGGCGTGAAACAGGGGGCATGAAACAGGCGCCGTCATACAGGGGGCGTGAAACAGGGGGCCAGAAACAGTGGGTCAGAAACAGGGGGCGTGAAACAGATGGCATGAAACTAGGGGCGTGAAACGGGGGGCTAGAAACAGTGGGCCAGAAACAGGGGACGTGAAACAGCAGGCCAGAAACAAGGGGCCAGAAATAGGGGTCCAGAAACGGGGGGCCAGAAACAGTGGTCCAGAAACAGGGGGCCAGAAGCAGGGGGCCAGATACATGGGGCATGAAACAGAGGGTCAGAAACAGGGGGCATGAACAGGGAACGTGAAACAGTGGGCGCGAAACAGGGGGCCAGAAACAGGGGGCCAGCAACCGGGGGACAGAAACAGGGAGCCAGAAACAGGGGGTCAGAAACAGGGGGTGTGAAACAGGGGGCCAGAAACAGGGGGCCAGAAACAGGGGGCGCGAAACATGGGGCACGAAACAGAGTCCGTGAAGCATGGGGCCAGAAACAGGGTTCCAGGAACAAGGGGCCACAAACAGGGTGGCAGAAATAGGAGGCCCGAAACAGAGTCCGTGAAACAGGGGGCAAGAAACAGGGGGCCAGATACATGGGGCATGAAACAGAGGGCCAGAAACAGGGGGCACGAAACAGGCAGCACGAAAGAGGGGGCATGATACAGGCGGGGTGAAAGAGGCGGGGGGAACGAGGAGGGGTGAAACAGCGGGCCAGAAGCTGGGGGCCAGAACCAGGGAGCCAAAAACAGGGTGTTTGAAACAGGGGGCCAGAATCAGTGGGCGTGAAACAGGGGGTCAGAAACAGGGGGCGTGAAACAGCAGGTGTGAAACAGGGGGCCAGAAAGAGGGTGCGAGAAACAAGGGGCCAGAAACAGGGGGCCAGAAACAGGGAGTCAGAAACAGGCAGCGCGAAACAGGGGGTGCGAAAGAGGGGGTGCCAGACAGGGGGCACCACACAGGGGGCGCCAAAGAGGGGGCGCCAATCTGGGGGTGCCAAAGAGGGGGCGTGAAACAGGGGACGTGAAACAGGGAGCGCGAAACAGGGGGCCAGAAACAGGGGGCCAGAAACAGGGCCAGAAACCGTGACGCAGAAACCGGGGACCAGAAATACTGGGGGCCAGAAATAGGAGGCGAAACAGGGGGGCCAGAAAACTAGGGGGCCGAACAGGGTGCCAGAACAGCTGGCGTGAAACGGGGGCGTGAAACAGAGGGCGTGAAACAGTTGGCCAGAAACAGGGGCCGTGAAACAAGGGGGTCAGAAACAGCGGGCGTGAAACAGAGGGTGTGAAACAGAGGGCGTGAAACAGAGAGCATGAAACAGGGGGCCAGAAACAGGGGGCCAGAAACAGGGGGCCAGAAACAGGGGTTCAGAAACAGGGGACGTGAAACAGGGGAGTGAAACTGGAGCCAGAAACGGGGGGTCAGACAAACGTGGGGCCAAAACAGAAGGGGGTCACGAAACAGGGGTGCGAACAGGGGGTCGAAACAAGGGGCGTGAAACATGTGGCGTGAAACTGGGGCCAGAAACAGGGCCAGAAACGGGGCCAGAAACAGGGGGTCAGAAAACAGTGCAGTGCGAAACAGGGGGCGCCAGACAGGGGTCACCAACGGGGCGTCAAACAGGGGGCCAGAAACAAGGGGCGTGAAACAGGGGGCCAGAAACAGGGGGCCAGAAACAGCGGGCGTGAAACAGGGGGCATCAAACAGGGGGCGTCAAACAGGGGGCCAGAAACAAGGGGGGTGAAACAGGGGGCCAGGAAACAGGGGGCCAGAAACAGCGGGCGTGAAACAGGGGGCATCAAACAGGGGGCCAGAAACAAGGGGGGTGAAACAGGGGGCCAGAAACAGGGGCCCAGAAACAGGGAGTCAGAAACAGGGTGCCAGAAACAGGGAGTGTGAAACAGGGGGCATGGGACAGGAGGCGTGAAACAGGAGCCGTCATACTGGGGGTGTGAAACAGGGGGCCAGAGACAGGGGGCCAGAAAAAGTGGGCCAGAATCAGTGGGCGTGAAACTGCGGGCCAGAAACAGGGGGCCAGAAACAGGGGGCCAGAAACAAGGGGCCAGGAACAGGGGGCCAGAAACAGGGGGCCAGAAGCAGGGGGCTAGAAGCAGGAGGCCAGAAACAGGGGGCCAGAAACAGGGGCCAGAAAAAGGGTCCAGAAAAAGGGGGCCAGATACAGGAGTCCAAGAATACGGGGTGTGAAACAGAGGGCGTGAAACAGGGGGCCAGAAACAGGGGGCGTGAAACAGACGGCGTGAAACTAGGGGCGTGAAACGGGGGGCTAGAAACAGGGGCCAGCAACAGTGGGCCAGAAACAGGCGACATGAAACAGTGGGCCAGAAACAAGGGGCCAGAAACAGGGGGCCAGAAACAGGGGGCCAGAAACAGGGGGCCAGAAACAGGGAGCCAGACACAGTGGTCCAGAAACAGGGGGCCAGATACAGGAGTCCAGGAATAGGGGACGTGAAACAGGGCCGTGAAATAGAGGGCGTGAAACAGAGGTTGTGAAACAGAGGGCGTGAAATAGAGGGCGTGAAACAGAGGGCCAGAAACAGGGGGCCAGAAACAGGGGGCCAGAAACAAGGGGCGAGAAACACAGGGCGTGAAACAGGGGGCGTGAATCAGGGGGCCAGGAAGAGGGGGCGCCAAAGAGGGGGCGCGAAACAGGGGGCCAGAAACAGGGGGCCAGAAACAGGGGCAGAAAGAGGGGGCCAGAAAGAGGGGGCCAGAACAGGGGGCGTGAAACAGGGGGCGTAAACAGGGGGCGTGAAACAGGGGGCGTTAAACAGGGAGCGTGAAACAGGGAGCGTGAAACAGGGAGCGTGAAACAGGGAGCATGAAACTGGGTGTGAAACAGGGAGTTTGAAACAGGGGGCGTGAAACAGGGGGTGAGAAACAGGGGGCCAGAAACAGGGGGCCAGAAACAAGGGGCCAGGAACAGGAGTCCAGAAACTGGGGGCCAGAAACAGGAGGCCAGAAACCGGGGGCCAGAAACCAGGAGCCAGAAACCGGGAGCCAAAAACAGCAGGCGTAAAACTGGGGGCATGAAACAGGGGGCATGAAACAGGGGGCGTCAAAAGGGGGCCAGAAAGAGGGGGCGTCAAACAGGCGCAGTGAAACAGGGGGTGTGAAACAGGGGGCAGAAACAGGGGGCAGAAACAGGGGGACAGAAACAGGGGGCCAGGAATAGGGAGTCCGAAACAGGGGGCCAGAAACAAGGGGCCAGAAACAGGGGGCGTGAAACAGGGGCCGTCATACAGGGGGCGTGAAACAGGGGGCCAGATAAAGTGGGCCAGAAAAAGGGGGCGTGAAACTGGTGGAGTGAAATGGGGGGCTAGAAACAGGGGGCCAGAAACAGTGGGCCAGAAACAAGGGACGTGAAACAGGGGGCCAGAAACAGGGGGCCAGAAACAAGGGGCCAGAAACAGGGGGCCAGAAACTGGGGGCCAAGTACAGGAGTCCAGGAATAGGGGACGTGAAACAGGGGGCGTGAAACAGGGGCTGTGAAATAGTGGGCGTGAAACAGAGGTCGTGAAACGGTGAGTGTGAAACAGAGGACATGAAACAGAGGGCGTGAAACAGGGGACCAGAAACAGGGGGCCAGAAACAGGGGGCCAGAAACAGGGGTCAGAAACAGGTGGCCAAAACAGCGGGCGTGAAACAGGGGGCCAGAAACAGGGGGCCAGAAACAGGGGGCCAGAAACAGGGGGTCAGAAACAGGGGGTGTGAAATAGGGGGCATGAAACAGGGGCTATGAAACAGGGGCTGTCATACAGGGGCGTGAAACAGGGGGCCAAAAACAGGGGGCCAGAAACAGTGGGTCAGAAACAGGGGGCGTGAAACAGACGGCGTGAAACTAGGGGCATGAAATGGGGGGCTAGATACAGGGGGCCATAAACAGTGGGCCAGAAACAGGGGGCATGAAACAAGGGGGTCAGAAACAGAGGGGGTGAAACAGAGAGCGTGAAACAGGGGGCGTGAAACAGAGAGCGTGAAACAGGGGGCCAGAAACAGGGGGCCAGAAACAGGGGGCGTGAAACAGGAGCGTGAAACAGGGGGCGTGAACAGGGAGCCAGAAAGGGGGGGCCAGAAACGGGGGGCCAGAAACAGGGGGCCGAAACAGGGGGCCAGAAACAGGGGGCGTGAAACAGGGGGCGTGAAACAGGGAGCCAGAAACGGGGGGGCCAGAAACGGGGGGCCAGAAACAGGGGGAGCGAAACAGGTGGCGCGAAACAGGGGGTGCAAAATAGGGGTCGTGAAACAGGGAGCATGAAACAGGGAGCGTGAAAGATGGGGCGTCAAACATGGAGTGTGAAACTGGGGGCGTGTAACAGGGGCCATGAAATAGTGGGCGTGAAACAGAGCGCGTGACACAGGGCGTGAAACAGGGGGCCAGAAACAGGGGGCCAGAAACAGGGGGCCAGAAACTGGGGGCCAGAAAGTGGAGGCCAGAAACAGGGGGCCAGAAACAGGGGGCATGAAACAGAGGGCATGAAACAGGGGCCGTCATACTGGGGGTGTGAAACAGGGGGTGTGAAACAGGAGGCCAGAAAAAGGGGGACAGAAAAAAGGGGCCAGAAACAGGGGGCCAGAAGCAGGGGGCTAGAAGCAGGAGGCCGGAAGCAGGGGGCCAGAAGCAGGGGCCAGAAAAAGGGTCCAGAAAGAGGGGGCCAGATACAGGAGTCCAAGAATACGGGACGTGAAACAGGGGGCGTGAAACAGAGGGCGTGAAACAGAGGGCGTGAAACAGGGGGCGTGAAACAGAGGGCGTGAAACAGAGGGCGTGAAACAGGGGGCGTGAAACAGGGAGCGTGAAACAGGGAGCGTGAAACAGGGAGCGTGAAACTGGGGGTGTGAAACAGGGAGTTTGAAACAGGGGGCCAGAAAGAAGGGGGCAGGAACAGGGGTCCAGAAACTGGGGGCCAGAAACAGGAGGCCAGAAACCGGGGGCCAGAAACCAGGAGCCAGAAACCGGGAGCCAAAAACAGCAGGCGTAAAACTGGGGGCATGAAACAGGGGGCATGAAACAGGGGGCGTCAAAAGGGGGCCAGAAAGAGGGGGCGTCAAACAGGCGCAGTGAAACAGGGGGTGTGAAACAGGGGGCAGAAACAGGGGGCAGAAACAGGGGGACAGAAACAGGGGGCCAGGAATAGGGAGTCCGAAACAGGGGGCCAGAAACAAGGGGCCAGAAACAGGGGGTGTGAAACAGGGGCCGTCATACAGGGGGCGTGAAACAGGGGGCCAGATAAAGTGGGCCAGAAAAAGGGGGCGTGAAACTGGTGGAGTGAAATGGGGGGCTAGAAACAGGGGGCCAGAAACAGTGGGCCAGAAACAAGGGACGTGAAACAGGGGGCCAGAAACAGGGGGCCAGAAACAAGGGGCCAGAAACAGGGGGCCAGAAACTGGGGGCCAAGTACAGGAGTCCAGGAATAGGGGACGTGAAACAGGGGGCGTGAAACAGGGGCTGTGAAATAGTGGGCGTGAAACAGAGGTCGTGAAACGGTGGGTGTGAAACAGAGGGCGTGAAACAGAGGGCGTGAAACGGTGGGTGTGAAACAGAGGGCGTGAAACAGAGGGCGTGAAACAGGGGACCAGAAACAGGGGGCCAGAAACAGGGGGCCAGAAACAGGGGGCCAGAAACAGGGGGTCAGAAACAGGGGGTGTGAAATAGGGGGCATGAAACAGGGGCTATGAAACAGGGGCTGTCATACAGGGGCGTGAAACAGGGGGCCAAAAACAGGGGGCCAGAAACAGTGGGTCAGAAACAGGGGGCGTGAAACAGACGGCGTGAAACTAGGGGCATGAAATGGGGGGCTAGATACAGGGGGCCATAAACAGTGGGCCAGAAACAGGGGGCGTGAAACAAGGGGGTCAGAAACAGAGGGCGTGAAACAGAGAGCGTGAAACAGGGGGCGTGAAACAGAGAGCGTGAAACAGGGGGCCAGAAACAGGGGGCGTGAAACAGGGGGCGTGAAACAGGGGGCGTGAACAGGGAGCCAGAAAGGGGGGGCCAGAAACGGGGGGCCAGAAACGGGGGGCCAGAAACAGGGGGCCAGAAACAGGAGGCGCAAAACAGGGGGCGCAAAACAGGGGTCGTGAAACAGGGAGCATGAAACAGGGAGCGTCAAAGATGGGGAGTGAAACAGGGAGCGTGAAACAGGGAGCGTGAAAGATGGGGAGTGAAACAGGGAGCGTGAAACCGGAGGTGTGTAACAGGGGCCGTGAAATAGTGGGCGTGAAACAGAGGGCGTGACACAGAGGGCGTGAAACAGGGGGCCAGAAACAGGGGGCCAGAAACAGGGGGCCAGAAACAGCGAGCATGAAACAGGGGGTGTGAAACAGGGAGCGTGAAACAGAGGGCCAGAAACAAGGGGCTAGAAACAGGGGGCGTGAAACAGAGGGCGTGAATCAGGGTGCATGAAACAGGGTGCGTGAAACAGGGGACGTGAAACAGGGGGGCCAGAAACGGGGGGCCAGAAACAGGGGGCGCGAAACAGGTGGCGCGAAACAGGGGTCGTGAAACAGGGAGCATGAAACAGGGAGCGTGAAAGATGGGGCGTCAAACATGGAGTGTGAAACTGGGGGCGTGTAACAGGGGCCATGAAATAGTGGGCGTGAAACAGAGGGCGTGACACAGGGCGTGAAACAGGGGGCCAGAAACAGGGGGCCAGAAACAGGGGGCCAGAAACTGGGGGCCAGAAAGTGGAGGCCAGAAACAGGGGGCCAGAAACAGGGGGCCAGAAACAGGGGGCCAGAAACTGGGGGCCAGAAAGTGGAGGCCAGAAACAGGGGGCCAGAAACAGGGGGCATGAAACAGGGAGCGTGAAAGATGGGGCGTCAAACATGGAGTGTGAAACTGGGGGCGTGTAACAGGGGCCATGAAATAGTGGGCGTGAAACAGAGGGCGTGACACAGGGCGTGAAACAGGGGGCCAGAAACAGGGGGCCAGAAACAGGGGGCCAGAAACTGGGGGCCAGAAAGTGGAGGCCAGAAACAGGGGGCCAGAAACAGGGGGCCAGAAACAGGGGGCCAGAAACTGGGCCGAATGGAGGCCGAAACAGGGCAGAAACAGGGGGCATGAAACAGGGGGCATGAAACAGGGGCCGTCATACTGGGGGTGTGAAACAGGGGGTGTGAAACAGGAGGCCAGAAAAAGGGGGACAGAAACAAGGGGCCAGAAACAGGGGGCCAGAAGCAGGGGGCCAGAAGCAGGGGCCAGAAAAAGGGTCCAGAAAGAGGGGGCCAGATACAGGACTCCAAGAACACGGGACGTGAAACAGGGGGCGTGAAACAGAGGGCGTGAAACAGAGGGCGTGAAACAGGGGGCCAAACAGAGGGGCCAGAAACAGGGGGCCAGAAACAGGGGGCGTGAAACAAGGGGGTCAGAACAGGGGGCATGAAACAAGGCGTGAAACAGAGGGCGTGAAACAGAGGGCGTGAAACAGAGAGCGTGAAACAGAGAGCGTGAAACAGGGGCAGAAACAGGGGCCAGAACAGGGGCCGAACAGGGGGCCAGAAACAGGGGGTCAGAAACAGGGGCGTGAAACAGGGGCGTGAAACTGGAGCCAGAAACGGGGGGCCAGAAACGGGGGGCCAGAAACGGGGGTGCGAAACAGGGGGCGTGAATCAGGGTGCGTGAAACAGGGGGCGTGAAACACGGGGCGTGAAACAGGGGGCGTGAAACAGGGGCGTGAAACAGGGGGCCAGAAACAGGGGGCCAGAAACAGTGGGCCAGAAACAGGGGACGTGAAACAGCGGGCCAGAAACAGGGGGCCAGGAACAAGGGGCCAGAAACAGGGGGCCAGAAACAGGGGTCCAGAAACAGGGACCAGACACAGTGGTCCAGAAACAGGGGGCCAGATACAGGAGTCCAGGAATAGGGGACGTGAAACAGGGGGCGTGAAACAGGGGCTGTGAAACAGAGGACATGAAACAGAGGGCGTGAAACAGGGGACCAGAAACAGGGGGCCAAAAACAGGTGGCCAGAAACAGCGGGCGTGAAACAAGGGGCTAGAAACAGGGGGCCAGAAACAGGGGGTCAGAAACAGGGGGTGTGAAACAGGGGTCATGAAATAGGGGGCATGAAACAGGGGCTGTCATACAGGGGCGTGAAACAGGGGGCCAAAAACAGGGGGCCAGAAACAGTGGGTCAGAAACAGGGGGCGTGAAACAGACGGCGTGAAACTAGGGGCGTGAAATGGGGGGCTAGATACAGGGGCCAGAAACAGTGGGCCAGAAACAGGGGGCATGAAACAAGGGGGTCAGAAACAGAGGGCGTGAAACAGAGAGCGTGAAACAGGGGCGTGAAACAGAGAGCGTGAAACAGGGGGCCAGAAACAGGGGGCCAGAAACAGGGGGCCAGAAACAGGTGGCGCGAAACAGGGGGCGCAAAACAGGGGTCGTGAAACAGGGGTCGTGAAACAGGGAGCATGAAACAGGGAGCGTGAAAGATGGGGTGTGAAACAGGGAGCGTGAAACTGGGGGCGTGTAACAGGGGCTGCGAAATAGTGGGCGTGAAACAGAGGGCGTGACACAGAGGGCGTGAAACAGTGGGCCAGAAACAGGGGGCCAGAAACAGGGGGCGTGAAACAGGGGGAGTGAATCAGGGTACGTGAAACAGGTGCGTGAAAAAGGGGGCGTGAAACAGGGGCCAGAAACAGGGGGCGTGAAACAGGGGCGTGAAAGAGGGGGCGTGAAAGAGGGCGTGAATCAGGGGGCGTGAAACAGGGGGCGTGAAACAGGGGGCGTGAAACAGGGGGCATGAAACAGGGGCCGTCATACAGGGGCGTGAAACAGGGGGCCAAAAACAGGGGGCCAGAAACAGTGGGTCAGAAA
This sequence comes from Sphyrna mokarran, assembly GCA_024679065.1. Classification (NCBI taxonomy): domain Eukaryota; kingdom Metazoa; phylum Chordata; class Chondrichthyes; order Carcharhiniformes; family Carcharhinidae; genus Sphyrna; species Sphyrna mokarran. Next base: position 22,657 of record JAGIQG010000247.1, read on the forward strand.
CAGGGGTATGAAACAGACGGTGTGAAACTAGGGGCGTGAAATGGGCGGCTAGATACAGGGGGCCAGAAACAGTGGGCCAGAAACAGGGGGCGTGAAACAAGGGGGTCAGAAACAGGGGGCGTGAAACAGAGAGCTTGAAACAGGGGGCGTGAAACAGAGAGCGTGAAACAGGGGGCCAGAAACAGGGGGCCAGAAACAGGGGGTCAGAAACAGGAGGCGTGAAACAGGGGGCGTGAAACAGGGGGTCAGAAACAGGGGGCCAGAAACAGGGGGCCAGAAACAGGGGGCACGAAACAGGTGGCGCGAAACAGGGGGCGCAAAACAGGGGTCGTGAAACAGGGGTCGTGAAACAGGGAGCATGAAACAGGGAGCGTGAAAGATGGGGCGTGAAACAGGGAACGTGAAACCGGGGGCGTGTAACAGGGGCCGTGAAATAGTGGGCGTGAAACAGAGGGCGTGACACAGAGGGCGTGAAACAGGGGGCCAGAAACAGAGGGCCAGAAACTGGGGGCCAGAAACTGGAGGCCAGAAACAGGGGTCCAGAAACAGGGGGCCAGAAACAGGGCTCCAGAAACAGGGGGCCAGAAACAGCAGGCATGAAAGAGGGGGCGCGAAGCAGGGGGTCAGAAACAGGGGGCCAGAAACAGGGGGCGTGAAACAGGGGGCATGAATCAGGGTGCGTGAAACAGGGTGCGTGAAACAGGGGGCGTGAAACAGGGGGCGTGAAACAGGGGGCGTGAAGAGGGGCTGAAAGAGGGGGCGTGAATCATGGGGGCGTGAAACAGGGGTCGTGAAACAGGGAGCATGAAACAGGGAGCGTGAAAGATGGGGTGTGAAACAGGGAGCGTGAAACTGGGGGCGTGTAACAGGGGCCGTGAAATAGTGGGCGTGAAACAGAGGGCGTGACACAGAGGGCGTGAAACAGGGGGCCAGAAACAGGTGGCGCGAAACAGGGGGCGCAAAACAGGGGTCGTGAAACAGGGGTCGTGAAACAGGGGTCGTGAAACAGGGAGCGTGAAAGATGGGGTGTGAAACAGGGAGCGTGAAACTGGGGGCGTGTAACAGGGGCCGTGAAATAGTGGGCGTGAAACAGAGGGCGTGACACAGAGGGCGTGAAACAGGGGGCCAGAAACAGGGGGCCAGAAACAGGGGGCGTGAAACAGGGGGCGTGAATCAGGGTGCGTGAAACAGGGGGCGTGAAACAGGGGGCGTGAAACAGGGGCATGAAACGGGGCCGTCATACAGGGGCGTGAAACAGGGGCGTGAAACAGGGGCCAAAAACAGGGGGCCAGAAACAGTGGGTCAGAAACAGGGGGCGTGAAACAGACGGTGTGAAACTAGGGGCGTGAAATGGGCGGCTAGATACAGGGGGCCAGAAACAGGTGGCGCGAAACAGGGGGCGCAAAACAGGGGTCGTGAAACAGGGAGCATGAAACAGGGAGCGTGAAAGATGGGGTGTGAAACAGGGAGCGTGAAACTGGGGGCGTGTAACAGGGGCCGTGAAATAGTGGGCGTGAAACAGAGGGCGTGACACAGAGGGCGTGAAACAGGGGGCCAGAAACAGGGAGGGCCAGAAACAGGGGGCGTGAAACAGGGGGCGTGAAACAGGGTGCGTGAAACAGGGTGCGTGAAACAGGGGGCGTGAAACAGGGGCATGAAACAGGGGCCGTCATACAGGGGCGTGAAACAGGGGCGGAAAAGGGGGCCAAAAACAGGGGGCCAGAAACAGTGGGTCAGAAACAGGGGGCGTGAAACAGACGGTGTGAAACTAGGGGCGTGAAATGGGCGGCTAGATACAGGGGGCCAGAAACAGTGGGCCAGAAACAGGGGGCGTGAAACAAGGGGGTCAGAAACAGGGGGCGTGAAACAGAGAGCTTGAAACAGGGGGCGTGAAACAGAGAGCGTGAAACAGGGGGCCAGAAACAGGGGGCCAGAAACAGGGGGTCAGAAACAGGAGGCGTGAAACGGGGGCGTGAAACAGGGGGTCAGAAACAGGGGGCCAGAAACAGGGGGCCAGAAACAGGGGGCACGAAACAGGTGGCGCAAAACAGGGGGCGCAAAACAGGGGTCGTGAAACAGGGGTCGTGAAACAGGGAGCCTGAAACAGGGAGCGTGAAAGATGGGGCGTGAAACAGGGAACGTGAAACCAGGGGCGTGTAACAGGGGCCGTGAAATAGTGGGCGTGAAACAGAGGGCGTGACACAGAGGGCGTGAAACAGGGGGCCAGAAACAGAGGGCCAGAAACTGGGGGCCAGAAACTGGAGGCCAGAAACAGGGGGCCAGAAACAGGGGGCCAGAAACCGGGGACCAGAAACTGTGGGCCAGAAACTGGGGGCCAGAAATAGGAGGCCAGAAACAGGGGGCCACAAACAGGGGGCCAGAAACAGGGGCCCAGAAACAGCGGGCGTGAAACAGGGGGCCAGAAAAAGGGGCCAGAAACAGGGGGCCAGAAACCGGGGACCAGAAACTGGGGGCCAGAAACTGGGGGCCAGAAATAGGAAGTCAGAAACAGGGGGCCAGAAACAGGGGGCCAGAAACAGGTGACCAGAAACAGCGGGCGTGAAACAGGGAGCGTGAAACAGAGGGCATGAAACAGAGGGCGTGAAACAGGTGGCCAGAATCAGGGGCCGTGAAACAAGGGGGTCAGAAACAGGGGGCGTGAAACAGAGGGTGTGAAACAGAGGGCGTGAAACAGAGAGCGTGAAACAGGGGGCCAGAAACAGGGGGCCAGAAACAGGGGGTCAGACACAGGGGGCGTGAAACAGGGGCGTGAAACTGGAGCCAGAAATGGGGGGCCAGAAACAGGTGACGCGAAACAGGTGGCGCGAAACAGGGGCGCAAAACAGGGGTCGTGAAACGGAGCATGAAACAGGGAGCGTGAAAGATGGGGCGTGAAACAGGGAGCGTGAAACAGGGAGCATGAAACCGGGGGACAGAAAGTGGAGGCCAGAAACAGGGGGCCAGAAAGTGGAGGAGAGAAACAGGGGGCATGAAACAGGGGGCATGAAACAGGGGGCATGAAACAGGGGGCATGAAACAGGGGCATGAAACTGGAGCCAGAAACGGGGGGCCAGAAATGGGGGCCAGAAACAGGGGGCGCGAAATAGGTGGCGCGAAACAGGGGGCGCAAAACAGGGAGCATGAAACAGGGAGCATGAAACAGGGAGCATGAAAGATGGGGTGTGAAACAGGGAGCGTGAAACCGGGGCGTGTAACAGGGGCCGTGAAATAGTGGACGTGAAACAGAGGGCATAAAACAGGGGGCCAGAAACAGAGGGCCAGAAACTGGTGGCCAGAAAGTGGAGGCCAGAAACAGGGCTCCATAACAGGGGGCCAGAAACAGCGGACATGAAACAGAGGGTGTGAAACAGTGGGCGTGAACAGGGGGCGTGAAACAGGGAGCGTGAAAAAGAGGGCCAGAAGCAAGGGGCGAGAAACAGGGGGCGTGAAACAGGGGGCATGAAACAGGGGCCGTCATACAGGGGCGTGAAACAGGGGGCCAAAAACAGGGGGCCAGAAATAGTGGGTCAGAAACAGGGGGCGTGAAACAGACGGCGTGAAACTAGGGGCGTGCAACGGGGGGCTAGAAACAGGGGGCCAGAAACAGTGGGCCAGAAACAGGGGACGTGAAACAGCGGGCCAGAAACAAGGGGCCAGAAACAGGGGGCCAGAAACTGGGGGACAGAAACAAGGGGCCAGAAACAGAGGCCCAGAAACTGGGGGACAGAAACAGGGGTCCATAAACAGGGGGCCAGAAACAGGGGGCCAGAAACAGGGGGCCAGAAACAGAGTCCGTGAAACAGGGGGCCAGAAAAAGGAGGCCAGATACATGGGGCATGAAACAGAGGGCCAGAAACAGGGGGCATGAAACAGGGAGCACGAAACAGAGGGCGCGAAAGAGGGGGCCAGAAACAGGGGTTCAGAAACAGGGGGCCTGAAACAGGGGGCCTGAAACGGGGGGCGTGAAACAGGAGGCGTGAAACAGGGGGCGTGATACAGGTGGGTTGAAAGAGGTGGGGGGAACGAGGCGGGGTGAAACAGCGGGCCAGAAGCTGGGGGCCAGAACAAGGGAGCCAGAAACAGGGTGTTTGAAACAGGGGGCCACAAACAGGGGGCGTGAAACAGGGGGTGTGAAACAGGGGGCCAGAAACAGGGGGCCAGAAACAGGGGGCCAGAAACAGGGGGCCAGAAACAGGGGGCGTGAAACAGCGGGCGTGAAACAGGGGGCCAGAAAGAGGGTGCCAGAAACAGGGGGCCAGAAACAGGGGGTCAGAAACAGGCAGCGCGAAACAGGGGGCGCGAAACAGGGGGCGCCAGACAGGGGGCGCCACACAGGGGGCGCCAGACAGGGGGCACCAAACAGGGGGCACCAAACAGGGGGCGTGAAACAGGGGGCGTGAAACAGGGGGCCAGAAACATGGGGCCACAAACAGGGGGCCAGAAACAGTGGGCCAGAAACAGTGGGCGTGAAGCAGGGGACGTGAAAGAGGGGGCGTCAAACTGGGGGCGTCAAATAGGGGGCGTGAAACAGGGGGCCAGAAACAGGGGGCCAGAAACAGGGGCCAGAAACATGGGGCGTGAATCAGGGTGCGTGAAACAGGGGGCGTGAAACAGGGTGCGTGAAACAGGGGGCGTGAAACACGGGGCGTGAAACACGGGGCGTGAAACAGGGGCCACCATACAGGGGCGTGAAACAGGGGGCCAAAAACAGGGGACCAGAAACAGTGGGTCAGAAACAGGGGCCGTGAAACAGACGGCGTGAAACTAGGGGCGTGAAACGGGGGGCTAGAAACAGGGGGCCAGAACCAAACAGTGGGCCAGAAACAGGGGCCAGAAACAGGGGGCCAGAAACAAGGGGCCAGAAACAGGGGGCCAGAAACAGGGGTCCAGAAACAGGGGGCCAGAAACAGGGGTCCAGAAGCAGGGGGCCAGAAACAGGGGGCGAGAAGCAGGGGGCGTGAAACAGGGGGTGTGAAAGAGGGGGTGTGAAACAGGGGGCCAGAAACAGGGGGCCAGTAACAGGCGGCCAGAAGCAGGGGGCCAGAAACAGGGGGCCAGAAACACAGTCCATGAAACAGGAGGCCCGAAACAGAGTCCGTGAAACGGGGCCAGATACATGGGGCATGAAACAGAGGGCCTGAAACAGGGGGCGTGAAATGGGGGGCGTGAAACAGGGGGAGTGATACAGGCGGGGTGAAAGAGGCGGGGGGAACGAGGCAGGGTGAAACAGGGGGCCAGAACCAGGGAGCCAGAACCAGGGAGCCAAAAACAGGGTGTTTGAAACAGGGGGCCAGAATCAGAGGGCGTGAAACAGGGGGCGTGAAACAGGGGGCATGAAAAAGGGACCGTCATACAGGGGGCATGAAACAGGGGGCCAGAAACAGTTTGCCAGGAAAAGGGGGCGTGAAAATGAGGGCGTGAAACTGGGGGAGTGAAATGGGGGGCTAGAAACAGAGGGACAGAAACAGTGGGCCAGAAACAAGGGGCCAGAAACTGGGGGCCAGAAACAGGGAGCCAGAAACAGGGAGCCAGACACAGTGGGCCAGAAACAGGAGGCCAGGAATAGGGGACGTGAAACAGGGGCCGTGAAATAGTGGGCGTGAAACAGAGGTTGTGAAACAGAGGGCGTGAAACAGAGCGCGTGAAACAGAGGGCCAGAAACAGAGGGCCAGAAACACAGGGCATGAAACAGGGGGCCAGAAACAGAGGGCGTGAAACAGGGGGCGAGAAACAGGGGGCCAGAAACAGGGGGCGCCAAAGAGGGGGCGCGAAACAGGGGGCCAGAAACAGGGGACCAGAAAGAGGGGGCCAGAAAGAGGGGGCCAGAAACAGGGGGCGTGAAACAGGGGGCGTTAAACAGGGAGCGTGAAACAGGGAGCGTGAAACAGGGAGCGTGAAACAGGGAGCATGAAACTGGGGGTGTGAAACAGGGAGTTTGAAACAGGGGGCGTGAAACAGGGGGTGTGAAACAGGGGGCCAGAAACAGGGGGCCAGAAACAAGGGGCCAGAAACAGGAGTCCAGAAACTGGGGGCCAGAAACAGGAGGCCAGAAACCGGGGGCCAGAAACAAGAGGCCAGAAACCGGGGTCCAGAAACCGGGAGCCAGAAACCGGGAGCCAGAAACCGGGAGCCAGAACCAGCAGGCGTAAAACTGGGGGCATGAATCAGGAGGCGTGAAACAGGGGGCGTCAAACAGGGGGCATCAAACAGGCGCAGTGAAACAGGGGGTGTGAAAGAGGGGGTGTGAAACAGGGGGCAGAAACAGGGGGTCAGATACAGGGGGCCAGGAATAGGGAGTCCGAAACAGGGGGCCAGAAACAAGGGGCCAGAAACAGGGGGCGTGAAACAGGGGCCGTCATACAGGGGGCGTGAAACAGGGGGCCAGAAAAAGTGGGCCAGAAAAAGGGGGCGTGAAACTGGTGGAGTGAAATGGGGGGCTAGAAACAGGGGGCCAGAAACAGTGGGCCAGAAACAAGGGACGTGAAACAGGGGGCGAGAAACAGTGGGCCAGAAACAAGGGACGTGAAACAGGGGGCCAGAAACAGGGGGCCAGAAACAAGGGGCCAGAAACAGGGGGCCAGAAACTGGGGGCCAAGTACAGGAGTCCAGGAATAGGGGACGTGAAACAGGGGGCGTGAAACAGGGGCTGTGAAATAGTGGGCATGAAACAGAGGTCGTGAAACGGTGGGTGTGAAACAGTGGACATGAAACAGAGGGCGTGAAACAGGGGACCAGAAACAGGGGGCCAGAAGCAGGTGGCCAGAAACAGCGGGCGTGAAACAGGGGGCTAGAAACAGGGGGCCAGAAACAGGGGGCAGAAACAGGGGTCAGAAACAGGGGGTCAGAAACAGGGCGTGAAACAGGGGGCTAGAAACAGGGGGCCAGAAACAGGGGATCAAAAACAGGGGGTCAGAAACAGGGGGTGTGAAACAGGGGTCATGAAATAGGGGGCATGAAACAGGGGCTGTCATACAGGGGTGTGAAACAGGGGGCCAAAAACAGGGGGCCAGAAACAGTGGGTCAGAAACAGGGGGCGTGAAACAGACGGCGTGAAACTAGGGGCGGGAAATGGGGGGCTAGATACATGGGGCCAGAAACAGTAGGCCAGAAACAGGGGGCGTGAAACAAGGGGGTCAGAAACAGAGGGCGTGAAACAGAGAGCGTGAAACAGGGGCGTGAAACAGAGAGCGTGAAACAGGGGGCCAGAAACAGGGGGCCAGAAACAGGGGGCCAGAAACAGGTGGCGCGAAACAGGGGGCGCAAAACAGGGGTCGTGAAACAGGGGTCGTGAAACAGGGAGCATGAAACAGGGAGCATGAAAGATGGGGTGTGAAACAGGGGCCGTGAAACACGGGGCGTGAAACAGGGGGCGTGAAACAGGGGCCGTCATAGAGGGGCGTGAAACAGGGGGCCAAAAACAGGGGGACAGAAACAGTGGGTCAGAAACAGGGGGCGTGAAACAGACGGCGTGAAACTAGGGGCGTGAAACGGGGGGCTAGAAACAGGGGGCCAGCAACAGTGGGCCAGAAACAGGGGACATGAAACAGTGGGCCAGAAACAAGGGGCCAGAAACAGGGGGCCAGAAACAGCGGACATCAAACAGGGGGCGTGAAACAGGGTGCGTGAAACAGAGGGCCAGAAACAAGGGGCAAGAAACAGGGGGCGTGAAACAGGGGGCATGAATCAGGGTGCATGAAAAAGGGTGCGTGAAACAGGGGGCGTGAAACAGGGGGCGTGAAACAGGGAGCATGAAACAGGGAGCGTGAAAGATGGGGTGTGAAACAGGGAGCGTGAAACTGGGGGCGTGTAACAGGGGCTGTGAAATACTGGGCGTGAAACAGAGGGCGTGACACAGAGGGCGTGAAACAGGGGGCCAGAAACAGGGGGCCAGAAACAGGGGGCCAGAAGCAGGTGGCCAGAAACAGCGGGCGTGAAACAGGGGGCTAGAAACAGGGGGCCAGAAACAGGGGGTCAAAAACAGGGGGTCAGAAACAGGGGGTGTGAAACAGGGGTCATGAAATAGGGGGCATGAAACAGGGGCTGTCATACAGGGGTGTGAAACAGGGGGCCAAAAACAGGGGGCCAGAAACAGTGGGTCAGAAACAGGGGGCGTGAAACAGACGGCGTGAAACTAGGGGCGGGAAATGGGGGGCTAGATACATTGGGCCAGAAACAGTAGGCCAGAAACAGGGGGCGTGAAACAAGGGGGTCAGAAACAGAGGGCGTGAAACAGAGAGCGTGAAACAGGGGCGTGAAACAGAGAGCGTGAAACAGGGGGCCAGAAACAGGGGGAAACAGGGAGCATGAAACAGGGAGCATGAAAGATGGGGTGTGAAACAGGGGCCGTGAAACACGGGGCGTGAAACAGGGGGCGTGAAACAGGGGCCGTCATAGAGGGGCGTGAAACAGGGGGCCAAAAACAGGGGGACAGAAACAGTGGGTCAGAAACAGGGGGCCGAAAGCAGCGAGCAATGAAACAGGGGGTCGTGAAACAGTGAGCGTGAAACCGAGGGCCCAGAACAGGGGCGAGAACAGGGGCGTGAAACAGGGGGCGTGAAATCAGGGGTGCATGAAAAAGGGTGCGGTGAAACAGGGGCGTGAAACAGTGGGCGTGAAACAGGGGTCGCGAAACAGGGGGCCCGCGAAGGAGGGGCCGTGAAAGAGGGGCGTGAATCGGGTGCGTGAAACAAGGGTCGTGAGACAAGGGCGTGAGACATGGGGCATGAAACGGCGTGAAACAGGGGCGTGACAAACAAGGGGCCAAACAGGGCACAGAACAGTGGTCAGAAACCAGGGGCGTGAAACAGACGGTGTTGAAACTAGGGGCGTCGAAATGGGCGGCTAATATACAGGGGGCGTGAAACAGGTGGCCAGAAACAGGGGCGTGAAACAAGGGGGTCAGAAACAGGGTTTCATGAAACAGAGGGCGTGAAACAGAGGGCGTGAAACAGAGGGCGTGAAACAGTGAGCGTGAAACAGGGGGCCAGAAACAGGGGGCGTGAAACAGGGGGCCAGAAACAGGGGGCCAGAAACAGGGGGCGTGAAACAGGGGGCGTGAAACAGGGAGCCAGAAACGGGGGGGCCAGAAACGGGGGGCGGGGGCCCAGAAACAGGGGGCACGAAACCGGAGGCGCAAAACGGGGGCGCCAAAACAGGAGTCGTGAACAGGGTACATGAAACAGGGAGCGTGAAGATGGGGGTAAACAGGGAAACGTGGACACCGGGGGCGTGTAACAGGGGCCGTGAATAGTGGCCTTAACGGAGTGCGTGACACAGGGGCGGGACACAGGGGCCAGAAACAGGGGGCCAAAACTGGGGGCCAGAAACAGGGGGCATGAAACAGGTGGCATGAAACAAGGGGCCAGAAACAGGGGGCATGAAACTGGGGGCATGAAACAGGGGCTAACATACTGGGGGTGTGAAACAGGGGTCCAGAAACAGGGGGCCAGAAAAAGGGGGACAGAAACAGTGGGCATGAAACTGCGGGCCAGAAACAAGGGGCCAGAAACAGGGGGCCAGAAGCAGGGGGCTAGAAGCAGGCGGCCACAAGCAGGGGGCCAGAAACAGGGGCCAGAAACAGGGGCCAGAAACAGGGGCCCGAAAAAGGGTCCAGAAAGAGGGGGCCAGATACAGGAGTCCAAGAATACGGGACGTGAAACAGGGGGCATGAAACAGAGGGCGTGAAACAGAGGGCGTGAAATAGAGGGTGTGAAACAGAGGGCGTGAAACAGAGGGCGTGAAACAGGGGGCCAGAAACAGGGGGCCAGAAACAGGGGGCCAGAAATAGGGGGTCAGAAACAGGTGGCGCGGAACAGAGGGCGCAAAACTGGGGTCGTGAAACAGGGAGCATGAAACAGGGAGCGTGAAAGATGGGGCGTGAAACAGGGAGCGTGAAACTGGGGGCGTGTAACAGGGGCCGTGAAATAGTGGGCGTGAAACAGAGGGCGTGACACAGAGGGCGTGAAACAGGAGGCCAGAAACAGAGGGCCAGAAACTGGGGGCCAGAAAGTGGAGGCCAGAAACAGGGGGCCAGAAACAGGGCGCCAGAAACATCAGGCATGAAACAGGGGGCGCGAAACAGGGGGTCAGAAAAAGGGGCCAGAAACAGGGGGCCAGAAACCGGGGACCAGAAACTGGGGGCCAGAAACTGGGGGCCAGAAATAGGAGGCCAGAAACAGGGGGCCAGAAACAGGGGTCCAGAAACAGCGGGCGTGAAACAGGGAGCGTGAAACAGAGGGCGTGAAACAGAGGGCGTGAAACAGGTGGCCAGAATCAGGGGCCGTGAAATTAGGGGGTCAGAAACAGGGGGCGTGAAACAGAGGGTGTGAAACAGAGGGCGTGAAACAGAGAGCGTGAAACAGGGGGCCAGAAACAGGGGGCCAGAAACAGGGGGTCAGACACAGGGGGCGTGAAACAGGGGCGTGAAACTGGAGCCAGAAACGGGGGGCCAGAAACAGGTGACGCGAAACAGGTGGCGCGAAACAGGGGCGCAAAACAGGGGTCGTGAAACGGAGCATGAAACAGGGAGCGTGAAAGATGGGGCGTGAAACAGGGAGCGTGAAACAGGGAGCATGAAACCGGGGGACAGAAAGTGGAGGCCAGAAACAGGGGGCCAGAAAGTGGAGGAGAGAAACAGGGGGCATGAAACAGGGGGCATGAAACAGGGGGCATGAAACAGGGGGCATGAAACAGGGGCATGAAACTGGAGCCAGAAACGGGGGGCCAGAAATGGGGGCCAGAAACAGGGGGCGCGAAACAGGTGGCGCGAAACAGGGGGCGCAAAACAGGGAGCATGAAACAGGGAGCATGAAACAGGGAGCATGAAAGATGGGGTGTGAAACAGGGAGCGTGAAACCGGGGCGTGTAACAGGGGCCGTGAAATAGTGGACGTGAAACAGAGGGCATAAAACAGGGGGGCAGAAACAGAGGGCCAGAAACTGGTGGCCAGAAAGTGGAGGCCAGAAACAGGGCTCCATAACAGGGGGCCAGAAACAGCGGACATGAAACAGAGGGTGTGAAACAGTGGGCGTGAACAGGGGGCGTGAAACAGGGAGCGTGAAAAAGAGGGCCAGAAGCAAGGGGCGAGAAACAGGGGGCGTGAAACAGGGGGCATGAAACAGGGGCCGTCATACAGGGGCGTGAAACAGGGGGCCAAAAACAGGGGGCCAGAAATAGTGGGTCAGAAACAGGGGGCGTGAAACAGACGGCGTGAAACTAGGGGCGTGCAACGGGGGGCTAGAAACAGGGGGCCAGAAACAGTGGGCCAGAAACAGGGGACGTGAAACAGCGGGCCAGAAACAAGGGGCCAGAAACAGGGGGCCAGAAACTGGGGGACAGAAACAAGGGGCCAGAAACAGAGGCCCAGAAACTGGGGGACAGAAACAGGGGTCCATAAACAGGGGGCCAGAAACAGGGGGCCAGAAACAGGGGGCCAGAAACAGAGTCCGTGAAACAGGGGGCCAGAAAAAGGAGGCCAGATACATGGGGCATGAAACAGAGGGCCAGAAACAGGGGGCAGAAACAGGGAGCACGAAACAGAGGGCGCGAAAGAGGGGGCCAGAAACAGGGGTTCAGAAACAGGGGGCCTGAAACAGGGGGCCTGAAACGGGGGGCGTGAAACAGGAGGCGTGAAACAGGGGGCGTGATACAGGTGGGTTGAAAGAGGTGGGGGGAACGAGGCGGGGTGAAACAGCGGGCCAGAAGCTGGGGGCCAGAACAAGGGAGCCAGAAACAGGGTGTTTGAAACAGGGGGCCAGAATCAGGGGGCGTGAACGGGGGCCAGAAACAGGGGGTTGACACATGGGGGGCGTGAAACGGGGGCGTGAAACAGCGGCGTGAAACAGCGGGCCCAGAAAAGAGGTGCCCAGAACAAGGGTGCCAGAAACGGGGTCAGAAACAGGGTCAGAAACGGTCAGGCGCGAAACAGGGGGCGCGAAACAGGGGCGCCAGACAGGGGGCGCCCACAGGGGGGGGGAAAAGCAGGGGCGCCAGACAGGGGGCACCACACAGAGGGGCACCAACCAGGGGGTCAGAAACAGGGTGCGTGAAACAGGGGGCCAGAAGCAGGGGACCAGAAAGAGGGGGCCAGAAACAGTGGGCCAGAAACAGTGGGGCGTGAAACAGGGACTGAAAGAGGGGCGTCACACTGGGGCGTCAAAATAGGGGCGTGAAACAGGGTCCAGACCAGGGGGCCAGAAACAGGGGGTCGAGAACATGGGGCGTGAATCAGGGTGCGTAACAGGGGGCGTGAAACCGGGTTAGTGAAACAGGGGGCGTGAACAAGGGGCGTGAAACACGGGGCGTGAAACAGGGCCACAATACAGGGGCGAGAAACGGGGCCAAAAACAGGGGGCCAGAAACAGTGGGTCAGAAACAGGGGCCGTGAAACAGACGGCGTGAAACTAGGGGCGTGAAACGAGGGGCTAGAAACAGGGGGCCAGAAACAGGGGGCCAGAAACAGGGGACGTGAAACAGCGGGCCAGAAACAAGGGGCCAGAAACAAGGGGCCAGAAACAAGGGGCCAGAAACAGAGTCCGTGAAACAGGGGCCAGAAACAGGGGGCCAGAAACAGGGTCCGTGCAACAGGGGGCCAGAAACAGGGTTCCAGAAACAGGAGGCCTGAAACAGAGTCCGTGAAACAGGGGGCCAGAAACCGGGGGGCCAGAAACAGGCGGCCAGAAGCAGGGGGCCAGAAACACAGTCCGTGAAAAAGGAGGCCCGAAACAGATTCCGTGAAACAGGGGGCCAGATACATGGGGCATGAAACAGAGGGCCTGAAACAGGGGGCGTGAAATGGGGGGCGTGAAACAGGGGGTGTGATACAGGCGGGGTGAAAGAGGCAGGGGGAAACGAGGCGGGGTGAAACAGGGGGCCAGAACCAGGGAGCCAGAACCAGGGAGCCAAAAACAGGGTGTTTGAAACAGGGGGCCAGAATCAGAGGGCGTGAAACAGGGGGCGTGAAACAGGGGGCATGAAAAAGGGACCGTCATACAGGGGGCATGAAACAGGGGGCCAGAAACAGTTTGCCAGGAAAAGGGGGCGTGAAACTGAGGGCGTGAAACTGGGGGAGTGAAATGGGGGGCTAGAAACAGAGGGCCAGAAACAGTGGGCCAGAAACAAGGGGCCAGAAACTGGGGACCAGAAACAGGGCGCGTGAGACAGGGAGCCAGACACAGTGGGCCAGAAACAGGAGTCCAGGAATAGGGGACGTGAAACAGGGGCCGTGAAATAGAGGGCGTGAAACAGAGGTTGTGAAACAGAGGGCGTGAAATAGAGGGCGTGAAACAGAGGGCCAGAAACAGGGGGCCAGAAACAGGGGGCCAGAAACAAGGGGCGAGAAACACAGGGCGTGAAACAGGGGGCGTGAATCAGGGGGCCAGGAAGAGGGGGCGCCAAAGAGGGGGCGCGAAACAGGGGGCCAGAAACAGGGGACCAGAAAGAGGGGGCCAGAAAGAGGGGGCCAGAAAGAGGGGGCGTGAAACAGGGGGCGTTAAACAGGGAGCGTGAAACAGGGAGCGTGAAACAGGGAGCGTGAAACAGGGAGCATGAAACTGGGGGTGTGAAACAGGGAGTTTGAAACAGGGGGCGTGAAACAGGGGGTGTGAAACAGGGGGCCAGAAACAGGGGGCCAGAAACAAGGGGCCAGGAACAGGAGGCCAGAAACTGGGGGCCAGAAACAGGAGGCCAGAAACCGGGGGCCAGAAACAAGAGGCCAGAAACCGGGGTCCAGAAACCGGGAGCCAGAAACCGGGAGCCAGAAACCGGGAGCCAGAACCAGCAGGCGTAAAACTGGGGGCATGAATCAGGAGGCGTGAAACAGGGGGCGTCAAACAGGGGGCATCAAACAGGCGCAGTGAAACAGGGGGTGAAAGAGGGGGTGTGAAACAGGGGGCAGAAACAGGGGGTCAGATACAGGGGGCCAGGAATAGGGAGTCCGAAACAGGGGGCCAGAAACAAGGGGCCAGAAACAGGGGGCGTGAAACAGGGGCCGTCATACAGGGGGCGTGAAACAGGGGGCCAGAAAAAGTGGGCCAGAAAAAGGGGGCGTGAAACTGGTGGAGTGAAATGGGGGGCTAGAAACAGGGGGCCAGAAACAGTGGGCCAGAAACAAGGGACGTGAAACAGGGGGCGAGAAACAGTGGGCCAGAAACAAGGGACGTGAAACAGGGGGCCAGAAACAGGGGGCCAGAAACAAGGGGCCAGAAACAGGGGGCCAGAAACTGGGGGCCAAGTACAGGAGTCCAGGAATAGGGGACGTGAAACAGGGGGCGTGAAACAGGGGCTGTGAAATAGTGGGCATGAAACAGAGGTCGTGAAACGGTGGGTGTGAAACAGTGGACATGAAACAGAGGGCGTGAAACAGGGGACCAGAAACAGGGGGCCAGAAGCAGGTGGCCAGAAACAGCGGGCGTGAAACAGGGGGCTAGAAACAGGGGGCCAGAAACAGGGGGTCAAAAACAGGGGGTCAGAAACAGGGGGTGTGAAACAGGGGTCATGAAATAGGGGGCATGAAACAGGGGCTGTCATACAGGGGTGTGAAACATGGGGCCAAAAACAGGGGGCCAGAAACAGTGGGTCAGAAACAGGGGGCGTGAAACAGACGGCGTGAAACTAGGGGCGGGAAATGGGGGGCTAGATACATTGGGCCAGAAACAGTAGGCCAGAAACAGGGGGCGTGAAACAAGGGGGTCAGAAACAGAGGGCGTGAAACAGAGAGCGTGAAACAGGGGCGTGAAACAGAGAGCGTGAAACAGGGGGCCAGAAACAGGGGGCCAGAAACAGGGGGCCAGAAACAGGTGGCGCGAAACAGGGGGCGCAAAACAGGGGTCGTGAAACAGGGGTCGTGAAACAGGGAGCATGAAACAGGGAGCATGAAAGATGGGGTGTGAAACAGGGGCCGTGAAACACGGGGCGTGAAACAGGGGGCGTGAAACAGGGGCCGTCATAGAGGGGCGTGAAACAGGGGGCCAAAAACAGGGGGACAGAAACAGTGGGTCAGAAACAGGGGGCGTGAAACAGACGGCGTGAAACTAGGGGCGTGAAACGGGGGGCTAGAAACAGGGGGCCAGCAACAGTGGGCCAGAAACAGGGGACATGAAACAGTGGGCCAGAAACAAGGGGCCAGAAACAGGGGGCCAGAAACAGCGGACATCAAACAGGGGGCGTGAAACAGGGTGCGTGAAACAGAGGGCCAGAAACAAGGGGCAAGAAACAGGGGGCGTGAAACAGGGGGCGTGAATCAGGGTGCATGAAAAAGGGTGCGTGAAACAGGGGGCGTGAAACAGGGGGCGTGAAACAGGGAGCATGAAACAGGGAGCGTGAAAGATGGGGTGTGAAACAGGGAGCGTGAAACTGGGGGCGTGTAACAGGGGCCGTGAAATAGTGGGCGTGAAACAGAGGGCGTGACACAGAGGGCGTGAAACAGGGGGCCAGAAACAGGGGGCCAGAAACAGGGGGCCAGAAACAGCGAGCATGAAACAGGGGGTGTGAAACAGGGAGCGTGAAACAGAGGGCCAGAAACAAGGGGCGAGAAACAGGGGGCGTGAAACAGGGGGCGTGAATCAGGGTGCATGAAAAGGGGCGTGAAACAGGGGGCGTGAAACAGGGGGCGTGAAACAGGGTCGCGAAACAGGGGGCGTGAAAGAGGGGGCGTGAAAGAGGGGGCGTGAATCGGGGGCGTGAAACAGGGGGCGTGAAACAGGGGGCGTGAAACAGGGGGCATGAAACAGGGGGCGTGAAACAGGGGCGTGAAACAAGGGGCCAAAAACAGGGGGCCAGAAACAGTGGGTCAGAAACAGGGGGCGTGAAACAGACGGTGTGAAACTAGGGGCGTGAAATGGGCGGCTAGATACAGGGGGCCAGAAACAGTGGGCCAGAAACAGGGGGCGTGAAACAAGGGGGTCAGAAACAGGGGGCGTGAAACAGAGAGCGTGCAACAGGGGGCTTGAAACAGAGAGCGTGAAACAGGGGGCCAGAAACAGGGGGTCAGAAACAGGAGGCGTGAAACAGGGGGCGTGAAACAGGGAGCCAGAAACGGGGGGCCAGAAACAGGGGGCCAGAAACAGGGGGCACGAAACAGGAGGCGCAAAACGGAGCGCAAAACAGGAGTCGTGAAACAGGGAGCATGAAACAGGGAGCGTGAAAGATGGGGCGTGAAACAGGGAACGTGACACCGGGGGCGTGTAACAGGGGCCGTGAAATAGTGGGCGTGAAACAGAGGGCGTGACACAGAGGGCGTGAAACAGGGGGCCAGAAACAGGGGGCCAGAAACTGGGGGCCAGAAAGTGGAGGCCAGAAACGGGGGTCCAGAAACAAGGGGCCAGAAACAGGGGGCATGAAACTGGGGGCATGAAACAGGGGCTAACATACTGGGGGTGTGAAACAGGGGTCCAGAAACAGGGGGCCAGAAAAAGGGGGACAGAAACAGTGGGCATGAAACTGCGGGCCAGAAACAAGGGGCCAGAAACAGGGGGCCAGAAGCAGGGGGCTAGAAGCAGGCGGCCACAAGCAGGGGGCCAGAAACAGGGGCCAGAAACAGGGGCCAGAAACAGGGGCCCGAAAAAGGGTCCAGAAAGAGGGGGCCAGATACAGGAGTCCAAGAATACGGGACGTGAAACAGGGGGCATGAAACAGAGGGCATGAAACAGAGGGCGTGAAATAGAGGGTGTGAAACAGAGGGCGTGAAACAGAGGGCGTGAAACAGGGGGCCAGAAACAGGGGGCCAGAAACGGGGGCCAGAAATAGGGGGTCAGAAACAGGTGGCGCGAAACAAAGGGCGCAAAACTGGGGTCGTGAAACAGGGAGCATGAAACAGGGAGCGTGAAAGATGGGGCGTGAAACAGGGAGCGTGAAACTGGGGGCGTGTAACAGGGGCCGTGAAATAGTGGGCGTGAAACAGAGGGCGTGACACAGAGGGCGTGAAACAGGAGGCCAGAAACAGAGGGCCAGAAACTGGGGGCCAGAAAGTGGAGGCCAGAAACAGGGGTCCAGAAACAGGGGGCCAGAAACAGGGCTCCAGAAACAGGGGGCCAGAAACAGCAGGCATGAAACAGGGGGCGCGAAACAGGGGGTCAGAAAAAGGGGCCAGAAACAGGGGGCCAGAAACCGGGGACCAGAAACTGGGGGCCAGAAACTGGGGGCCAGAAATAGGAGGCCAGAAACAGGGGGCCAGAAACAGGGGTCCAGAAACAGCGGGCGTGAAACAGGGAGCGTGAAACAGAGGGCGTGAAACAGAGGGCGTGAAACAGGTGGCCAGAATCAGGGGCCGTGAAATTAGGGGGTCAGAAACAGGGGGCGTGAAACAGAGGGTGTGAAACAGAGGGCGTGAAACAGAGAGCGTGAAACAGGGGGCCAGAAACAGGGGGCCAGAAACAGGGGGTCAGACACAGGGGGCGTGAAACAGGGGCATGAAACTGGAGCCAGAAACGGGTGGCCAGAAACAGGGGGCGCGAAACAGGTGGCGCGAAACAGGGGACGCAAAACAGGGGTCGTGAAACAGGGAGCGTGAAACAGGGAGCGTGAAAGATGGGGCATGTAACAAGGGCCGTGAATTAGTGGGCGTGAAACAGAGGACGTGACACAGAGGGCGTGAAACAGGGGGCCAGAAACAGAGGGCCAGAAACTGGGGGCCAGAAAGTGGAGGCCAGAAACAGGGGGCCAGAAACAGGGGGCCAGAAACAGGGCTCCAGAAACAGGGGGCCAGAAACAGCGGACA
Source organism: Sphyrna mokarran (assembly GCA_024679065.1). Lineage (NCBI taxonomy): Eukaryota > Metazoa > Chordata > Chondrichthyes > Carcharhiniformes > Carcharhinidae > Sphyrna > Sphyrna mokarran. The sequence goes on from JAGIQG010000247.1 coordinate 40,370, forward strand.
TGAAACAGGGGGCCAGAAACAAGGGGCGAGAAACACGGTGCGTGAAACAGGGTGCGTGAAACAGGGGGCGTTAAAGAGGGGGCGTGAAAGAGGGGGCGGAATCAGGGTGCGTGAAACAGGGGGCATGAAACAGGGGTCGTGAAACAGGGGGCGTGAAACAGGGGGCGTGAAACAGGGGACGTGAAACAGGGGGCCCAGAAACGGGCCAGAAAAAGGGGGCCAGAAACAGGAGCATTAAACAGGGGTGTGAAACAGGGAGCGTGAAACAGGGCGTGAAACAGGGGGCGTGAATCAGGTGGCATGAAACGGGTGCGTGAAACAGGGGGCGTGAAACAGGGCGTGAAACAGGGGGCGTGAAAGAGGGGGCGTGAAAGAGGGGGCGTGAATCAGGGCGTGAAACAGGGGCGTGAAACAGGGGGCGTGAAACAGGGGGCATGAAACAGGGGCGTGAAAGAGGGGCGTGAAACAAGGGGCCAAAAACAGGGGGCCAGAAACAGTGGGTCAGAAACAGGGGGCGTGAAACAGACGGTGTGAAACTAGGGGCGTGAAATGGGCGGCTAGATACAGGGGGCCAGAAACAGTGGGCCAGAAACAGGGGGCGTGAAACAAGGGGGTCAGAAACAGGGGGCGTGAAACAGAGAGCGTGCAACAGGGGGCTTGAAACAGAGAGCGTGAAACAGGGGGCCAGAAACAGGGGGTCAGAAACAGGAGGCGTGAAACAGGGGGCGTGAAACAGGGAGCCAGAAACGGGGGGCCAGAAACAGGGGGCCAGAAACAGGGGGCACGAAACAGGAGGCGCAAAACGGAGCGCAAAACAGGAGTCGTGAAACAGGGAGCATGAAACAGGGAGCGTGAAAGATGGGGCGTGAAACAGGGAACGTGACACCGGGGGCGTGTAACAGGGGCCGTGAAATAGTGGGCGTGAAACAGAGGGCGTGACACAGAGGGCGTGAAACAGGGGGCCAGAAACAGGGGGCCAGAAACTGGGGGCCAGAAAGTGGAGGCCAGAAACGGGGGTCCAGAAACAAGGGGCCAGAAACAGGGGGCATGAAACTGGGGGCATGAAACAGGGGCTAACATACTGGGGGTGTGAAACAGGGGTCCAGAAACAGGGGGCCAGAAAAAGGGGGACAGAAACAGTGGGCATGAAACTGCGGGCCAGAAACAAGGGGCCAGAAACAGGGGGCCAAAAGCAGGGGGCTAGAAGCAGGCGGCCACAAGCAGGGGCCCGAAAAAGGGTCCAGAAAGAGGGGGCCAGATACAGGAGTCCAAGAATACGGGACGTGAAACAGGGGGCATGAAACAGAGGGCGTCAAACAGAGGGCGTGAAATAGAGGGCGTGAAACAGCGGGCGTGAAACAGAGGGCGTGAAACAGGGGGCCAGAAACAGGGGGCCAGAAACAGGGGGCCAGAAATAGGGGGTCAGAAACAGGTGGCGCGAAACAGAGGGCACAAAACAGGGGTCGTGAAACAGGGAGCATGAAACAGGGAGCGTGAAAGATGGGTTGTGAAACAGGAAGCGTGAAACTGGGGGCGTGACACAGAGGGCGTGAAACTGGGGGCGTGTAACAGGGGCCGTGAAATAGTGGGGGTGAAACAGAGGGCGTGACACAGAGGGCGTGAAACAGGGGGCCAGAAACAGAGGGCCAGAAACTGGGGGGCAGACAGTGGAGGCCAGAAACAGGGGTCCAGAAACAGGGGGCCAGAAACAGGGCTCCAGAAACAGGGGACCAGATACAGCAGGCATGAAACAGGGGGCGCGAAACAGGGGGTCAGAAAAAGGGGCCAGAAACAGGGGACCAGAAACCGGGGACCAGAAACTGGGGGCCAGAAACTGGGGGCCAGAAATAGGAGGCCAGAAACAGGGGGCCAGAAACAGGGGACCAGAAACAGCGGGCGTGAAACAGGAAGCGTGAAACAGAGGGCGTGAAACAGATGGCGTGAAACAGGTGGCCAGAATCAGGGGCCGTGAAACAAGGGGGTCAGAAACAGCGGGCGTGAAACAGAGGGTGTGAAACAGAGGGCGTGAAACAGAGAGCGTGAAACAGGGGGCCAGAAACAGGGGGCCAGAAACAGGGGGTCAGACACAGGGGGCGTGAAACAGGGGCGTGAAACTGGAGCCAGAAACGGGGGGCCAGAAACAGGGGGCGCGAAACAGGTGGCGCGAAACAGGGGGCGCAAAACAGGGGTCGTGAAACAGGGAGCGTGAAACAGGGAGCGTGAAAGATGGGGCACGTAACAGGGGCCGTGAAATAGTGGGCGTGAAACAGAGGACGTGACACAGAGGGCGTGAAACAGGGGGCCAGAAACAGAGGGCCAGAAACTGGGGGCCAGAAAGTGGAGGCCAGAAACAGGGGGCCAGAAACAGGGCTCCAGAAACAGGGGGCCAGAAACAGCGGACATGAAACAGGGGGCCAGAAACAAGGGGCGAGAAACACGGTGCGTGAAACAGGGTGCGTGAAACAGGGGGCGTTAAAGAGGGGGCGTGAAAGAGGGGGCGGAATCAGGGTGCGTGAAACAGGGGGCATGAAACAGGGGTCGTGAAACAGGGGGCGTGAAACAGGGGGCGTGAAACAGGGGACGTGAAACAGGGGCCGTCATACAGGGGCGTGAAACAGGGGGCCAGAAACAGTGGGTCAGAAACAGGGGGCGTGAAACAAATGGCGTGAAACTAGGGGCATGAAACGGGGGGCTAGAAACAGGGGGCCAGAAACAGTGGGCCAGAAACAGGGGACGTGAAACAGCGGGCCAGAAACAAGGGGCCAGAAACAAGGGGCCAGAAACAGAGTCCGTGAAACAGGGGCCAGAAACAGGGGGCCAGAAACAAGTCCGAGCAACAGGGGGCCAGAAACAGGGTTCCAGAAACAGGAGGCCTGAAACAGAGTCCGTGAAACAGGGGGCCAGATACATGGGGCATGAAACAGAGGGCCTGAAACAGTGGGTGTGAAACGGGGGGCGTGAAACAGGGGGCGTGAAACAGGGGGCGTGATACAGGTGGGGTGAAAGAGGCGGGGGGAATGAGGCGGGGTGAAACAGGGGGCCAGAACCAGGGAGCCAGAACCAGGGAGCAAAAACAGGCTTTTTGAAACAGGGGGCCAGAATCAGAGGGTGTGAAACAGGGGGAGTGAAAATAGGGGGCATGAATCAGGGTGCGTGAAACAGGGGGCGTGAAACAGGGAACGTGAATCAGGGGGCGTCAAACAGGGTGCGTGAAACAGGAGGCGTGAAACAGGGGGCGTGAAACAGGGGCGTGAAACAGGGGGCGTGAATCAGGGGGCGTGAAACAGGGGGCATGAAACGGGGGTGTGAAACAGGGGGCCGTGAAACAGGGGGCGTGAAACAGGGGGCATGAAACAGGGGCCGTCATACAGGGGCGTGAAAACAGGGGGCCAGAAACAGTGGGTCAGAAACAGGGGGCGTGAAACAGACGGCGTGAAACTAGGGGCGTGAAACGGGCTAGAAACATGGGGCCAGCACAGTGGGCCAGAAACAGGGGACATGAACAGTGGGCCAGAAACAGGGGCCAGAAACAGGGGGCCAGAAACAGGGCTCCAGAAACAGGGGCCAGAAACAGCAGCGTGAAACAGGGGGCGTGAAACAGGGGGCGTGAAACAGAGGGCCAGAAACAAGGGGCAAGAAACGGGGAGCGTGAAACAGGGGGCGTGAATCAGGGTGCGTGAAACAGGGGGAAACAGGGGGCGTGAAACAGGGGGCGTGAAACAGGGGGCATGAATCAGGGTGCATGAAACAGGGGGCGTGAAACAGGGGGCGTGAAACAGGGGGCGTGAAACAGGGGCCGTCATACGGGGCGTGAAACAAGGGGCCAAAAACAGGGGGCCAGAAACAGTGGGTCAGAAACAGGGGACGTGAAACAGTGGGCCAGAAACAAGGGGCCAGAAACAAGGGGCCAGAAACAAGGGGCCAGAAACAGGGATCCAGAAACAGGGGGCCAGAAGCAGGGGGCTAGAAACAGGGGGCCAGAAACAGAGTCCGTGAAACAGGGGGCCACAAACAGGGTTCCAGAAACAGGAGGCCCGAAACAGAGTCCGTGAAACAGGGGGTCAGATACATGGGGCATGAAACAGAGGGCCTGAAACAGGGGGCCAGATACATGGGGCATGAAACAGAGGGCCTGAAACAGGGGGCGTGAAACGGGTGGCGTGAAACAGGGGGCGTGAAAGAGGGGGTGTGAAACAGGTGGGGTGAAAGAGGCGGGGGGAACGAGGCGGGTTGAAACAGGGGGCCAGAAGCTGGGGGCCAGAACCAGGGAGCCAGAAACAGGGTGTTTGAAACAGGGGGCCAGAATCAGGGGGCATGAAACAGGGGGCGTGAAACAGCAGGCGTGAAACAGGGGGCCAGAAAGAGGGTGCCAGAAACAAGGGGCCAGAAACAGGGGGCCAGAAACAGGGGGTCAGAAACAGGCAGCGTGAAACAGGGGGCGCCAAACAGGGGGCGCCAGACAGGGGGCACCAGACAGGGGGGGGCCAAACAGGGGGCACCAAACTGGGGGCCAGAAACAGGGGGCCAGAAACAGGGGGCCAGAAACAGGGGGCACGAAACAGGGGCCCAGAAAGAGGGGGCCAGAAACAGGGGGACAGGAAAAGGGGCCAGAAACAGGTGGCCAGAAACCGCGGACCAGGAACTGCGGGCCAGAAACTGGGGGCCAGAAATAGGAGGCCAGAAACAGGGGGCCAGAAACAGGGGGCCAGAAACAGGGGGCGTGAAACAGAGGGTGTGAAACAGAGGGCGCGAAACAGAGAGTGTGAAACAGGGGGACAGAAACAGGGGGTCAGAAACAGGAGGTCAGGAACAGGGGGTCAGAAACAGGGGTGTGAAACTGGAGCCAGAAACGGGGGGCCAGAAACAGGGGGCGCGAAACAGGTGGCGCAAAACAGGGGTCGTGAAACAGGGAGCATGAAACAGGGAGCGTGAAAGATGGGGCGTGAAACAGGGAGCGTGAAACCGGGGGCATGTAACAGGGGCCGTGAAATAGTGGGCGTGAAACAGAGGGCGTGAAACAGAGGGCGTGAAACAGGGAGCCAGAAACAGAGGGCCAGAAACTGGGGGCCAGAAAGTGGAGGCCAGAAACAGAGGGCCAGAAACAGGGGGCCAGAAACAGGGGGCCAGAAACAGCGGACATGAAACAGGGGGTGTGAAACAGGGAGCGTGAAACAGAGGGCCAGAAACAAGGGGCGAGAAACAGGGGGCGTGAATCAGGGTGCATGAAACAGGGGGCATGAAACAGGGTGCGTGAAACAGGGGCCGTCATACAGGGGCGTGAAACAGGGGTCCAAAAACAGGGGGCCAGAAACAGTGGGTCAGAAACAGAGTCCGTGAAACAGGGGGCCAGAAACAGGGGGCCAGAAACAGCGGGCGTGAAACAGGGGGCCAGAAAGAGGGGGCCAGAAACAGGGAGCCAGAAACAGGGGGTCAGAAACAGGGTGCGTGAAACAGGGTGCCAGAAACAGGGGGCGCCAAAGAGGGGGCGCGAAACAGGGAGCCAGAAACTGGGGACCAGAAAGAAGGGGCCAGAAACAGAGGGCCAGATACAGGGGGTATGAAACAGGGGGCGCCAAAGAGGGGGCGTGAACAGGGGGCCAGAAACGGGGCCAGTAACAGGGGGGTGAAACAGGGGCCAGAAACAGGGGACCCGAAAGAGGGTGCCAGAAACAGAGGGCTAGATACAGGGGGCCAGTAACAGGGGGCGTGAACAGGGGGTGTTAAACAGGGAGCGTGAAACAGGGAGCGTGAAAAAAGGGTGTGAAACAGGGGGTTTCAAGAGGGGGCGTGAAACAGGGGGTGTGAAACAGGGGGCCAGAAACAGGGGCCAGAAAGAAGGGGCCAGAAACAGGGGTCCAGAAACTGGGGGCCAGAAACAGGAGGCCAGAAACAGGGGGCCAGAAACAGGGGGCGCCAAAGAGGGGGCGCGAAACAGGGGCCAGAAACAGGGTGCCAAACAGGGGGCGCAAAACAGGGGGCCAGAAACAGGGGACCAGAAAGAGGGGGCCAGAAACAGAGGGCCAGATACAGGGGGTGTGAAACAGGGGGCCAGAAACAAGGGGCCAGAAACAAGGGGCCAGAAACAGGGGTCCGGAAACTGGGGGCCAGAAACAGGAGGCCAGAAACAGGGGGCCAGAAACCGGGAGCCTGAAACAGGGGGCGTCAAACAGGCGCCGTTAAACAGGGGGTGTGAAACAGGGGGTGGAAAACAGGGGGCAGAACAGGGGGCCAGAAACAGGGGGCCAGGAATAGGGAGTCCGAAACAGGGGGCCAGAAACAGGGAGCCAAAACAGGGGGCGTGAAACAGGGGGCCAGAAACAGGGGCGTGAACAGAGGGCCAGAAACAAGGGGCATAAAACCGGGGTCCGAAACAGGGGGTGTGAAACAGACGGTGTGAAACTAGGGGCGTGAAATGGGGGGCTAGATACAGGGGCCAGAAACAGTGGGCGAGAAACGGGGCGTGAAACAAGGGGCCCAGGAAACAGGGGCCAGAAACAGGGAGCGTGAAACAGGGGGCGCGAAACAGGGAGCCAGAAAGGGGGGGCCAGAAATGGGGGGCCAGAAACGGGGGGCCAGAAACAGGGGGCGCGAAACAGGGGGCGCGAAACAGGTGGCGCGAAACAGTGGGCGCAAAACAGGGGGCGCAAAACAGCGGTCGTGAAACAGGAAGCGTGAAAGATGGGGCGTGAAACAGGGAGCGTGAAACCGGGGGCGTGTAACAGGGGTCGTGAAATAGTGGCGTGAAACAGAGGGCGTGACACAGAGGGCGTGAAACAGGGGGCCAGAAACAGAGGGCCAGAAACTGGGGGCCAGAAAGTGGAGGCCAGAAACAGGGGTCCAGAAACAGGGGGCCAGAAACAGCAGGCATGAAACAGGGGGCGAGAAACAGGCGGCGAGAAACAGGGGGCCAGAAACAGGGGGCCAGAAACAGGGGCCCAGAAACAGGGGCCCAGAAACAGGGGGCCAGAAACAGGGGGCCAGAAAAAGGGGCCAGAAACAGGGGGCCAGAAACCGGGGACCAGAAACTGGGGGCCAGAAACTGGGGGCCAGAAATAGGAGGCC